>CM053568.1:20351378-20437701 GCA_028646485.1 Cryptoprocta ferox | reverse complement strand
TTTATTTTTTAAACTTTATAGTTTATTGTCAGGTTGGTTTCCATATAACACCCAGTGCTCTTCCCCACAAGTGACCTCCACCAAGACCATCACCCCCCATTACCTTTCCCCCTTCCCCTTCCCCCCTCAGTTTGTTTTCAGTATTCAAGAGTCTCTCGTGTTTTGTCTCCCTCCCTCTCCCTAACTCTTTTTCCTCCTTCGCCTCCCCATGGTCCTCTGTTGGGTTTCTCCTGTTAGACCTATGAGTGCAAACATACGGTATCTGTCCTTCTCCGCCTGACTTATTTCGCTTAGCGTGACACCCTCGAGGTCCGTCCACTTGCTACGAATGGCCAGATTTCGGTTGGTTTATTTTTTTAGTGTTCATTTTTGAGAGAGACAGAGCATGAGTCCGGGAGGGTCAGTGAAGCAGGCTCCAGGCCCTGAGCTGACAGCAGAGAGCCTGATGCGGGGCTCAAACCCATGAACCATGAGATCATGACCTGAGCTGAAGTTGGCCGCTTAGCCAACTGAGCCACCCAGGCACCCCAAACATGATTACTTTTTAAATGTAGCTTATGAAACATAAATAAAATTGTGGAATATTTATGAGATGAGGGCATTATGACATTGTTATTACTGAATATAGAAGGTTTTTTTTTTGTAAGAAAGCATATTTGACTTAACATTATCTTCTAGGGTACTTGTTTATAGACAAAGAGTTTGGGGATTATTCTTACAAATTTCAACACTGTGGCTTCCCTCCTATGATTGTAATGGGATGCCGTCATGGGGAATTCTTTCAAATTCCTCTGCTAGAATATGCAAAAAACAACCAAAAAACACCCCCTAAATGTTCTCTATTATCTATCAGCATTTTTTTAAAAATTTTTTAATGTTTTATTTATTTTTTGAGAGAGAGAGACAGCATGAGCAGGGGAGGGTCAGAGAGAGGGAGACACAGAATCTGAAGCAGGCTCCAGGCTCTGAGCTGTCAGCACAGAGCCCGATGCGGGGCTTGAACCCACGAACCGCGAGATCATGACCTGAGCTAAAGTCGGACGCTTAACCGACTGAGCCACTCAGGCGCCTCTCTATTAACACTTTTATTTCCAAAATAACACTGCCCGAGTTCCATGAAGAAAGAGGTTGTTTCCATTATTTTACTGATGAGAAATGCACAAAGAAACTAGGTGATTTGCTTAGTTACAGTGGGAGAAACTTGGTCTCCTGCTTATTAACTAAGAGGCATTGAGTCACTGCTACGTACCTACCTCTGCTTGTCTTGGTATAGGAATAGCCTAAACCTCCAAATGCTCCTTCTTCCCCTTTTTTCATTTTCAATTCATGCCTGTCACTTAAAGTTTAGGCTGCCAGAGTACATCTTAAAGATATCATTTATTTTCTCTGAGAATCATTTTTAAAAGGACCCAGGGTTTAAATAGAATAAATAGAAATAGGTTATAAATCCTTCATAGAAGGATTCACTATGTCTGGAGCCAGGAGACATGTGTCTTAGTCTTTTTTTCTGCTAAGCTTCTCGCCAAGTTACTTGCATTTGAATTTATCAAACATTTTTTTTAAGATCAACTATATGACAGAGGTGGTGAAAATACAAAGATGAATGTCAGATTCCCAGCCCCCACAATAGCATTGTTTAGAAGGAGGCCAATAAAGCAGCAGCTTCAGTTCCAAGTATATGGAAAGAGATGTATGAAGTGCAGTGGAACATACATGAGGAGCAGTTTACTCAGCCTTATGGTACACAAGAAAATATTTCAGGTAAACAGAACAAATGAGCAGAGACATTTGGGCATGAACATTTGTGGATTACTTAGGGAAGCATGGGTTTGAGTGTGGCTGGGGAGTAGATTTCCAAGGGGTCAGGAGAGTTGCTGCTGAAGGCTGGAGCCTCCCATGAAGGGCTGGACATGTGATGTCACAAACGTCCTACCAATGTGCCGAACAGAGGGACACAATTCATTGTCTTAGAAGATCATACTGATAGCAGTGGGGAAGTAGAGGCTGGGACACAAGAGCTGTTTTATAGGGTGTTACAGTGATTCCAATGGGAGACGGCAGTAAGGTGCTCAGGAGACAACGCAGGCATTAGAGAGGAGGAGACAGGTTGATGCTTTAGGAGTTAAAAGTACAGACCTTGGTTGAGTACTTAGCCTCTTGAGATCTCTGTTGCTACCCTTATATTCTCTGTTTGAAGGCACAGCACTATTTTGGGTAACACCAAAAGGTTTTCAGGACCCAAATATCTACAGTGAAGGCATAATTCTCTATATGTAGGATAAAACAGTGTTTGGAGTCCTGAAGCACGCTATGACATTTCATTTCATTCATCCATTCATTCAACAAATATCCATTGGAAGGCTGCAAATAGCCAAGTTCAATTTGGGTACACTACTATACCAACATTCAGGACAAAAACATGGTTCCCTTTGTCATACTGCCTACAGTCTAATTGGAGAGAGACCTCCTATACTTGCCTTCTCAAAACATCCTCAATTAAAAACAAAAACAGTGTAAAATATTTTCTGTACCAACATGCTATTCAACTTTAAATGACTTTGTAAGACTAAATCAGTTACCTTTAGATAATACATTTATGAAGGCTGTTTCTAGAATGATAAATGGTTAAATGTGGTTAAATGAACAATTAAGCCACTATGGTAAGTGAAAGGTGAGTTTTATCTGGAAAGTAAAAGTGCGGAGGCTACAGACAACCCATTCCATCCACATCATTTATTTGAAATACTTTATACTTAGCTAAACATAACATGAGCCTAGTTATATTAAAATTGTAATATTGCTTATTTTTGCATTCAACTAGTGACCTATCTTTAAGAATTAAAAGTATAGTTATTTACTAGTTTTCCAAAAGGCGAAATAAAAAATCAACCTAATTGCTTTCTGTTACACAAATGCATAATGTTTTGAGAAATTCACTTTTATCAGCTTTTCTGTAGTGCTTACGCATACTTTTAAAATGTCATTTGTCTTAATATTTCACAGGATAATCTTCCCAGTTGGCTTTTTATTTTTCAAAACTAAAGGCATTTTTTATTATACCAATGAAATAAGAACTCTTATGTATTTAATGTTCACCCAGATATAACCGAGATTTCCAAATATGCAAAACATACCCAGATACACCAGACTGTCAAATAACTGTAAACCTCAACGTGTAATTTTCTTTCAGTGAATTTAGATTTCACTAAGGCTGCTAGGAAGTTCAGAATCAAAGAGGCATAGATCTTGATTTTCTAGTCCTGGTATCCATTCCTTGTAGTCTGAAGAGATGAAATAATGTATGACTTCTGAGCAGACAAGTCAGTGTCAGAGCACTGAAGTCTTCGCTTCAGTGTCCCAGGATTGAAACATCTTCCTCATTTGTTTTCCTCAGGGAAGCAGCAGCCTCCGCTCTCCTTACAGATTTTGCTGCCTGACCATCTTGGGCCTCAGCAGGAACGGGCAGAGTACAGGTGATGCCCTGCACCATAGGCCCAGCAATAACTTCTCTTTCAGTCTAGATCTCATTTCTATAACTGATGGCTTATGTTCCCAAGAGTGTATTAGAACCACAAGAAGTACTTACATATAATGTAGTAAAAGTGATAAATTATGCTTCCATGGCTACAAGGTGATTTTAAGCTTTATTTTAGTTGAGAAGAGTGATCAAATTTATAATCAAGTAAATCTGATTTAATGATTGATGTACCTTAGTTAGCTTATTGTCTTCAGTTATGATACACATAGCTGAATCTTCAGTACTGCCCTATTATCTCCAGGATTGCTTTTTTAAGCAAAACAATTTTCTTGCCTTTTTCAGTTTTCTGTATTTTTGTCAAGGTACTACATGAACGTGGCAATCAGTAAGACAATATTGTTAAACATTAACAGTGTCTCACCTCCGAGCTCACCTCATAATCCCACTCTTCAAGAGAAACTTCATTTGAACCGATTGTATTTTCAGTTCTCTCCAAAATTCTAAACAAATTGTTTATACTTCTGTTTCTTGATTTATCAGCTTGAGAAAATATCTACACACTCCTTATTACGAATGATGAGAATTTAACTCATTTTCATTAACCTTTCAGTATTTTATTTTTAGGCTATTAAAATTCTCAAGCACCCAATAGAAGAATAAAAATAATGAAAGAGGAAATAAATATGCTTTCTCAATCTAAGACTGACGATATTAGTGTCTCTATCCTTCCTTCAACCATCTCACCTCCCTTCTAACCATCTTCTTAACCTGACAAAGTTGTCAAAGTTGGCGGCCATAACTGAGTCTCCTGCTGTATCCTTAAGTTGACTCTTCAACATTAAAAACCAATAGCACCATTCAGGTCTCCTGGGTGGCTCAGTTGGTTAATTGTCCAACTTCAGCTCAGGTCATGATCTCACGGTTCATGGGTTCCAGCCCTGTGTGGGGCTCTGTGCTGACAGCTCAGAGCCTGGAGCCTGTGTCGAATTCTGTGTCTCCCTCGCTCTCTGCCCCTCCTCCACTCCCACTCTATGTGTCTCTTTCTCTCAAAAATAAATAAACATTAAAAATTAAAAAAAAAAAGCAATACCACCATTTATGTTATTTTGACAGTATAAATATTATTCATAGTTATTAGTGTTCTAAAATTGAATCTCTTTTTATCCTGATGAATTTCACCACCTCTGGGACACTGAAAGGAGGATGTCCCTAAGGGTTCTTGTATGGATAAATGACATAATCAATGTAAAGGTCTTACTTAGGTATGTCCCCACCTTATTATTATTACTGTATTTGTTGCATCTGAAATGTCATTGGTTGTAAAAATGTACCATTATTTTATATTCCACAAAGAAAGAAAAAGCATGCTACCAATTAAACTATAGTTCCCAGAATTGTGAGACAAATTTCAGAGATCTTGAAATGTAGAAGTTGGGGCGCCTGGGTGGCTCAGTCAGTTAAGCGTCCGACTTCGGCTCAGGTCATGATCTCATGGTTTGTGGGTTTGAGCCCCACATCAGGCTCTGTGCTGACAGCTCAGAGCCTGTTTCAGATTCTGTGTTTCCCTCTCTCTCTGCCTCTTCCCTGCTCATGCTGTGTCTCAAAAATAAATGAACGTTAAAATAAGATGTAGAAGTGCATCTTACAATCAATGAAATATATTATTCTAGTTTTGGGGGGTTTGTGTGTGTTTCTTAAAATTTTGGGTATCATTTCTTGACAGAAGAACAGTGTGCTGTTATAGCTGTATGATCCTCCCAAGATTTCCATTTTCCCTCCCACCCTGAGGATTCTCTAGGTTTTATCCTCTGTTTTCCTAGATTTCATGTGTCCCTCTTTTTTCTCTTTGCTGGAGTCCATCAAATAATTTCCCAAGAATGGATAGGTGGGAAGTAAACTTTTAAGTCTTTAAATTGCTGAAAATTCCTTTCCTCTGATAGGAATTTTAAAACTTTTTCTTTAGTACTTGTTCCTTTCACAAGGATTATAGTTATAGTAATCTCTCAGATCTCTCAGAATTTTTATTACAAGCTTAAAAAAAATCTTCTGTCCTTAAATTATCTTTTCCTTTAGTTTTTCTGTTCTTGGATTTTTTTTTTCCATCCTTCTCTTTATTGCTGCCAGTTTTCTTCTGATGCCTAGTCAAATAGTTCACATTTAAGAACACAGGACAGGAATCTGGTATTGGTTTCTTCCGCAGTTGTGTAAATAGATTTGCTTACTTTGGGCCTTTTCCTGAGTGAAAAGTATGTGAGATGTATTGATTGGCAGGAGTCTGGTTATAGAGAGTGGATGGAGAGCTGGTGCTTGGTCAGCAGGCCTCCAAAGATGAGTCTCAGGCACCAGCACTCACGCTGCAGGCTGTGCCTTCCTACATGATTGGATTCAATTCCTTAGCAAAGTTTTGTCTGTTTTCTGTTTTTTTGTTTGTTTGTTTGTTTGTTTGTTTGTTTTGGAAAGGGTATGGGTGGAGCAGCAAGAAGGTTAGGGAGCCCAGTTTTCAGCTCCATTTCTCACTGTCCCATTCCCTTGCCAGTTGTCCCTAAGCCTAGAGCCTCTCTGAAGTTTCAACAGAGTGATTGGCCTCTACCTTGGTTGCAGCCCTTCTGTGTTCTAGGCCCTCATGACTGCATGTGTGGTCACCTTGGAGCTATTAAAAATAGTTTGTCTCGTTGCTTTAAAAATTCTTTGACTTTTATCATTTTGATTATAATAGATCTTGGAATAATCTTTGAGTTGATCTTACTTGGAGTCCTTTGAGCTTTCTGTATCTGGATGTCCATATATCTCCCAAGATTTGGGAAATTTTCAACTAATTTTTTTTAAATATCTTTTTTTTTAATGTTTATTTATCTTTGAGAGAGAAAGGGGGTAAGGGACAGAAAGAGCAGGAGACACAGAATCCGAAGCAGGCTCCAGGCTCTGAGCTGTCAGCACAGAACCCGATGCAGGGCTTGAACCCACAGACCACAAGATCATGACCTGAGCCGAAGTCAGATATTCAACCTACTCAGCCACCCAAGCACCCCATCAACTAATACTTCTTTAAATAAGCTCTCTGCCCCTTTCTCTTTCCTCCTTCTGGAACTCCCACAATGCAAATGTTCAGTAACTTGATGGTATCCCATAATTCACATAGGCTTTATTATTTTTTTTCACTGTTTTCTTTTGTTCTTCTAACTGGCTAACATCAGATAATCTGTCAAGGTCACTGATTCATCTGCATGATCAGTGTGTTGGATGCTCTCTGTTGAACTTTTCACTTTTGTTATCACATTCTTCAGCTCCTGGATCTCTGATTGATTCTTTTTCATGGTTTCTATTTCTTTATTAAACTTTTCCTTTTATTCATGCTTTGTTTCCTTGGTTTTGTTTAGTTGTTTGTGTTGTCTTACATTTTGTTGAGTTTGTTTTTTAATTTTCTTTATGTTTATTTATTTTTGAAAGAGAGACAGTGTGTGAATGGGGGAGAGCCAAAGAGAGAGGGAGACACAGAAACCTAAGCAGGCTCCAGGTTGGATTCTTAACCGACAGGTGCCCCTCTTTGAGTTTCTTTAAGATGGTTATCTTGAATGTTTTGTCATTCAGATTATAGATCTCTGTTTATGTTTTTGTTTTTGTGTCTGATCTTAGTTGTTACTCTTAGAAAAATCTCATTTTTGACTGGACTCAGACATAGAGGTAAAAGCTCTCAGAGAAGACAACCTCCATCTCTTGGAAATCTGTTCCTGGTGTTTTACTTTGGCCTCCTTCATTCTCTTGGCCAAAAGTTTAGCATATTCTGCAGCCTCTTCCTTATTTTTCTTAGTACACTGTTTCTTCAAAGCAATATGCTGACGTTTGTGTTGGAGGACACATGAAGTAACAAGACGCTGAGTCTTCGACTCTTTGGTTCCACGTTTCTTACCTTCTTTGTTTAGCGTCTTTCTCCCAATACACTGGCAGACATCATCTTCTTTAGAGAGCTTGAAAAGTTTATAGATCCTGCTAACTCTTTTGGGCCCTGGGTAACAAGACACAGTAAGTAGTATCACTGAGTCTGGGAATATCCTTCTCCCCTTTTTTTACAGTGATCAAGTGGAGAACTCTGAGATTAGCATCCACAATGTAACCCCAAACAGATTTGCACTTTTTTTCTCCAGTTCTCCTTGGTCTGTAGCAGGAATATCCTTGACTGAGTAGCAGGCAGACACAGCCATGGGTCAGGACACCGGCTCCATGGGGAAGCCTTGTTTGTCACTGCCACCACTGATTTGGACCACGTAACCCTTCCATTCCTCACCCAGGGCAGCAGCAGCAACTTCTGTGGCCATATGCTTCTCATAAAAGGTATGAAGTTTGCATTCATTGTCCACTTCAATGAGTTCTTGGCAGCCAGTAACTGGACAAGAGATGGTCAGCTTCATCCTGAAGCAGCCTACTGCGTCCGAGGTACCACGTAAAAAGAGCTAGATATCTATTTTTTTGAGATCAGTTATGGGAGCTTGATTAGTTTCCTTTGGTTCCTTTATTCATTACTTTGTCATGTTTGGCTGGTTCTTCCTGATTCTGTAGCCTTGCATAGTTGTCTGTACATTTGAAGTAACACCTCTTCCTGTTTTTACAGACTGGTTTTAGCAGGTAAAGATTTTTTCCTGTTCCCTGGGCTGATGGGATTACCTCTGGAATCACAGTCATGCTGGGCTGGACAGATAGGAGGCTGCTGCTGGGTTACAGCCAGGTTGCAGTTGGTATTCTTGTTACCGGTGGTCAGGAGGGTGTGGGTCTTATCTTGTCCCTGGGTGGGCAGGACTGTCTCCAGTACCTTGCTTGGGAGGGTAGTGCTGGGACAAAGGTCCATTTTAAGATCCACAATTAGGTCTTCAGACAGTGGCCCTATTAACTTAGTGTACAGATAGTTGTATCTCCCATCAGGCCCCTGAAAAGGCTCCTACCTGGTCACTGGATGGGTCCCTGGATTGGCAGGACTGGCCCTGAACCATGGCCTAGAAAGCTGTAACTGATCCTCAGCACTGTTTCTGGTTCCACAGCCAAGATTGAGGCCTGCAGACCTGGCTCTGGAGGCACGAATGGATGTGTCTCTGCCAGGTCCCTGGGTAGGCTACATCATTCCCTGTGTATGGCTAAAGAAGCTAGCGCTGAGTATAGGGTCCTTTCAGGATCTGGGGGGGTGCCAACAGGGGTAGTACTCATGGAGTGGCTGAGAGGCTGGAGCTGAGTATTGGGCCCTTTCTGAATCTCTGGGCTTGCAGATGGGAGTATGTCCTGCTGGGGTCCTGGACTCTCAGGACTGCTGGCAGACTGGCTGTAAGGGGGTTAGAGTGAAATATAGGGCCCTTTCAGGATCTTCATGGTTGCCAACATTAGTATCTGCTCCTAGGTACTAGATCCTTGGACCTGCAGGACTGCTGGCAAACTCCAAGTTATAGGACCCTTTTGGAATTTCTGGTGGTACAGATGGGAGTGTCTCCTGTCAGGTCCCTATGTCAGCCTGACTGTTCTCAGGCTATGGCTAGAACCAGTGTGGCCTGGTTACAGGGACCTTTCAGAATCTACAGCCTGACAGAATTTGGAGGGCTTTCCTCCAGGGGCTCTCGACCACAGCCAAGAAGATACTGGACTGGCTTTACAGGCCACTTAGGGTCCACATCCTGAACCAAAGTCTGTATCCCTGTTACCCAGTGCATGTGGGCATGACTCCTCCTGGGTCCCTTGGCATATGGTGCTGGTGACAGAACTGAAGCCACAAGGGGCTGTAGTTGAGTCCTCAGAGGTATGGAGCTGTTTGAGAATCTGAAGTTCGGACCATGGTTGGTGGGTCAGACACCTGGGCGTGAGCTTGCCTTCTCCAAACAGCCAGGGTTTCACAGTCTGCCACCCAGTTCCAAAACTCCCACAAAGGCACTCTTGTCCATGAATAGATGCCAAATTATTGTTGATAGGGGTGATATGAGTAACAGATGTCTTCAGTCATCTTACTGAAATCACTCCCACCCTTAGAAACTTAAAAAAAAGTGTTACTTAATTTTCCACCTGTTAACTTCATTTAGCAGAAAAAAATATTCCTATTATCCAGGAATGTGCTGTTGCTGTGAATTTGACTTTAGTGTTTGGTACATATTCCTTAAAAATAATGCCTGAAATTATATTTTACATAATATTTTTGTCTCTGGAGTATATTAAGATTTACATTACAGGTCACTAATGTTTTAACACCTTTATACTGTTACAATAACTACTACTACTATTACTCTGTGTAATGAAAAGCAGCTATCTCATCAGTAAGAAAAAAAACTTTGCCTGTTTTGCTCATACTTAGAAATGGGTAATAGAAAGCTAATCCATGTAGAAAAATAATTTAACTTTTATTTTATAATGAAGTTTTCAAAAATATGTTTTGTTTTTACCCACTGACCCAATTAGAGAAATTCGCATTTTCCTATCCATTAAATTATTACTTCTTGGGTGGAATTTAATGAATATTAATAGAGTAACCCAGAAAAAAAGGAGATAATTTATTAGGGTTTTCTGCATTTCTATTTTTATGTGTTATCTGTTTTCCTGTGCATTATGTGCCATATATCTTTTGTTTCAAGTTGGTTAATAATTTGTGTTTTTTACGTTATTATTATCATTTTCAGTAAAAAATGCCTTCACATTTTGAGCCTTACTAATTAAGATATGCAGTCCTATAAACTGAATGTAAATTTAAAGGAAGACTTTATTTTTTATCAGAATTTCTTATAACTGTTTCTATTGTGGTATAGCATTTGATTTCTTAAATTCATCAGATGTTACCTAATATAGTGTGCTTGTTTGTTTTGGAGTCACTGAAGCCATAGAATTTCGCAAACTCATGAAAAGTGCTTTTCAAATACTCAGTTCTGACTGAGATACTGATAAGCTGTTAACAAATGATGATTTTTTTTTCCCATAGGCAGGGTCACATGCTGTTAGCTCTCTTTGATTACTACGTGCAGAATAGCAATAAAAATAGCCAATACTTAGAGGGTGCTTATTATCTCACTAATTGCTTGTGGTAACTCTGTTCTCACCGCTCTATGAAGTCAGGACTATAATTAACTCCATTTTACAGATGAAGAAGCTAAGGCAAGAAAGGTTGAACTTGCTGGAGGTCACACAGTAAGAGGGTGGGAGAGCTGGGATTATACCTAGTCAGTCTGGTTCATGCTGTTAACCACCAGAGTCACTGGCCATGGTGATGCTTCTCTTGCATGTTTCAGCAGTCCTCCCTCTTCGCATTTAGAAGTCCTTTTAGGATGTACACCAATTTTCCTTTAGTTTTATTTATTTCTCCAAAAACTTCACTGCCGAAACTTCTACTTTTACTCTTCCTTTTCTAGTCGCAATCTCCCATCTGCTTTTATTGTCTAATTGTCTCCATAAGGAGGGGATGAAAATAAAAGTTTAACAGTTGAGGAGACACATACAGACAACCATAAAACAATGCCTACCATGTTGAGGTGCTGGATGTATTTTTGTTGAGTGTTAAAATAAATAATGCAATATACTAAAATTTCTACAAAGAAAAGAGATAACTTTCATTTCTTCTGCTTTCTTTTGGGAAAACTCAGGCTGCTGTGTGGAGAACAGTTTGAATAGAGTCAAGAATAGACATAGGGAATTAGTGTATCATCAATGGGTGATAAATCCAATACCAAATTCTTATTCAGGTCTTAAAATCTGTAATTTCAGATGATCAAAGGGAATATGTCAGAAATAGTAACTTAACCAGGCATTACTGTATTAACAGTAGTTTTCCTCTTTAACATAAGACAGAGCAGTATTTCTAGAGAAAAATAAAAAAATACATCACAAAAGGAAACTGAAGTATATAGTTAAGATAGAATGGACTAAACTCTTGGTAATTGAAGAGTAATAGTTGTAATTAAAATTTTAAATCAGAAGGATATATAACAAAATATATATACAGTGGCCACCTTTGGGTGATGGATTTGTGGACAGTTTTTCTTTCTTCTCTATACCTTTATTTTCTGGGGAAAATTTTTATCTTAAACATGTACTCCTGGGGCACCTGGGTGGCTCAGTTGGTTAAGCGTCCAGCTTAGGCTCAGGTCATGATCTCGCAGTTTGTGGGTTCGAGCCCCATGTCGGCCTCTGTGCTGACAGCTCAGAGCCTGGAACCTGCTTTGGATTCTGTGTCTCCCTCTCTCTTGCCCCTCCCCCCACTAGCACTCTGTCTCTCTCTCAAAGGTAAACATTAAAAAAATTTTTTTAAATACTACTTCCTATTGATAAAACTAATAAAATCATTTTTATTAGGGGAAATATACATAAAATAACCTTTTCCTCATGTGAATACTCTTTAAGTCATCTATTTTTTAAACTTCAGATATTTCTAAATTTAAGCAAAGTATATTTAAGGATATTTAAACTCACCAAGGTGAAATGCAGTCATGGCTGAATTTCTGAACTGTGCAAAGAGTAATTTTTACTTTTGAAAATGATTTAATATCCAATAAAATTTTACTTAAAAATCATGAAAGAACATATATAGGCTGATGAAATAATGCCTGTTTAACAGCATTATGTGCTTTGTACTAATGGAGTCATCATAGACTAAACTGAAAAGGAAAGTCACATGTGTAAAGCTGTGACTTCATGATTAAAACTAGAAAATGGGGGGCACCTGGGTGGCTCAGCCGGTTAGGTCTCTGACTTCAACTCAGGTCCTGATCTCACGGTTTATGGGTTTGAGCCCCATGTCAGACTCTGCTGACAGCATGGAGCCTGCTTCAGATTCTCTGTCTCCGTCTCTGCCCCTCTCCCACTCGCTCTTTCTCTCAAAAATAAATAAACATTTTTAAAAAACCTGAAAAATATAAATGTCACATCAGTAATGAATCCCTGTCTCTCCTACAACTGCCTTAAGTCCAGGAAAGTAAGAACTCAAAAACAAGATTCTTTTGGGAAATTGTATATGATGTTTTGTATATGAAAGTCTGACGGCAGCAGCTCACTATATATTTTATGTATTACACCAGCTGCAGGTATTTCAGACCCATCAGAAGGTCCTCTTGATTCAGTGTCTCTGGCAGGGTAATAAAAAAAAGTGGAGGAGAAATCTCTGCAGTCTCTAATAAGCAGTATATCAGTGAGTACTGTCAGATTCTGTAGAAAATTCCACAACATGATTTATTACATTAATTATAGTCATGTGGGTTTCATGCTGCTAAGCCTGAAAATGCAGCCACATTCTACAGTTGATTTAAGAATATGTTTTGGCCAAGACAAAAGGGGTCCTTATTGTGATTAATATAGTACAGTATTTATTCTCTTGTTCTATTCCTTTTTTGCCTTTAGAATGCTTAACGTCTTTTCTGTGACTTGAAATTAAGTTTGAGATTTGGGAAGTCTCATCTAGTTTTTATTCACTTCTGTCATCTGGTCTCCTTTCTGTGTCATCTTTATTATCACTAAATGTGGCATGTCCTCTATATGTGAAGCCTGTTTGAATTAACTCCCTTTTGAGCAAATGTGGCTAGCCCACAGCTGTCTCTAGCTAGCAATGCTGACCCCAAGGCTTCTTAGGTCACACTGCAATACTACAGCTCTTTTTGAGGGGAAGGAGCAATCGAGGAGAAATCCTCATTTTCTTAATGCAAAGGAAGCAGAATTCTTAGAGAATTCCATGGTTTCACCCTTGTTTAGTGCTGTACTGAATTCATAGTCACATAATGTCTCTTCTTCAGTGACACAGCAAGCTTGTCACATCACAGGATTCTAGGTGATGTGAAATGGAAGGTGTCCTGAGAGCTGTTTTAGATCCAGATATTAATTCTGGTTGCTTACATATGTCTGTGACAGAATATGTTCAGTTATACACAAATGCCTAGCACTGGTGACCTTTATAGATGTAACTTGGGAGAATTAAATATTAGCTACAAATTAAAGTATCAATAGAGGAGAAACTCTGGTGAAGTAAGATTTAGTAGGTTGGAACACATTTAAAAAAATTTTTTTTAAGTTCATTCATTTTTGAGAGACAGAGACAGAGTACAAGCAGGGGTGGGGAAGAGAGAGAGAAGGAGACCAGAATCTGAAGCAGGTTCCAGGCTCTGAGCTCTCAGCATTTGAGAACACATTTCTAAGCAGTGATGTTTTTAAAGAGTTGAACTAGATGATTTATGTACCCAGGGCTGAGCTAAGTGGTGTGTTTTTCTATCTTATTCAAATAATTTTCGTATAACTCTTAAGAGATAGGTACAGTTATTACACCCATTGTACAGCTGACAAAACTGAAACTCAAAAGACTTACACGGGTTCACATAGCTGGTTAGCAGTAGAGCTGGGACTCGAACCCAGCCATTCCTACTGGCAATGGTGCAGCCATTAACGAGTTGCTATACTGCCCATATCAAGTGCCTTGAAAGGGACCAAATAAGATTAGATTTGAAAAATTAGTTTTGGCAATTAGGGAAACTGTTGAATTTAGTAAGTTCACAAAAGTTACAAAAGAAGTTCGAATTCAGTGGGTTTCAGAGGGAAATAATTCTTTAACTCATTAATTTGTGAAGTAATCATAGTAGTTATCTAGTATGATTTTTGATAGTAATTTTCACAGAAGCAGAAGTCACTTAAACATTTATTATTTATTTATTTAAGAAACCACTGTTTTGCCAGGGAAATAAAATTTTTCAGATAGGAAAATCTGCTGTCCCAGCAGGGAGGCAAGTGTTGGGCCAGGCTTGGTTTAAGGTTCACTTGAAGGAAGAAAATTTTCTAGGCCTTGTAGGGGAAGAGAGAGAGGAGGTGCTGTTTCTCAAAGCATGGCCTATTGGACCACACCTATATTCGAGTCATCTAGAAACTTGTTAAAAATGTAGACTCCTGCATGTTATGAGCCATTCATCAATTCCTTGTTGGGAGGATTTGCAAGTTCAGTGCCTGGTCTCCTTTACACATACAGTATCTTACTCCACCATCCAACGCACACAGTCCCTTAGCCTGATTCCTAGACAACAGTGAAAATGCATGGAAAAAAAAAAAAAAAGGTGGATTCTTTCTTTCTTTGCCTATACTTGTTTAATAAGTGCTGGTATTTTTTATACTGTATTTTATTTCTAAATTTTTTAAGGAGAAAATTACCCAGAAGCTCTAGAGTCACATAACTGTGACTGAGAGAAATGAACAGATGACCAATGTTTATTTAAGTGATTTCTGTTGTCAATGAAAAATACCATCAAAAATCATACCGAACTGATTCATACTGTTGTTCTAAATTATCATGCTTTTGTATATGTATGTGAGAAATGTGTTTTACTCTCACTGTTGGAAAAGATTAACTGAGCATTAAAATAGTTTGCTGGTCAGATAGCTGTAATAACATACAAGTCTGGCTTCAATTAGTGATGTTAACAATCCTACAACATAGTCTGTGTTTTAAAGTTCTAAGAGAAACCATAAAAATGTGCAAGGAGTTGAATGTTTAAAGGAGAAAGAAGACAGTAACTTTTAATACATTTTATGGTAGTTATAAGATTATCTCAATTTGTTTTCCACTTTTTTTTTTTTTTGAAGATTTTATTTTTAAATACTCTCTACACCCAGTGTGGGGCTCAAACTCACAACCCTGAGATTAAGAGTCTTGTACTCCACTGACTGAGCCAGGCATGTGCCCCTTTTTTCCACTTTGAAAGTAAATACAGCTCACTATTTTTTTTTCAATAAATTACAAGAGTTAGGAGCTATTGCTGTTTTCAAAAATGAAATACAAATGTTGGCAAATATGATTTTTGTAACACTTGACAAATAAGATTGGCCTATTTCCTGATTACCAACTAGGGCATTTTTAAATTTTAATACCAAGATTATTTTCCTTGAACATATGAAAGAATCCTAAGAAAATTTAATTTGTTTCTAGGAATACATACGTGGAAGAAATAAGTACCTAAAGCAAACATCATCATGTCAGTATAACCTTTTTTTAAAGTGAAGGTCAGGACTAGGGGGAGGGAGTTATCCCTTGATTTTATGGATATACTAATTCTAATACAGACTTTTGTTAAAGTATTTTTTTTTCTTATCCTGATAGTAATATAAAGATATTGTCTTATAGCAATTTGTGATAGGTCTTTATTTGTTTGTTTTTGTTTTTGTTTAGTAAGCTCTATGCCCAACATGGGCTTGACACTGAGACGCTGAGATCAAGAGTCAGATGCTCTACCAACTGAGCCAGCCAGTGCATCCTTATGTGATAGGTCCTTTTATCCAAAGGAACTAGCCCTGAGAAAAGCTTCCAATCTCCTTGTAATAAGCCATTTTGTATAGTTATTATAGATGTTCATACTACCTGCCTCAACCACAACAGACTCTCTTAAGAGGCTTAATGAAGGATAAGGTGACTATGAGATTCTGATTGTGAGCCCCAGAATTTAATTTTATACCATTGACTTTTGTTTTTAAATGCAATCACTTTGTTGTCTAAAGTGGATTGTATAATTACACACACTGTTACCTCCATAACTTTCCTTTTAGCTTTGGTGTTAATTCAGTCAACAAATGTTTATTAAATGCTACTATATTTCTCAAGTGCTTTTCTAGACCCTGTGAGTACAGTAGAAAAGTCCCAGCTCTTACAGAGCTCACAGCCCACTGGGGAGAGACAGATGCTAAACAAGGTATCAAGTAAATATGTAGTATGTCAGATGGTGACAGATGTACAGAAGAAAATAACAGCTTAAGGGGAATAAAGAATGTCAGAAGTAGAGAAATGAGTTGTTGATTTATTTTTAAAAAGCAGTTTCTTAAAATGTTTGGCATTTGGAGGTTCTTTACACTTAGCATATTCAGTTTCCTCTCCTGGTGTATATATTTATAATAACTATGTAAAGCGCTCCATGTGGCTCTCCCACTGTTTAAGCTTTACATTCCCCACTCTAACCCTTCTCCCACCTTCAGACCAGGATCAGTGTTTTACTGTCCTTACGAGAAGAAGCCAAACTCCTCTTATATCATTCCCTTTGTACATACAGTTTCTTCCTGCAATGCTCTACCCTCCTATTCTTCTTAATCAAATGGTACCCTTTCCCCCATGGAACAGAGCTACAACACATCTTAAGCTCTATTTGACTTCTCTCTTGCTTCTGAATTCCTATAGGACTGGGAGGCATTGCCACAAACACAGTGCCTAATCGCAAGGTGCCATATATGGCCATAATTTAATTAATTATGTGTGTTAGTCATCTCTTCTAGCTATGATGTAGTCTACATAACCATCAGGGACTTGCCTTCGACTCTACCGCCACAGGACTTCTTGAAATGCTAGGGAGGGAGCAGGGTGGGTACTTACAAATGTAGATTAGTATTAATCCCAATGCAGTCTCATAAATATAAATCTACTCACCAGATTTCTTTTTACTTTTTTATTTTTCAAACTTAAAAATACATTTTTATTTAATAAGCTCTTGGACTTATCATTCACTGGTTTATAAAAAGAATTTGAAAATCATTTCTTTATCAAGTGAAAAGACAAAATATTCACATGAAAATAGTAAGTTAAATATCAAGAAATGTTTCTTATTGCTCCAGATGTATCGCTTTAATAAAATCACAAAAGGAATGTGATAGCTAAGCTTCTTTTTTGTTAAATTGAGTGCTACAGCAGTAGAAGGAAATGGATCTGAATTTAAATCGAACATAAATCTCCTCAAATTAAATGAGAACACAAGATACTGCACTAATTATGTGTTTTTCCATGCCATCTCTTAACAAGGGAGGAAATAAATTGGATTAATGGGGCATGAAGACTATGTAAATAAGTATAGAAAGGCTGTGTGTGTAAAAACTTTACTCAGGCTCTTTGTAGGAGTTCCTGTACCACTGCTGAGACACTTGCTCGGGCCCCGTTCCAGGTCACAGATCTCTTGGAAGACAGTAACCTAAAACTTTTCCATATCTTGGCTACATTTATAGAAGGCCCATTTCACTGACTAGGATTTATAGAACGGCTTCTCCTTTTGAAAAGCTTAGAGTAAGTTTAAGTGATAAGTGTTAGATGGCTCTTGTGTATGGTACAGGCAAGAAGTAAGTAACCACATTCATTCAAAGAACGAAGTTCACCCATACCTTCTACCTGAAGAGTTTATTCACTCTCCCTACTTAAAACCAAAGCCTACTTAAAAACAAAAGCTACTTGCATACTAGTGAGAGCAAAGATCCCTAAAATAGTAGCCTAGCAGGGTATGGTAATATACCCTAATGTACCTATTAGGTAATATATAATATGATTATATTATATATTATACTATATTAATATATAATTTATATATTATATAATATAAATTTATGAAAGGTATAGAGGAAAGGCAGACATTTTATTTTATTTTTTAATTTTTTTATATAGTTTATTTTGAGACAGAAAGACAGAGGACGAGTGGGGGAGGGGTAGAGATCGAGGGAGACACAGAATCCAAAACAGGCTCCAGACTCTGAGCTGTCAACACAGAGCCCAATGCGGGGCCCGAACCCACGAACTGTGAGATCATGACCTGAGCCGAAGTCGGACGCCCAACCGACTGAGCCACCCAGGCGCCCTGAGGCAGACATTTTAAAAATGCATTTTTGAAAGCCACCCATGTCCAGAAGTTCTCCCTTTCCTACCATCCTCAAGTCAAAGCTTGAAACATTCAGTTGTTAGAAATAGATGTGTCGGGGGCACCTGGGTGGCTCAGTCGTTAAGCATCTGACTTTCTTTGACTCAGGTCATGAGCTCATGGTTCGTGAGCTCAAGTCCCACATCGGGTAAGCTCGAACCCCATTTCCAAGTGAGCACAAGCCCCCACTTCTCTGTCTCTCCCCACCCCCTCTGCCTGCCCCTCACTCGCTTGTGCCCTGCCTCTCTCAAAGAAAAAATATATATATGTGTGTAGGATCTGTAGGTTTAAAATTCTTTCGAGCACCTGGCTGGCTCAGTCAGTGGAGCCTGTGACTCTTGATCTCAGGGTTGTGGGTTTCAGCCCCGTGATGCATATGGAGAATACTTAAAAATAAGATCTTTAAAATAAATTTTAAAAATTTAATCATATTTATTCATTTCAGTCTTCATACTTTGGTAGCTCTGGAGTGCTGGAACATATGCTGGGTATTCAGGCATCAGAGATGATAAATACATGAAAAATAATGTAATTAATAGGCCATAGAGACTATATAAATAAATATAGAAAACCATTGCTTAAAATTTTTACTAAGACTGGGGACGCCTCCCTGGCTCAGTCAGTGGAACTTGCAACACTTGACCTTGGGTTTATAGGTATGAGCCCCATGTTGGGTGTAGAGATTAATTAAAATCTTTAAAATATATATATTTTTACAAAGACTGTCTCTAAGCATTCCTTTCTCCTCAAGGAGGTCACAACCTAACAAAGAGGTGTAAGATGGAATAAAATAAATATGGCAGGATAATGGAAACATAATCTATTTGTCAGCTGGTGTCTCTTGGTCCTTTAAAATAAGATTAGCTCAAATCTCTATCCCACAGTTTTTACAAACCCTTAATACCTTTCTTTTTGGGGGGTAGGTTGAGGGGGAAAGGCGAGGTGATGGTTGACTTGGATATTCCTCTTGTTTTCTCTGGCTCTGACCTACCACAGAGGTAGTTTAGGCATCATTTCACTGTCTGGGAGTGTTTTGCATCAGGTCAATTCAAATGTGAACTCAGCCCTACTTCTACAAGGTAGAGTTTATTGAAGATTTTCTTAGCATGGGAAGAGATAGGTCTGCAAAACTGACCATGTAGTTTTCTGACCAACTAGTTTTCTTAAGACAAAATACAAAGTCATTAACAAGACCTACAAGACCTGGTGTGATCTGACCCCCGTGGGCTTTCAGACCTCCCCTCATATTCTCCCTTTTTATTGCTCCAGGCACACGGATATTCTTTCAGTTTCTCAAATTTTATTTCCGTTGTAGGAACTTCTCGTGTGCTGTTCCCTCTGCTCTTCCTCCTTCTATAGTTTATGTGACTGGCTTCTCATTTTTAGGTCTCAACTAAAAGGTCTTCTTAGAGAGTCCTTCCTGGAACATCCATCCTTAAGTTGGTCATTTATTCTTTCTTACAATAACATTTTCTTCATAGTATTTGTATTGGTTTGTCTAAGGTTTCCTTATTTGTGTTATTGTCTGTTTTCATTCACTCTGTGGTAAATTCCACAAAAGCAGGGACTGTTTCCATTATACTCCTCCCTGTAGACTGAGCCTACTTAATTCCTGACATGTTTCAGTCACTCATTAAATGTGCTTGAATGGGTGAAGTGGTTCCGCAGGAATTGCTGGATTAGCTGTAGAAGAAGGGGAGAGCAGTGTCAAGGCTGGTGCTCAGCTTTCAAGCTTGGGCAAATGGTAAGTGAGTGGTGGAGGCACTGATTAGGTGGAAGAGCAGGTTTGTGGGAACAGAGCCAAAGCTACGTTTTGGGTCTGGGCACATACAATGATTAGGCTGTTAGGTACATTAGGTTCATGGGAGCCGTAGGGAACATGATTCTGATGCCTACTCATTCACTGTCTGCAAAACTGCATCTCTAATTGTTAAATACCTGATCTGCTTAGAAAACAGTAATTTGTACTCCTATGTTTTTGGCTGCTACCTTGTCTTCTTCATTTAGTTTTCTAGGCCTTTGGGTTTTTTTTTATTTTTAAATAACAATTTTTAAAATTTACTTAATCACAACTTCCTATATATAATAAGACCATTTTGCTCATCTCAATGCATGCTTTTTTTCCCCATCAATAACAGTGACTCATTCAGCTTGCCTGCTGAATGATATGACTACTTGAGAAAATTGAAAGTGATCTTTCTAGAATCTTCCGTTTGTGTTGAAAACAATTTTATCATTAGCATTAGATAAACAATAGAGCTACTTAGAATCCAAGTTCTATTTCTTACCACGTACATTCAAACAAAATTTAATAAAACTAGGCTACTGAGTTTTTGATGAATGACAAAATCTTCAGGAATGTAACTCTTCTTCATAGAGTAGATTTCATGTGATGAGAATGCATTCGATGAACATTTATGGGATCCCTGTTAAGTGCTAGGCACCAGGTTAGGGACTAAAAGTTGCAGCAATCTCATTCCTATGCAAAGAACTGGATCTGAATTCCAGCTTCTTTTTAAAATCACTTCAAAATAAGAAACAGAAACAAACATTCTCTTAAATTAGACTACAAGTCTTCTGCTAGAAGCACAGTGTACAAAGAAAGACTGCCAGATGCAGTGATCAGTTGGGGATTTGAACATGACGCCCCAAGACATATGACTGTAGATCTCAGATGGAGGTGTGAGAACTCAGTTTTCCACCGAGGATGGTACATACTGAGCAGTAAAATTAACAGTCACTTTTGAAGAACTGCTGTGGGGTGTTTGGGTTGGTGTTGAGAGGTTCCCTGGGCCCTGTTTGACACCAGAGAATAGAGGAGGCAGACTGAGTAAAGGAACACATGCACACTTGCCATCTTTGTGGGAGGTGTTCTGCCAGTGTGATAAGGCAGTGGAGATATACTTGGATCTGTGTACCAGAAAAAAAAAAAAAAATGGGTGCACAGTGATCAGCACTGAGATATAGCCTAGTACCTTACTGCCCTTCACAGATAAAGAAATAATAATTTAGATATCCAGACCCTGCCCAAAAAAGCAATCAGGAGACCTATAAGGGAGAAAGACTATGCTGACCATTGACTTTTCTATGCTAGCATTGAATTCTAAACGATACTTGAGCAATGATGCTATTGTCCAGGATGTGTGGGGAGTATGAGTGGAGAGTCTTGTACCTAGTCACACCGTTGTTCAGTTATAAAGACAATAAAATGCTTAAAGACATACTAAAAAATTCAAGATCTCAGGAAAATATCGTTTTCATAAATACTTTCTGATTAAGCTGCTAGAGGACAAACTTTAGCTAACTCCAGGAGACTGGCAAAACACTGGTGGTAAGCATTGATTCTGTATATTTAATTGCAAGATTGAGAACAAAATGTGGAAATTATTATTAAAAACAACTGTATAAATTATTTTATAAATATATATGTAAGTATCATAAGCCACAACAATGTATAAGTGTATAATTTTTCAAAAGTTGGGAGGGCACAGGAGAGAGAATGTGGGAAATAGTATAAACCAGGATTCAAAAGATAATTACTTAAAGCCACCAATTCAATTGTAGGGCACTCAGATACTTGAAGGTATAGAGGTAAGCCTAGAAGAACAAAACCAAGCAGTAGAATAAAAGCTAACAATTTTAAGGACTAAGAAATATAATAAAATTGAAAATGATTACTTGGAGGAAGAAATATAAGCATATGGTATATTAATTTTGACATTGCTTGTAGTGGGGTACCAATATATGTTGTATAAAAATAGAGGATTTGTGATATGCAAAGTTATCAAAATAATGACAACCACTTGAAAAATTAACAAAAGAACATAACATAAACTGGGAAAGGTTTTCTTTACTCCTAAAAGGAGATTCCTGGAATAGATGGTCACTTTTCAACCTCTGGCTGTTGTTATCCTGCTTGTGGATGAAGCCAACACAAGGAAGAGGGTTCAGCCAAGAAAAAGAGGAGCTGAGCAAGAGCCTTGATACAACAGTAAAAACAGATGCTGACATACATTACGATCACAAGAACTAAGATTAAATGAAACAAATAGAAATGAGAAAGTTAAGAGAGTAGATCCTAAAAGTTCTCACCACGAGGAGAAATTTCTTTTCTTTTCTTTTTATTGTATCTATATGAGATGATGGATTTTAACTAAACCTATTGTGGTAATCATTTCACAATATATGTAATTCAGACCTTTATGCTGTAATGTAAAAACTTATACAGTGATATATATGTCAATTATTTCTCAATAAAACTGGGAAAAAGTCTATACATTAATGTGTAGTGTACAAAATAAATACAACTAATATTAAAACAAAGAAATGAGATAAACTCAGTGTTGACTCTAAAAGTGGATCACAAACCAAAACCCAGCGATATCCTATGCAGGTGTTACTTCATCAAAGAATATATGCATTTCTGAAAATCAGTTTGCAAATGGCACACTAAAAAATGACAGAGCTTTTGGGGGAGACTGCTCAAAGCATGTGCAACTTTGTAATCAGATCAGTAACCAACCAAACTAATTCTAATAAAAATACTTCACTAGTTTAAAAGACATGATAGACTTCTAATAAATAATGACATCCTATAACAAATATAGGAATTTGCTGCAAAAAAAAGTTTTTAAAGGTCTAGTTAGGTGAAAAATGAGCCACAGTCACCACTATTATTAACAGCAGGATGGCTCTCTAGAAAAATATCAAGTTGGTGCCTACTTTTTTACACCAAAATAAATTCAGGTAATTAAATATTTAAAGAGTAAAAATGAAATTTTAATGAAATGAAATGAAAATGGAAAATGAAATAAAAATGTTTTAGAAGAAAACATAAGAGAACTGTTTTACAGCTTCATAGTGGGGAAAACATCTCTAAGTACACCACAAAATATAAAAAACATTGAACAGAGAGAGAACTTCAATACTGTAAGTGTGTAATAGTCACAAATACAAAAGGGGAACTAAAAAAAGTATATATTTATACACATGCATTATTACATATAGCACAAAGAGCTAAATATAATGTTAAGGTTATGTAAATAATGTAATAAATATAATAAATATTTATAAGACTAAATATAAAAAAGGACTAACTATAAATGAAAAGTCCTAAATGTATCTGTAGCTCCTATAACTCAATATAAAAAAAGAAAATGGTCAGAGGCCAAAAAAGAATCCACAAAAAAGAGAATGAGAAAATATAGGGGGGCTAATAAGTATTTGAAAGAAATGGTCTATATTATTTACCATAAAAGAAATGCAAAATAAATAAAACCTTAACAATATATTTTACCAATTAAATAAGCAAAGATTTAGAAATTTGGTAATACATTATATCTGGGAAGGTGTGATTAAACCATCATTCTTATACCTTATGGAAGTATAAATTGATACAACATATATTCATACAGGGCAATAGCAATATAGCATTTCTACTTTGGAAATTAATTCTGTGTATATACTCATTTATATATGGGAAATGTCATGTATACAAGGATACCCATTGTAGCATTGTTTGTAATAGCAAAAGATAATAATGTACATTAGAAGAGAATTAGGAGATTAGATAAATATATTATGGTATATCCATAGAAGTACTTACCAGCTATTAGATTGAGGCAAATATGTATGCAGTCGTATGGAGCTATCTCTAATACACCATCATGGTAAAAAGCAGAGTGTAGAATAGGATGTAGAGTATATTCCACCCCCCCACTTGAAAGGCAAAAAATAAGTGTATGTGCATAGAAAAATCTCAACAAGTGTACCCAATAAATTGGTAATACTGGTTGCCATGCAGAGGGAAACAAGGACATGGGATGGAAGGGTGACTTACTTTCACTCTACACCCATTTGTAACTTTTAGGTACGATACCATATGCTGCATTGCCTGGTCAAAGTTTATTAATTTATTAAAATCAAATGAATCATGGTCCATATTGAAAAAAGTTAATCTTAATTTTTATCTCAGAACGTACTGGATGGCAGATCAAAATGTGAAAAGTAAAACTATAAAACCCTTGGAAGAAATAGATCTTTCGTTACTTTGGAATAAGCATGATTTTTTAAATAAGATATAAAAAGCATGAACCATAGGAGAAAAAATTGATAATTGGGCTATATTAGGATTCTGAACTCTTACTCATTAAAAACACCATTAGGAAAGTGAAAAGGCAAGCCACAGATTTGAAGAAAATATTTACATTATGTGTATCTGATAAAGACTCAGAGTATGTTAAAACCTCTTAACAAAGAGTAAGAAAAGTGCAGACAATCCAACAGAAAAATGACTTGAACAAGCATTCCACAAAGAATATTCAGATGACCAATAAACATATAAAGAGATGTTCGACTTCATTAGTCATCAGGGAAATGAAAATTGAAACTACAATGCAGTACCACCCACACCCAGCAGAAGGGCTTAAATAAAAAAAGACTGCTTAGTTTTTGCTGAAGATACAGAGCAATCTGAACTGTCATGTACTCAACTTTGTGAAAGTAAATTGGTACAACCACTCTGGAAAATTGTCAGTATCTTTAAAGCTGAACCTATAATTTCCTCTGGCCTAGTAATTCCACTTCTAAATAAACACCTGACATGATCATTTCATAGAATGTTCATAAAAATTTCATTGGAAATAGCCCCAAACTGAAAACTACTCAAATGCCCAATAGAATGGAAACAAAAATTTGTGATATAGTGACACAATGGAATGTTACACAGCAATGAGGGTAAATTATCTACCAACTACAAAACAATATGGATGAAACTCACAATGTTGGATGAAAGAAGCCAGATACAAAAGAGTTCATCCTCTAAGATTCCATTCATGTTAGTTTTAATAATAGACCAGACAATTGTATTATGTTTTGTCAGGATAGCTGTTATTCTTGATGGGAGGGAATAACTGGAAGAAGGGGACATGAGAAAGACCTCTGGGATACTGCTGGTGTTCTTTTTCTTGATCTGGATACTGGATTCAATTTGTGAAAATTAATTGCATGCACTTAATGACTAGTATACTTTATTGTATGTATGTTATACCTAATAAAAAGTTTTTAAAAGGAAGTGGATCAGAAGTTTTTCTAAAACTAGAGATAAAAGCAAGATAAATGTAACAGTTTTACATTATCAATCTTTCCTGGTCTTATTTGGTTGTATAATTAGCTGAAAAACTATTACTTTATTTTAAAGCCATTTACCTCCCCCTATTCATGCAAAATGAATGAGAGTTTCTCTATTCTTCCACCTCCTCTTGTGGTGCATTTCAGGCTATTAGGAAAGGATTTTTTAGTTTTATTTTTCTGTAGATATAGTGGCTCTCAACCAAAGATTGAGGCCGAGTAGAAAGAGGAGAAAGACTTGAAACAAAACTGGGCTGAGGATGTTGAAGCAGTGCTAATGTGTCAGTCAGCTTTGTCTTAGCAAGCTGCTAAAAATGTGGATGGAGGAGATTGCAGAAGTGAGAGATCTGGCTGCCTCACCCAGGAAATTTATAGATGAATGACTCCAGACACTTCCATAGTCTTCACCACTACTTCTTACAGTATATACTGACTAAGGCTGCTTAATTAAGTTCAACAGACTTAAACTCTTTTACTCACATACCCCTCAAAAGAACTTCGAAAAAACTGCCCATTTAAATGGAAAATGGAAATCCAAAGGTTTTCAACAGTTTATTTTTATAAAAAAGAGGCAGAAGATAGTGAATATTTTATAAAGTGAAGATGAGGATTGACTGTAACTACAATTAATGTTTCATGTATATGATAATAGTTATTAAGCATCTTATGAACAAAAGCATGCTGAAATCTGAAAGAACTGAATAGAGTTTTAAGCCTCTATCTTGAACATCCCAATAGTCCTGCAGAATATTCCATTTCCAGTGAAAAGAAACTGACAAACCTATAAACCCTTCAGAAGCCCCAAATTCACGCACTTCAGGCCCAAATATCCTCTTTCTGATGGCAAATTTCACCTATATCAGAATATGTATAAGAACAAAAAAGGGCAGGACATACTCGCCCTTAAACATAGGTTTAATCTTCAATGTGTAAGTTTTGTTTGCCTCCTCAAAAAAGGGCAAGACATACTTGCCCTTAAACATAGGTTTAATCTTCAATGTGTAAGTTTCGTTTGCCTCCTCAAAGTCTTTTGCACCCCAGAATACATACCATAGTAGATTGGGGTTGGCAAACATTTGCAAACTCAGTCTTCATTTCAGACAAATAAGTTTTATAAAAGATTCTGTGTGAAACTTGAGAAACTGGAAATTTTTTCCCTAAACTTGTCCATGACTGTTTATTTCTTAGAAAGTCTCTGAAGTTTGAAGACCACTGTGATAGATATTTAAACAACTAGCCAAAATGAGCAGATGTGCTGGCCCCTTTGGCTTTACATGTAAACATCCAGGGAAGCCAGCATGGTAAAAGGTTACATGCAAAGTGTGCCTTCCATCTTTTTAAGGGAAAGATACACATCTTTATTGGTGATCTATAAACAATTTAAACGGGAAGAAATTAGCATAATCAAAAGTTAAGCCTAACGAAGCATAAAATACACTTTTGTATATTGAATTTTAGAAATATCCTTCAAAAATATAAAAATAATTAGTCTAGTAAATTTTAGTTCACTTTGTTTTATAAAGTTATGAGGATTTTGGCAATTATACATTAGAACTGTCATTTTAAAATAACATTCATAAATGTGTATAGTAATACAAAAAGTGTATTTCGTGATAAAATGCAGTTTCTTAGAATTTTTATTTTTATTATTGTATTGGTTATTTACAAAGACTTCCAATGAGCAACCTTACAAACTAAAATTTTCCTAAATAAGATAATCAGGATAAACAAAATATTTTACCTTTATACTGTAGAATCAGAAATTACATTTTTATGTTGTTTTAAATTAAGCTTGATGCTTGCCTCTCAACAATCAGTAGGATAGCCCAGTTTTCTATTGTGTAGTTTCATTTTTAGAATTTCTCTTTTTGAGTTACACCCATGTCCGACATAATAGTGGTGATTCGTGACAAAATGTTTTTATTGTTAATGTTGAGTCCAAATTTAAATTACATATTACTGAAAGGAAACCATTTAGATGATATCATTGAACTTAATTTAAAAAAACAGTAAAAATATAGAGTAGGTTTTCCATCATAAAACATAAACACTAGAACTTTGTTTCTCAAGAGAATTTCTCTCAAACCACATTCTGAGTGTGGATTCCTGCCAGCTGGGAATCTGCTATTGATGAAGCATCCTGAGCAGTCCTGAAGCACACACACTCAAGTGTGAGAACTGGTAGTCTAGAGCAACATCACTTAACCATGGATGATCCATAATGAGAAGAGGCAACTCTAGTTCTTGGTGGAAGGGTATAAATAATAAATAAAATTATTTGTCCAAGAGATACATCCCTTTCCTTACATCTGGATTGTAGTAGCCTAATTCAAATTTTGTTGTCCTGTCTGTTACAGTGATGAAGTTTTAATTTTTTTAATGTTTAGTTTTGAGAGAGAGAGAGAGAAAGAGAAAGAAAACAGCAAGGGAGGGGCAGAGAGAGAGGGAGACACAGAATTAGAAGCAGAGTCCAGGCCCTGAGCTGTCATCACAGAGCCCAGTTTGGGGCTCAAACTCGTGACTGTGAGATCATGACCTGAGCTGAAGTCGAAGGCTTAACCAACTTAGCCACCCTGGTGCCCCATCCTCATTAGTTTACAAAACATCAAATATGTTACCACTACAGAATATTTACAAGTTGTGTTTACCTAAATTGCCATAGAGTGTTGAATTAACTATTGCAGATGATCTGTTAAGTAACTTTTAAATGTAGATCTCTAGTGATGTGCTGAATAACAAATTTGAATATTTTAGTTTAATTCAATAAAATGGAACCAGTACAGCCTCTGGTTTCACAAATGAACTGATTCAAAATGAGTGTGTCAGCTTTAATGGGGCCCTTACACACTGCAGTAGCGTGAATAGCACATTTTTTTCCCCTCACATTCTTCCTAAAACAAAGGCTGGCTCTAAACTCACTCTTCCCACACACCTTCATGCACAAAGGTCATTTTGATTGTAATGGGCCACATTCTAGTACATCATTTGTGAAACTGAAGTTGGCTATTATAATGCAGCAGGTATGTAAATAACATTTGTAAGTGATCTCTATAAAATGAATCCCTTCTTTCCCTTTTCATTATAAGAGGAAACTTTATTTCAGAGTAGAAAGTGCATTGTCTGAACTCATCAACACCCTCTCTATCCCTCCCCTCCCCAATTTGTTGCAGACCAGGATGAAAGAGCAGCTGAGCTCAGCAGGGAGCAGAATGAGAAAACCATCCGGAGCACGCAGACTGCGCTCCGCAATTTCCGCGAGTTCCTCATCTCCAAGTATCCTTCTGAAACAAGAGAGATTTATGTCATCCCTTGCAAGGAGTTGGATGCCTACCTGGCCTCTTTCTTTGTAGATGCCAGGCAGAAGGATGGGTCCGAATATGAACCCAACAGCTTGGCCAATTACCAGTGTGGACTTGAAAGGTACCTAAAGGAACACAGGTATGGCTACAGTATTACCAGGGATAAGGAATTCAAGCGTTCCCAAGAGGCCCTGAAACAGAAGCAGATTGAACTCCGCTGCAAAGGAAAAGGAAATAAGCCACACAAGTCCATGAAGCTCACCTTTGCTGATGAGCTCATTCTGCGGAAAAGGGGACTGCTGAGCCGCTATAATCCTGAGGGTCTTCTCAACCTTGTCTGGCTCAACAACACAAAAGCTTTTGGGCACTGCACAGGCTTCCATGGCTCTACCTTGAAATGGGGTGATATCCGGCTCCGGGTAACAGAAACGGGGCTAGAGTACTTAGAGTGGATGGGTCAAGACACTGGTGACCTGAATGCCAAAACCAAGAGAGGGGGGACGGACTCGCGTGTGTATGCCACCCAGCATGCCCCACAGACCTGCCCCGTACAGGACTATAAGGAGTATGCCCAGCGGCGGCCTCCTGCCATGCGCTATGAGGATGCCCCTTTCTACCTGTCCATCAAGCCAGTGGTGAACTTGGCAGCCCTGCATTGGTACAACTGCCAAGCCCTTGGCAAGAACAAGCTGGCCAAGATGGTGAAGACCATGTGTGAGAAGGGCAACATCCCCGGCAGGAAGACCAACTTCAGTGTGTATCAGAGCTGCAGCACCTTGTCCGAGGCCCAGAGCAACCAGCTTGTGCTTATCTGTAACAATCTGAGCCAGCAGGCTGCACAGTCAGTGGCCGGGCACTCCAACAGTGGCAATTTCATTGTCTCTGCCTCCTATGACTCTTCCTCAGACACTGCTTGACCAGGTGGCCTGAACAAGACCCTAGCTTGGTTACTGTGTCCAGAGATACTGTGATTATACACTGCTTCTCGTTCCCTTTCCTCTGCCCTCAGTGTTAACTTTATAAAAATATAAATATATAATATATTTTTCTTTTTACAAATATGCCAATGGAGATAGTTTAGTATTGCTAACATAGTATTTATAGGCTTAACACTAATGTACTTGTGGGTGATTAAATGTAATTACTGTTACAGCCTCTACGAAACCATAGTGGTTCTCAGGCAACACAAAGTAGAGAAGGAATTCCGTTTTTTAAAAAACTGTCAGAAAAGTAACTGAAAGTCGTCGACACTTGGGTTCTCAACGCCTGCTTTTCCTTCCCACCCCACCTCTCATTTTGAGTCTAGTTAGTAAATGGTTTTATTTTTTTAATTTTTAAAATTTTATATTAATCAGGAATAAACAATGCTAACTCTATTGCTTATGTAGAATTGTATTCAGTCAGTTCCAGAATATGAGAGTGTTGACGTAAACTCTACAAATTATTTACATACTTTTTTTAGCTGAATTAGAATTTTAGCTCCTGTGCCTCTTTTTTTGTAATGTCTAAAAGTCTAGATGATTGGGTAACATCTTTTCTTTTGAGGGCAATAAGGGTGCCATTCTTTTTGGAAGCTATATAATTTTTAAATAATATGCAAAGTCCAATATTGTGGCAAAAAAGACTGTTAACAGCTCTTTACTGTTGTGCTTGAACCTGGATAGAATTTTTTGTTCCCTAAGAAATCAGTTTAAATGAAGTGTGATTTTCAGATTTACAAAACTACCAAAGCTTTGACAATGTTCCCAAGCATTAGATTGTATATCAAACATAAAGAGAAGGTAGAGAATGGGAGAGTCTTATTAAAAATCTAGAAGCACTAGTCAGGACAACAAAAGACGACTACTCTTCAAAGCCCAGATCCCCTGAATTATTTATTTATAAGCATTAAACTTCAGTCTCTTTTCCCTCGGAGATTACTCGACTCTGTAGTTGAGATCAAAAGAATATTGACACTCATTTTGGGTAACAACATTTTGTTACCGGATTTAGCTGAATTCAAAGCATTCTTGAAAATGTGCAGTTTCTTCTACAGTAAATAAATTTATCTGCGATACCCAGCAATTATAATAATAATAATTTTGGTTAACTCTTTGTGGTGGTTTTCCCAAGGTCTTTATTCTCAAGTCTTAAAGCCTGCAGTATTTTTAGTTAAGATCTTTCAATAACAACATAAATTTAGACATTAGGGCAACAATGAAGTTGAGCTAGGTTCCTGTCCTGTATAATCATTAACATATAGACTATCCGAATCTTAATTGCTTTGTTGGATTCTGTTGGGAAGTATTTGTTCTTCAAGGCAACATCTTAATTCACATTAGCTAGGAGGGTAGGTGGTATTTTATGTGTTAATTTATTGTACAACCAGGACAGGTTTCATTTTGATTTGCTTCGCTAAATCATCACAAAAGTTGAGCTTTCCCTTGGCTAGGTAGGTTTTTCTAACACTAAGTCATAAACACATAAAGACTCATTCCTCTAGACGGTGACCTTTCCTTTGGTTCAGGAGTAGAAAGTCTTCTGTGGACTTTTTGTGGTGGAATCAACTTCATTTCATGACTTTTCCTCCATAGAGAGGCATCCAGAAATACGAAGAAAGGGTGGAAGATATCTTGCTTTATTTTTTTTTGTATTACTAATGATGACAGCCACCATTTTTTGAGCTAGTGTGTGTGCCAGCGCTGTGTCAAGTGACTTACATGAATCATTTATATAATAATTACTGTGTGAAAATTAGAAAATTCAGGTAAGCATAAAGAACACACTCATGAATCCGCTGGCCCAAATGACCACTGTTAATATTTTAGTAAACATTTCTTTAGACATTTCAATACATACATATTTATTTCTATATACATCATCTTTCATTCTTTCAATCCTTGAAAAGTTTAGTTATCTTCATTTTATGTTGAAATCAAGACAAATCAGTTATAGTTAAGGAAATGGTACTATTGTCGTCTGACTCCAGAGTTTTTTCTGTTTATCTTCCTTAGTTCCAATTCAGAGTCAGTTTCCAGTGATTTGAGCTGGAAATGGGGATACAGTGTTTTCCCATCTCTCAAGGCTATCTGATTAGAAGGAATGCTGAGTGACCTTTCATGATGGCACACTGTGTCCCCTAGTGCCTCCTCTTCTGTTCCTTTTGAGCCACAGGGCCTCTTTCTCCCAGTTTTCTGTATAAAACTTTCCTTATTTTATAACCTGGTTTGTAAGTGCACAGGACAGCCTTCTGTAAAAGAAAAAACTTAAAAAAAAATTTTTTTTAATGTTTATTTATTTTTGAGAGAGAGAGAGTGCGAGTGGGGAGGGGGGCAGAGTGAGAGGGAGACACAGAATCCGAAGCAGACTCCAGGCTCTGAGCTGTTGGCACAGAGCTGGATGTGGGACTCAACTCAACTGCCATATCATGACCTGAGCCAAAGTCAGAAGCTTAACCAACTGAGCCGCCCAGGCGCCCCTAGAACTCTTTTAAAAAAAAGGCTACTATTAATGGGTTACCTCTCATGTTTAAAAAAAAACAACAACAACAACAGTTTTCTGTGAAACACTTAAAATGTGATTGTGCATTTTATTTTTGCATTGACATACTTTTAAAAATTCTTAATATGTTTTCGACAGCAAAGTAAGTTTGTCATGAGGAAGAAGGGCAGTGAGAATGTACTGAAAAAGCAGAACTAGGGAATTTTGCATTCCTATTTGTGTTGATTGAGGCACTACAATGAAAATCTCTCTCCTATTTCATTCTATGCCATTTTCATTCAGAATAATACAAATTGAGAATGTGAATTACTTTTTATTTATTTATATTTTGCTTTGATAACTCAAACCAAATAGGAACATTGTGACATTTAGATTTAGAAAACTTTTCTGAAGAATGGCTTGGTAGAAGTTTAGCTGAATTATAGTATCTCTTTACGTTAATGAAATTATGAAAAATTATCTGCAACTACCTCTAAAGTTTGTGTTTTTATATAAACAATACTGAAGACATGCTATTGGCAGATGCCATTTTTATTGTTACTTTAACTTAAAAGAAGTTATGTTCACACTGTGTCAGTGGTACATGCCAAAATTCCATACATGTGCTTGCGTGAAAATTCAGCAGTCCAGCAGGTGTTCACTGCAACTGAATGTGCTGCCTTTCCAGTCAATCCTACAAAAACAACAAAACCATATTTGCAAGGTTTACAATTTTGGATCAGTGTAATGTCCTGTAAGGAGTTGTCCAGGGCACCTCACATGACTCTGGAAGTTTTACACTGTCTACAACAAAAGTGTCAAACCCATCTGTCAGCTTTTGGGGGGAGATAGCTGCAAAATTCAATCTTTCTTCCATATTCATGTGCGTGACTGTTGAAAACCATGGATGGTAGCAATTGTTTTTAAAACCATCATGTCTGAAAAGATTAGAGATATTCAGGATATTTATCCAACAGAGCTTATTCTTAAAATTCCATTTATTCTCATAGCTAGTAGGGGTGGTCTGAATATGATTTGTAATACGCCAGCTACTTAAAATATTTATTTTCTAGATCTTTTCCCTGTGTTAAATTTTCCCTATGTCAATTCACCATCCCCTATATTAAATCATTTCCCAATGCATGAAAGAATAGTCTGATAATTTTCTAGTGTAGATCAAGTCTCTGTTTTTTCATTTAGATCTTTATTAGCTGAAAGTTTCATCACATTAATCGGTCTAAGTCATATGGCTTAGCTGTAAGATGTCATGGCATCAAATAACTTCACTGAGATGAGAATTTACAGCCCTATCAACGAATATTTGAACACCTACTGTCTAGACACTGGGAGGGGTACAAAGATGTGTAAAACAATCCCTACCCTCAAAGAACTGACTTAAAAAAAATACTGTAATAAAAGTTTGATTTCATTTTTGAGAGCTCACCAAAAAAATCTCTGCTGATACTGTTTTGCATCATTTCCCTAATTTGTACTCCTGTAGTTTGTCTATTATTCAGCCACTGAATATGTTGGTTTGTTGTGGAATACGTAACACTGCTTTGAGTATTTTGAGGAGAATCTTCCTTAGAGCCTGTTTTAAAATCAGTCTGAAGGCAGAGCCATTCCTGCGTCATCCATTGTGTTCATATAGGTGCACACATGTACAAGAATGTGCAGATTGTCATCAATGACTATCATTTCCCGAGTACTTAGAGTGTGCCAGAGTAGTAGGTGCTTCTGTAAGCTGTTTCACGTAATTCTCACAATAGTCCTGAGGGTAAGTGTGATTATTTCTCCTTCATAAATGAGGAAATCTACAGAAGTCAAATGGGTTGCCCATATCACAGCTACTACATAAGAGCAGCAGGATCTGAAACCAGATCCAGATCCTATTAAGTTCTGTCCTTTTCTGCTGAAGCAGCTTGTTCACAAGGTGATTTGCTGTGTATCCGTGGACTCTCTGAAGTCATAAATTATACATGAAGTCCCTGGTGTAATAAAATCATCAATATTCATTCAACTCCAAACTGAGAGCAGTGCCATCACCTGGCATGTTAGTACAACATTGTTTAGGCCTCATTGTTTTAATTATTTTGATATAGAACATTCGGCAGTTTGTTTCTCCCCCGGCCATGAGTAGAGAGCAAAAAGTTTGTGTCACTTTTTAAAGGACACTTAACTTTGTCATGGAGGTGAGTGTGTGTACAAGTAATTATGTTTTTTAAGTGATTGTCATTTGTTTTTCCCCCTCAAATAAACCAAAAACTCAATTTCAAGAGAATTCCTCATAAATCAGGCAGGGAAAGGGAAGGTTGGGCTCTTTAAGTCCAAAAGCCCATATTGCCAACCACCAGTTACTGAATATTGATTGCCAGTCTCCCAGGGAGTTTGATCTTGCCTGCAAATTTGGTGCCAGCAAATTAACTATTTAATTTTTTTTAATGTTTGTTTATTTTTGAGAGAGAAAGACAGCATGAGTGGGAGAGAGAAGGAGACACAGAATCTGAAGCAGGCTCTATGATCTGAGCTGTCAGCACAGACATGTGGGACTTGAACCCATGAACGGTGAGATCATGACCTGAGCCAAAGTTGGATGCTCAACCAACTGAGCCACCCAAGCCCCCCAACAATATTTAATATGAGAATTTGTTAATATTTTGTTTTTTTTTTAATCGAGATTGTTATTAGGGCGTTTGGCTGGTTCAAGTCAGTTAAGCCTGTGACTCTTGATCTCAGAGTTGTGAGTTCAAACCCCACAGTGGGTGTGGAGCTTACTTAACAAATAAATAAAGATTGTTTTTAACAAAATATTTGAAGAAAAATAACTATCCTTATGATTCTCAGAATTAGAGATAGACTGAAACCATTCAGATTTTCTCTAGTTTTGCTATATCCATAGTTCAATATGTTAGAAACAAACACTTCTGATTTTAATCAGGCTTCTTGTGACTAGTTTTCTCTATAGGAATAGAATATCTTGATCTATATTTCTCTGGCCAAAATAGAGCTATAATACTTAGCATCTATAAATGAAAACTTTACTATATGATAAGGGAAATAAATTTCCAAGCCTAGAGGAGAAGTCAAGAGGACTGTATGATAATTTATTGCAGTAAGCTAATTTTTAAAAGGTTCATTTATGGAAAAATGTTATAAATACTAAAGAATTAACAAGGTCTCTGTCAATTAGTTTAATAGATTTTTTCTCAAATAAAATTCCTTTATATCAGATCTTGGCTTATTACCATATGATAAAGTACAGATAGAGAGTTGCTTATTAAGAAACACCATTGCCAAAGGTATCCTCAATTGTTTTTTGTTTTTCCCTTAATGCATGGTATTCAGCATTGCTTCTCCTCCCTGCTTAGATCTGGCTGAGATGAAATGAATGCATTGTCACAAGGCAAAGTGATGAAGGCAGGATGATTTTAAGAGATCCTTGCCATAGAATATAACTGGGAAATAAATATCCTCCATGTATCATCTTTTGGTGGTTAATGTATTTCTAATGATATAAAAACAAAAGGGAATGATATTGGCAAACTGCCAACGACTCTGATTTCATTTCTAATCAGAGAAAAGATAATAAAAATTTCTCATGCTTAATCCTATTTGTAAATTAATCAGTTTGGCCTGCCTAAACTGAAGGAAACACCTAGGTTGGTATGGAATATTGCATTATTTTTAAAAAAGACTATTTTAAGACAATTGAGTTGTTATGTAAACCATGACTTTGTTGAATTACACTCAGTATTAATGAAGTCAGTACTAATTTGACCAGAATATTAATTAGGTCAGAATATTAATGTAAACCATCATCTTTGCTGAATTATAATCAGCAAAGGCTGACCAAGAGAACCTCTAGTCCAGTGCTTTTCAGTGCTATGAAGAATAGGAATTACCATGTCCTCTTGGGAGTAGAGGACAAGGAGGGCAAGGAGATAGAGATTGCAAAGGGAGTCCTCACACTTATTCCCCAGGAAGTCTCATGTTCCCTATGCCCCTACCTTCCTATTTTGAGACTCATTAGACTGAATGAACTACTGCTTCTATGACACATCCTTCGCATGGGGAGGCTGGAAAATAAGATTGGAAACATCTAACCTAATCCACCCCTCTTTTTTGTAGAAGAGAGGAACAGTCCTAGAGACATTAGATGAATGCCCAGGTGTACACACCTTATCAGAACTAGAACCTAGGCACCCTGACTTCTAATCCATAGATAAGAGTTTAGGGAGGGAAAACAACCCTACATTTCCACTGTGAAGGAGTATCCTTTTCTTGTTTTCAAAACCATAATCGATTTTTAAGCCCTCACTCAAGTTTCTATTAGGAGTAGATTCAAGCTGCAATTTCCAAATAGGCTATTTTTGCATGTGAATTGTCACTTTTCATTGTGTAGTGTTATATCTTGATTTTAGCAACTTGTCTTTTTGAAATTTCATGGAATAATCTCTAAATGTAATCATTTGCCTATTTTAATGAGCATCTCTCAGCTTACCCCATTCATATTTAGTTTTCATTTACAGAGGGAAAACAAGCTACAGTTTTCAAGTATATGAATTCTAATTATCGATTATGAACTAAAAAGTAACTTTTTGTTTAGTATGTTCATTTGGATATCCATCTACATCATATCTATATTATTAGTTTTGAATGCAGTCTATAATAGCCTTTTTTATTCTATGGAAAGGTTAAAATACCATCTTGAAAGTTTGAGACATATCTTCAGTCCAAAGGGTCAGACTTCTATCAACATAACTAGGATGTTTCTGAAGTGAATTTAGTTAAAAGATAGGAAAAAGAAAATGAGAACTAATGGAAGACCTATAACAGGAAGATGTAGAAATACAAAGTATCTGTAAATTCTCCTGATTATCCTGCTTGTTCTTCTAAAAAGGAATTCAAACATAAATGAAAAATTTTCACAAATTTTTATTTTACAAATTATATTTTGCAGAAAAGTCAAATTCTAGGATTTTTTTTTAAGTATAGTGGAATTATTTGTCTTTTGAATGCAATGTTGAATTTTGCTAGACTTCTAATGTTCTCCTTTGTATTACACTGGAATTAGAGAGTATTTTTACCATGGTACATCCATTTCAGAGAACTTTGAAAATGCTTTGACATTATTTATTTATTTGTGGTAAGTAGAATTAGGAATACATCAACAATATAGAACCTTAACAGTAATTGTGCATACTGTATTTAAGTGATTTTTATGTCTGTTTACTTTCTGTAATTCTTACATTTTATAAATCAACTAACTTAGTATACTTCCACTAGAAATTAATTTATAATGGATTATTTATACTGGATGAAGTAGCAGGTCCATTTTAGTATTAATCCACTCAGATTAACTTTATCTAACTGAATTTTTATATCTACAATTCATTATATTACAACTTTTTAAATAGCATTTATAACAAAGGAACTTTTGTTTTATAAAGTATTTGTTACAAAAAAAAACCATCTTGCCAAAAACCATTACAATTTCTATGCATTGTGTAAAATATGCAGTGATGTCACTGTTGAGATTTGCATGTTGTAGGTGCCCTTTCATATCTGTGTTTGTGGTGTTTATGTGGAATTGTTAACCATTGCTGCTATCACTTACTGTAGCTAAACTGAAAAACTGTGCTAAGAGGCTGTGCCAGTCAACATTTGTATGTGTGACTTGTGAAAATATGTACTTAGTTTAATATTTTGAGCCAGGACTTAGTGGCCTCTACAGAAGGAAATATTGTAGTTGTCAAGTGGTGCCAACTTCAGCATCACATGTGTAATTCCACGTCAGATTTTCTTCCATACTTTCCCCAGCTCTTAGAAAGGAAATGTTTGCAAAAAGAGAAAGCAAGAATTCTTAACTTTTCCCGTACTCCTCCCACCTCAAATCTTTTTTGTTCTTCTGATACTTGAACACCTTACAGAGAAATCCAATAGAATGACAACGTACCAGCATAATTTACTTTTATCTGGTTATTTCTATCCAGGTAAATGATGTAATAACAGGACTATGAGGTGCTTACATTATTTTTGTTGGTTACCATGGCTTATTGTTTGAACTGGATTTAATAAGAATATTTAGCTTTTCAAATGTATTAGGGACTGTGGAAACCTCAGAGTTCCCAAATAATTAACTTTTATATTCAGCATTCAAATGTGCTTTAAGACATATTTGGCTGCCTTATAACCATCAGATTTTTTTCATGCCCACTTGTCTTTAGTTTTTCCTAGTATTTCCATCTTGCATTAGTAATTTCACACAAACCGTGCAATCGAGAGAAAAGTATTTCAGTGGATGAATTCTATGTTTTGTTAAAATTCAACATGGGGGTAATATTATACATTTATACTCAAACTAGAAGGGAAACAGTCATAAAATGTTAAGAAAAGTAGGCTATGTCCTTAAGAGCATTTTAATGCCAACATGTCAAAATTCCTTGCTTTGTGCAGGGTTTCGTTCTGTCTGTTCAATGGGTTTATAATTATGAGATTCCTTTAATCTCCTGAATCATATAGAGGCTTTTTGTGTGACTGTCAGATACATGGCGACAGCCAGTGCTGTATTTGGAAACATTGCTGCTGAAATTGCTGATTTAATTCTAAGAATATTAAAACTAATTCATCAAGGCCCCTGCCACTCCTTTGCTTAAAGGAAAAGAAAGGCAGATTTTAATTGTGAGCCTTTTCTCCAGAATATGCTTTAAGTATTTACCCTTCAATGGAGGTTATAAAGCAATAAAAGGAAACAATTATGTATGTTCTAAAGAAGTTCTGCCTTTGTCCAGTGGCCTCCAGAGCGACACTAAAGTATTTCTTGATTCCTGCATTGGGGGTTTTCAGGTGAGGCATTTATACGTAGAATTTCTTTTATATTTTGGACACCAAAGATTGTGGCATGATATATCATAATGATTAATGGTTTCTATTAGATAGCTGTGGGCACGTTTATTTGAATCCTGCTCTTGGATTTTTTTTTTTACCCACTTTGAGTCTTTACATTTTGTATGTCTGTCCTGAGACCCTTATGCCCAGGACACCTTTTTAATTAAATAATACATATGTATTTAGTAGGTTTATAATTTATAGAGTATGTTTCCACCATGACTTTAAACTTTTTTTCACTGCTAAAATTAGACATAGGTTTGCCAGATTAGCCCCATGGTGAGCAATAGCCTATAGCTTTTTCGTTGTAATCTGAAAATGTAACTATAACCCCATAGGCCTGAAACCTGGTAAGAGAATGACTGGAAGCATTTTGGATTCAACTGAATCACTTAACTGACTCATTTATATGTTAAAATGAAGAACTTTGGTTGCTTATAAGAATGAATGCTGCATCCAACTTAAATAAGGTCTCCCTTATGAAGATTTCTTTTATTCTACCACTTAGAGGTTAATTGGGAATAAAAAGGTAGATTTATCAGTTTATTCAGTATAATTTAACTCCAGACATTTGTTTAAAACAGAAATATAGCCACCACAGTTAATACTTAGAAAAAATTTTATGAAAAATGGTACTGTTGTTTGAAGATGTGTTTATTACCTCCCCCCTCCCCTATTTGGTAGATTGTCATTTTTGATATATTTTCTGGCCACTTGGCTTTTAGCTGACTTCCGTGAAAAAAGCACATGTGTGCCTGATATTCACTCTAATCATATTTTAAAATTCTCTTTTTAAACTGCTGCAGTTATATTTTGTGAAAGAGGAGAAAGGTGAATTGAAATGGAGGGAAATTTCTGTTAATATGTTGAAATGTGTGACTTTGATGCTCTTGGTTAATCCTCTGCCAGTTGATATTTGTATTAATATGATAGACCTTTTTGTTAATAAGAATATACTGTTGGCTTCATTTTTATTTTGCTGCTCACTGCGTTTCACGCTACGATGTTTTCATCTTTATCAGCTCACTGTTTTTGCTTCATATTTGTCTGTGTACTTGTGCTCTAAATAAAATTCTAGTTTTATGTCCCAGTGGCTTATTCCATTGTGTGTATATTGGCCTCTAACATCGTGTAATTTTCTATTGTTTTCAGTATTTGTTGGTACAGCCTAAAACCTATGGAAGTAAGAAAAAAATCCAATAAAATCAGTTAATGAGCATCCATGATGTCTCCATATGAGAGCATGCTTTAATCACAGTATTTTGTCTGTATTTGGATATGACCAGTCTTCCTTCACTTACTAAATGGTTTTCTGCAAAGCTGCGCTTTGTAGCTACAGCAAATGTTTTTAAAAACATAGCTGCATTTTGAAAAAAAAAAATTGTCCTGGTCACTGTGCCTTAGGCCCTAGGATATAGTCAATGCATATCAGGTGTTTCTAATCACTGAGGGGAAATCTTGGAAGAGAGTCATTTCTACATGTGTGTGCTCACACACAGCCCATAGGGTAGGGAAGACACATTAGGATAGCTGAATTAATCCTGTGCTTCCTGGAGCCCCAGGTCCAAAAGTCCTATTAATGAAATTGAAGCCTCCAGTGCAAACTCACTGTCTGTTAGGTCTCTCAGCCAGTTGTACAAAAGTTGTACCAAGCAAAGTAGATATCAGGTTACAGACTTCCTTGTTTTTAGGAAAATCTTTTTGGTCACAAACAATTCTCCATGTGCCATTTATTGCATTTAGCATATTTTTTTCAATTTTTTATGTTTGTTTATTATTGAGACAGAGAGAAACAGAGCATGAGTAGGGGAGGGGCAGAGAGAGAGACACACACAGAATCCAAAGCAGGGTCCAGACTCTGAGCTGTCAGCACAGAGCCCAACGCGGGGCTTGAACCCACAAACCGTGAGATCATGACCTGAGCTGAAGTCGGATACTTAACTGAGCCACCCAGGCGCCCCACATTTAGGATATTTGATGATATTCTTTGAGCAGAATAGGAATGATTATTCAAAATGATTATAACTGTTAACTTCAGACATCTTTGTTGTCACTAAAATCATTTAATAGATAAAAACATTATAACAGAAGAAAATTTAATGTTTCTTATCAGTCATTGGTTTCGCCAAAATGCAAATGTATTTCTTTTATGTCTATGAATAATCCACCAGTCTTTACTCATAGAAAGCTGAATATTGTAGGGATGCCTGGGTGGCTCAGTCAGTTGAGCATCCGACTTCCGCTCAGGTCATGATCTCGCAGTTTGTGGATTTGAGTCCTGCATCGGGCTCTGGGCTGACAGCTCAGATTCTGTGTCTCTCTCTCTGCCCCTCTCCCACTCATGCTCTGTCTCTGTCTCTCATTCTCAAAAGTAAATAAACATTAAAGATTTTTTTAATAAAAAGCTGAATATTGCCAATAGAAGCAACAGTTGTATTTTTGTGTGATAGTATTTTAAACTGTATTAAAGTTACTTTATAAATAGTTGTAACTTAGTTTATGTTTTCCTGGTACTTCAAGAAACAAGGAACTCAGCTTTAAATTTGATTACAAGTTATACATTTAAAACGGGACAAATTAGGGGCACCTGGGTCGCTCAGTCGGTTAAGGGTCCAATTTCAGCTCAGGTCACGATCTCACAGTCTGTGGGTTCAAGCCCCACTTCAGGCTCTGTCCTGACAGCTTGGAGCCTGGAGCCTGCATCGGATTCTGTGTCCCCCTCTCTTTCTGTCTCTCCCCCACTTGCACTCTGTCTCAAAAATAAATAAACATTAAAAAATTTTTAAATGAAATAAAATGGGGCAAATTTTATTTCCCCAGTAGAGGAAGAATATTAGAATTCAAATTGAGTAATATTTAGCCTACAACTCAGAAAATATTTTCTTTAAAAAAAGTTTAATTCATAATTATCTTTTCTGAAAAGATATCAAGTTACTAAAATGACTCATATGTACAAAATACTTAATGTTGGTGATATAACATCTGAAAAGATTATGTTGAAAGCAAACATTGAATTTGGTGGCAAGCATCCTCAGACCAAACTATTGTTTTTTAAAAGAGCATATTTTCTTCATTACAATTTATAATGCTTTTAAAATGTGAAGGCAATAAATAAATACTCATTGTGAGCAATTTGACAAATACTAATAAATACAATAAAATAGTAAATAAAAATCACAGGAATTTTACTACCCATAAAATAACTTTTAACATTTTGGTGTTTTACAATTCTTATGCTTAGATACTCTTCAAAAATTGTAATAAAAAAACATTGTAGTCAAACTGTATTTACTGTTTTGTATATTTGGAAAAGATCTTTATTTAGCCTTTGATTTTTTTAAATTTAAATTTTATTTTATTTTTTTGAGAGACAGCACAAGTAAGGGAGGGGCAGAGAGAGAGGGAGACACAAAATATGAAGCAGGCTCCAGGCTGTCTTGGCACGGGGCTTGAACCCACAAACAGTGGGATCATGACCTGAGCCAAAATCAGACACTCAACCGACTGAGCCACCCAGGTACCCCAGACCATTAGCCGTTGAAAGTGTGATTATCATATAGTTACATAGCTTTCCATTGTATAGTAGTACCAAAATTTAGTTTACAATGCTTTTATTGACTTGGATTTGTATCCAGTTTTTCCCTGTTACACATTTGCCTTCAAGAACATCCTTGAGCATTCATTTTTGTAATATCTATGATTCAATGTCCAGCATAAATTTCTACAGGAGGAGTTCCTGGGTCAAATAAAAAATATTTACTTTTCCTGAACACACATTTCCAAAATCCTAGTCATTTTTATAACTGGCACAAATAATTATTCATATTATAAAGCTTAAAAATCCCACAGAGCTACATACTTCCCAGTGTGATGTGTATCCTTATCCTTCCAAATTTTTTTTCTAAACCAGTGCAAGTTCCCCCTATCCGAGCCAATACATAGATATGGACCTTTTTATATTTTTGCCAGTCTGATAAATGAAATACATCCTCTTTTGATTATAAGGTCTTATTATTATTAATGCTTTTGTTGTTTGTATTTCTTCTATGAATAATTGCCTGTCATATCCTAGGCCCATTTTCTAGTGAGTTATCTTTTTCCAATTGATTTAAGGGAGATTTTCTTATGTACTTTGTCACTTTATGTGTTATAAGTATTTTCTCCTGGTCTGTTTATTGTCTTTTAAAATTTATTCATGCAGAACTTTTGAATTTTTATGTCATCTGATTTGTTAATCTATTTTTTATAGCTCTGGGCTGTATCATGCTGAGAAAGGCTTTTCTTACTCCCAAAATCATGAAAATTGTCTTCTTTATGGAAAGAGCCTTTTGTAAAAAGATCCATTTGGAAATGCATTGTGTGTGGTATGAAATCGGAATCTAAATTTGCTTTTGTTTTTGTTTTTCCAACTTAATAGCTTATTATCTCAATGCATTTATTGAAGAGTCCATCTTTTCCCCAGCAATTTGAATTGGAGCCTTTTTTATCGACTCAATTTGCGTATTTACACAGACCTCTTCTGGACTTTCTTCTGTAGCACTGATCTATTTGTCTTTTTCTTTATCAGAACTTAAACTATAAATTAATTGGACTATTACAGTACATATTTATATCTTTCAGGGCAAAGGCTCCCAATTATTATTTTCAAAATTGCCTTCCTTTTCTTACGCATTTACTCTCCTAGATAAACTTTAGAATCAACCTGACCAGTAATAACAAAGAGAGGGATTTTAATTGGAATTACACAACATCAAAGATTACTTGAAGAAGTTAAACATCTTTATAATATTGAGCCTTCCCATCCAGGTACATGGTATGACGTTTCATTTATTAGGTTTATATATTTTTAATTTTAAGGATTTTTTGAAAGCTTTCTTATTGAATTTTATGGACATAAAAGTACACAAATAATGTACAGTTTGGTTAATTTTTATGAAGCAAGCATATTGCTATAACACAGAACATTACCTGAACCCCATAAAATTCCCTCATGTGCCCTGCCATAGTTACCTCCCTAAGATAACCACTATGTTAAGAGTCACTTTATCTGTTTTCAGATTATGTAAGTGGACCATTTCATATACTCTATTGTGTCTGGCCTCTTTTGTTTAACCTTGTGTTTGTGGGCTTCATCCATATTTTTCATGTTAGTTGATGCTAGTACTCATTCCTTGTCATTATTATATAATAATTTATTGTATAAATACTTTACAATTTAATATGCATTCTATTGTTTATGGACTTAGAGGTATTTTCATTGTGGGGCTTTCTCTTATTGTACTTTTATGAACACTCGTACGCCTTTCAATAAACATGTGCATATTTCTGTTGGATATGTACTCAGGTGTAGGATTGGTGGATCACAGAATATTTGTGTATTCTGGGGCACCTGGATAGCTCTATCAGTTAAGCATCCGGCTCTTGATTTCACCTCAGGTCATGCTCTAATGGTTCATGAGATTGAGCCCTGTAACAGGCTCTGCGCTGACAGCATGGAGCCTGCTTCGATTCTCTCTCCCTCTCTCTCTGCCCCTCCCCCACTCACACATGCACACTCTCTCAAAAATAAACATTAAAAAAAAAAAGAATATTTACGTGTTCAACTGTAGTAGATACTTCCGATTAGTTTCCAAAGTCGTGCAATTGATACACACTCCTGCCAGCTGAGTGGGAGTATTCCTGTGACTCCACATCCTCACCAGTGCTTGATATTTGCAGATTTTGTTTTTCATGTTAGACATTTTGGTGAATGCATTTTAATTTATATTTCCTGAAGTAATAATGGTATTTCTTATTTTATGCAGTGCCCATTCAATTTGTTCATTTTTAATTGGATTAGCTGCCTTCTAATTGGTTTGTTATATATACACACTTTAAGGATCTATCTTCTCCCACTATGTGGCTTGCCTTTGCACGCTCTAAATGGTGCATTTTAATAAATGTCTTTTTAAATTTTAATGATTCAATTTGTCAGTTGTTTAGTTTTTGGGTAATAATACTGATGTTGTATTAAAAATATGTAGTGGGGCGCCTGGGTGGCTCAGTCAGTTAAGCATCTGACTTCAAGGTTCATAGGTTTTGTCAGGCTCTGTGCTGACAGCTTAGAGCCTGGAGCCTGCTTCAGATTCTGTGTCTCCCTGTCTCTGCCCCTTCCCTACTTGCACTCTGTCTCTTTATCTCTCTCAAAAAAAAAATTTTTTTTTTAATATGTAGCTACCCCAGGATCATAAAAATGGTGTCTTATGGTTTTTTTTTCTAGAAGCCTTATTGTTTAACCATTCACATTTAGGTTATAATTCATTTGGAATTGTTTTTTGTTTGTGGTGTGAAGTAAGCATTCAGTTGGCTTATGTAAGGATTTTTGTGTCTTGTTTATGAGCTGTGTTGGCTAGTAATTTTCTTTTATTGTATTATTCTTGTCATATTTTTAATATGAAAAGTTATGCTGCCCTATAAAAGAAAATGGGTATTATTCTCTCTTTTTCTATCACTAGCAGAGTTTTTAGGTTTGGCATTATATGTTCCTTAAATGTTAAAAGAATTTGCTAGTGAAATCCATCTGAACCTGAAGGTTTTTTTGTGATATTTTAATTTTTTTCAATGTTTTATTTATTTTTGAGAGAGAGAGACAGAATACTAGTTGGGGAGGGGCAGAGAGAGACAGACAGAATCTGAAGCAGGCTCCAGGCTCTGGGCTTGAATCCATCCATGATTGGTGAGATCATGACCTGAGCCAAAGTTGAATGCCTAACCAACTGAGCCACCAGGCACCACTTTTTGTGATATTTTAAGTTATACAGTCAATTTCCTTAATGGGTGTAGTAGTATTTAAATTTTATATTTCTTGTTCAGTTTTATTAACTTTTGGCTTTTCTAGATATTTGTCCATTTTATCAAATTTTCAAATTTATTGGGATCAAATTGTTCATAATATCTTTTTACTGTCTTTTTAATACCTGTAGGCTCTGTAGTGATAACACCTGTTTGTTTCATGCTTGGTATAGAAATTTGTGCCTTCTCTCATTTTTCATACCAGTTTATTAATTTTGTTAGTCTTTTCCAATCCATCTATTTTATTGTAAATTTCCTGTTTTATTGATTTCTAATATATATATTGTTTCCTTCTTTCTACTTTTTTGAGTATACATGTTGCTCTTTTTATAATTTCCTAGTACAGATGATATTCAACCTTTCTTCTTTCCAGAATTCAATGTATCATTTTCTCTATAGATACTAACAATAAGTGCATCTCACAACTCTGATATGTATATTATTATTATCATTGAGTTTGAAATATTTTCTAATTCCCATTGGTTTTTTTTCTCTTCATCGGGGGTTTATTTAGACGTATACTATTGCTTAATTGTCAAAAGTTATCTTCTTATAATTGATTTATATTTTAATTCTGCTGATATTCTGAATGATTTGATCATTTGGAATGTTGAAATTTGCTTTAGGTCCTAGCATTCTATTTTGGTAAATGTGCCATGTATCTTTGAAAAGAATGTGTTTTCTGCAGTTGTTAGATATGTTGCTCTTTGTGTATCAGTTAAGTACAGTTTGGTACTTGCATTGTTTAAGTCTTCTATATCTATACTGTTTTCTGTGTGTGGTTGTTCTGTTGGTTATGGAAAAGGATAAATTAAAATGTTAGTTGTAGATTTGCCTATTTCTTTTTAAAATTCTTAGAACTTTAGCTTTTTATATTTTGAGGCTATGTGATTAGATCCATAGAAATTTAGGATTGTTACATCTTTCTGTTGAATTTTAGAACATTTCTCTTTAGGGGCGCCTGGGTGGTTTAGTCCATTAAGTGTCCGACTCTTGATTTCGGCAGGTCATGATCTCATGGTTCATGAGTATGAGTCCTGCGTTGGGCTCGCGCTAACAGCGTGAAGCTGGCTTGGGATTCTCTCTCTCCTTCTCTCTGCCTCTCTCCCACTCTCAAATAAATAAACTTTAAAAATAATTCTCTTTATTTATAGTAATACTTCTTGCCTTAAAGTCTGTTTTGTCTGATATACAGGTATGCCAACCTTCTTTTCTTTATTGTTTACATGGTATATCTTTTTTTCATCCTTTTGCTTTCAGCGTTTCTACCCTATTTATTCCTATGTGTAAGGAGCACATAGCTGAGTTGTGTTTATCCAGACTGACATCACTTATCTTTTACTTGAAATATTAATAATAAATATTATAAATATTAAAAGTAATAATTAATACTTTTAGGTGTAAATATATCATAGGGGCACCTGGATGGCTTAGTCAGTTAAGCATCCAACTCTTGGTATGAACTTAGGTCATGATCTCACAGTTTGTGAGTTTGAGCCCTGCATCAGGTTCTGCGCTGACGGTGCAAAGCCTGCTTGGGATTCTCTCTCCCTCCCTCTCTCTCTGCCTCCCGCTTCTCCCCCCCACCTCAAAGTAAATAAATAATTAAATAAATAGATAAAAATAAATATATCCTACATTTTTTTTGCTTTGTCTCACTATTCTTTGTGCCTTGTTTTTGATCAAGCAAGTCTTCTTTATTCCATCTTCCTCCCCTATCAACTTATTGAATATTCTTTCAATATTCTTGTAGTGGTTACCATGGAGATTAAAATATGCATCCTTGCACTGTTAAAGTCTACTTTAAATTAGTGTTTTCATCATTTTCTGGATAATGCAAAGACCTTTCAACACTAGCTCCAGTTACTCTCTTCTGTGCTATTGTAATGAATATTAATTCTACATGCATTTAAAGCCCCACAAGCTGTATTGTTTTAAACAGCTGTGTTCATTTAGATTCACCTACATATTCAGTCATTCCAGTAGTCTTTATTTTTTGCCATATCAATGTGCTTTCATCCTGGATCACTTCCTTTGCCTGAAAAACTCCCTTTATTATCACTTAATACTTGACTGCAGATAACAAATACATTCGTTATTTTGTATGACACTCTCTGTACTTCACCATTATTTTTGAAGGATGCTTTGCTTAGTATGAATTCTACACTTGTAGCAGTTTTCTTTCAGCATGGTAAAGATAATCTGTCTTCTGGCTTCCATCATATCAGTTGAAAACCAATCAATCTGTTGTTGCTCCATTGAAGGTAATTTGTACTTTTCCTCCAGTTTCTTTTAAGATTTTCTCCTTGTCTTTTATCTGCTCAACTTGTAACACCCTGCACTGGGCCATCCTCCCAACCACAGATCCCTTTCTCACTCAACTCAAACCCTGACATCCTATGCTGGAAAGCCCTCTTGCATGGGAAGCTCTCATCACACTTGGGCTGTGATAATTGGCACCAGGCCACTCCCATGCAGAAAAGCCCCACTCATTCCAGTAAGACTCTGACTTTTCACATAAGGGCTTCTTTCCATATCTCCCACTGCTGTGTGGGTGTCCTCCTTAGTCTGCTCAAACAGTCACATCACATACCTCACTACCCTTGCATGAGATGTTTTTTTTTTTTCCTTCCAAGTTCAGGATCTGTTGTCTCCCCACTGAAACATGTTTCTTGCCCCAGTTTCCTACACCCCTCACTGGGAAGTTCTATGCAGATGTCCTCTTTACCCTTTCAGGCTTCATGCCACACTGTAAGCCACCACAGTCCCTTCAACATACACATACTCCAGTACAGATGTCTACTTTGCTCTGCCCCACCATCAGCTTTGAAACTGAGTAGTTCAGGAAGAGAAGGGAAACAGAAGAAGGGAAGAGGAAGAAGAGAAAGAAGGGAAAGGATTCTGTAAGTTCCACTTTGTTAAAAGATTCTAATGCTCTAGTAAAATTCTCTACCTTTTCCTTATTTTCTTGAACATGTTAAAATTACTTGAAAGTCCATGTCTGGCAACTCCAGTAATCTGGATAATCATGTCTGATTTTTCTCTTGTTTTTTATTCATTTGGCCTTATTTTATAGTATGTCTGTTAACTTGTTATGAATGATGGACATGGTGTATGAAAGCTCATTGAAGATGTTATCCTTCCTCCAGAGAGGATTTAAATTTCTACTAGCTAGCAAATAAGGTAGGCAGGTCACCTTAAACCAGTTGACACTGTTCTACAGATCTTCCTTGACTTACAATGAGGTTATATCTTGATAAACCCATCATAGGTTGAAAATGTTTTGGGTAGAAAATGCATTTAATATGCCTAACCTACTGAACATCTCTGCCTAGCCTAACCTTCCATGTGCTCAGAACATTGACATTAGCCTACAGTTGGGCAAAATCATCTAACACAAAGCCTATTTTATAATAAAGGGTTGACTATCTCATAATTTACTGAATACTGTACTGACAGTGAAAAACAGAATGGTTGTGTGGGTAAAGAATGGTTATGAGAGTATCAGTTGTTTACCCTTACCGTATAGTTGCCTAGGAGTTGCAGCTGGCCGCCACTGTCCAGCATCACGAGAGAGCATCCTACCACATATTGCTTAGCTTACTTCCAAATTCAAATTTTGAAGTACAGTTTCTATTGAATGCCTCTCAATTTTGCATCACTGTAAAGTTGAACCATCGTAAGTCAGGGACCATCTGTATTTTGTTTCTCTTATTCTTACAGTTAAGCCCTTCCTGGGTCTCAAAGGAAAGCCTGTATTGTTACCAAGTCTTTTACACCTTGGAAGGCCCTGGATTACTATTCTTGACTCCTCAGTGCCAGGAGGTTTCCTCTTAATGACCTCTCCTTTCTACTTGGTTTCTTTGCATCTTGCCCCTATGTATTTAGCTTAGGGATTACCAATTCCTAGAGGGAAAATTGCATATAGAACGTTGGTTCACTTTTCCATGGTTCCCTTCCTCCAGGATCTCTGACTCTGAAGTATTGGCTTCTTGTTAGCCCTGTACTTGAATATTTGTGTACTTGTTTCACTGAGATTGCTGTAGACTTCAGGCTGCTTGTTTCTGTTTGGGTTCTATGACCTGCACTGCAACTCTTCAGATGATTGAAGAGGAAGACATAGTAATCAATGCAGGACTCCCCTCTGTATTTCCCTTCTCACCAGGATGTTTGCTCCTTGAGTTCCAGTTACTGTGGTTGTTTTCCAGGACATTGTATCTAGCTTTATTCCCAGCAGGAAAGATAGTGTAATACCAGCTGCTTCATAATAGCCCTAAGTGGAAGTCCTCCTACTATCATTTTTGAGTTTTCATTTCTTTTGTTAACTTGTTCTTGATGCTGTGTCTTTTCATGATTGAAAATGTCTTCATTTTTCCCTAGCACTTGAATGATACTTTAGGTAGGTAATAGAATTATTCATTTCATAGTCTTTTTCCCTTACAACTCTGAGAAGACAGAGTCATTATATTGTACCATGTGGTGTCACAGATGAGAAATCTGATTCTTGTTACTATGTTAGTGGCTTACCCCCTCCTTACTAGAAAGATCATAGAAATTTTCTTTTTGTTCATAGATCTTGGAAATTTCACTAAGATATGTTTATGTATGTGTCTTCTTCAGTATGTCTGTTTGACAGTTCATGGGCCTTAACATCCTAAAGATTAAAATCTCTTTGATTAATGGAACTTTTCATATATCATTTCTTTGACTATTTATTGTGTTCTGTCTTCTCAATTTTTTTCTTTTAAACTCTTATCAGATGGATTTTGAATCCCCTGTGTCAGTCTCCCACCCCTCTTAACCCACCCTCATCATTTAAAAACTGTTAGAATTTTGCTTGCCCTTCAGGGAAAATTCCTTCCACGTCAATAATTTGTCTTTTAGCTGTGTTCATTCAAATACACAGCTCTTCTATCAACTATTGTTTATGTTTTTGTCAATCATTTTCAATTTCTACGATCTTTCTTGTTCTCCTATTTTTCCTTTTTCAATGAAAGCTGTCCTTGTTTTAAGGATGCATAATGCTCTGAGGTCTGTGTACGGGTACATTTGTGATCTTTTAAACTTTATCTTTCGTTTTCTGAATTAACACTATGGGAGAGTAAGAATGTGGATCCGGTTGATCTACTTGTGAAACTTGGTAACTTTGATACTATTGATTTTCCCCAGTTGCCAAGTAATGCTTGTGTGCTCACACTTTAAAATGAAAGTCTAGAAGAATCATTGCTGCTAGCTCAGAGAGATTTCTTTAGATGTTGCTAAAGGTTCCTGTTTGATTTATCTTGATAGAGTTCACTTTTGCAGGTAATAGTTGAGCACAGAGTTTTGCAAATGGACTGGAATGAGTGGACAAAGAAGTCCCATGAATACACTTCTCTTCAGGTTATAAAAGCTGAAAGCAACCTGGGAAGCTGGGAACTTGCAAATGTAGAAACAGGGAAGGTGTTACCTATGACAGGACATGCATTCAGGGATTTTTTGCTTTTCTGCAGTTGCTTTTTGTTTTTCCTTCCCTGTGTCCAGTGGGGCTGCCTAGGTTTCCTGAGGCAATGCCCCTTCTCTCTCTTACTCTGAGGGTAGTCTTTCACAGTGATTTCCCTCACTTTACACACTGTGCTTGCCAACACCTATGCTGTACATGATGTATGTGGTAGCCACGCATAGAGAGCCAGGGTAATTGTTCAGATCTGGCCATCCTTAGAGTGAGTACCTGACCCCATGGCCCACTCCCCTTCCGATGGCCAGCTCTTCCTAACTTTGAGCTCAGAGTTTGCCTGTTCTCCAATGGAGGGAGAATTCAAATCCTTCTTTAGTGGTCCCCTCTTTGTCCCATATTCAGTTATAAGTTTTTACTTTTGTTTGTTTCTCCATCAGTATGGTCTCCTAAAAATGTCCTCAGCACCATAGCTCTACCACTTCTACTCAAAATTTTCAAAGAGCAGCTTATTAAGTAAATATAATTTAATCTTTAAATATACTTATGAAAGAACCATATATGTCATTTAATCATTTTCACACAATTTATTTCCCATTAGGAAAGCATATGAGCATTCTTTACCTGTTTCTCTATGTACTAGGATTCTGTTTTCCATTTTCAGTATAGTCTCTGTCCTATGATAAAAATGAAATTATTTAAGGCCATGTAATTTTTTTCATGTAATAATTAAACTTAAACCTCATATCTTGCAGTGTGACTTTTTTCTACTCCTATACTGTACTGAAATGATGGGGACTGGGCTGTGTTGCAAATACATCCTGTGTTGTGGTTATTAAAAAAAGTAAATAGGGGCACCTGAGTGACTCAGTCAGTTAAGCGTCTGACTTCGGCTCAGGTCATGATCTTGCAGTTCATGAGTTCAAGCCACACATCTGGCCATGTGCTGATAGCTCAGAGCCTGGAGCCGGCTTCAGATTCTGTGTCTTCCTTTCTCTCTGCCCCTCCCCCACTCATGCTCGCTTGCTCGCTCACTCTCTCTCTCTCAAAAATAGATAAATGCTAAAAAAAACGAACAGTGAAACTGTAGTGGTTGTATAAATAAATCGGACTTAGTTCTCCTCACTAAAGGCTAATTCAAGTAAATGGTGGGGGCCAGCATATACTTTTCCCAAGTGGCTAATATCTAAATTGTATTCCGTACTGAGAACTTTATCCATGTAGTACCTGCTGCCTTTGCTGTGGCAGCCAGAGCACAGAGTCCGTGGGACCCAGGTCCACACCCTAGCTCCAGCACTTGCTAACTCCATGACTTGGGACAGCCCAGTGCCTGGCACAGAGAGGGCACCTTGGTAAATATTGGATGAGTGATGTATGAAGTTACTAAGTATATGAGGTGACTCAGTTTCCTTATCTGTAAAATAAGTATAATAACACAGTTGCTTAGTGGTTACAGATCATTTATATAACTCTTGGCATATAGTAAGCATTCAACTAATACTAGATGTAATAATAATAAATTTTGTGCTAGAGTCCTTTCATTAATATCAAGCAAGGCCCAGAAACAATATGAGTGATCTAAGTTTATGAGGGTGGTGAGTAGAATATGCTTACATGACTCAGTCACTTCGGATAGTATTTCTAGCATTGTTTCTTCCTCTCTTGCTAAAAACATCTATTAAAGTGGATTGTGTATTCAGTAGGTCAACAGCAAACTTAAAGGGTGAAGAACACAGTCTTAAGGAGCAATACAAACCAACTGGAGATCTTCTGGACACAATTACATCCCAATTCTAATGAATAAAAAAGTAAATGTGAGGCACATACTGGAGAGAATAAGGGAGTCTGGTTCATGTGAGGAAGGTTATGTAGAAGTGAGCTTGGAATTAGAAATGGGAAAACAGTACACTATTTGGCACAAAGACCATGGGGAGATTTCTCGGCTTCAGGTGGGGAAGGTTGGTGTGGTGTCCTGGGCCCCAGAGGATGGGGATAGCAGGAGCTGGTGGTTGGGAGTTCCACAGTGGGAGTACCGAAAGGTGAGGTGAGGTGAGTTCGGCAAAGTGGAACCGATTTGCAGATCGCCTTGGTAATTGCACTGACTTCCCATTTTGCTGTTTCTCAGCCTCTTAGTGCCTTGTTTGAACATAGAAACATTCCAGAGAGGATTAGAACCATTAGATAAACTACAGGTTGGCATTGCTTTCATTTTAAGGTGGTCTACCTTGATTTTTTTTTCTACCCAAAGACAACAGTTTAAATAATTTAAGCTTGGTTTTAGTAGATCACAAAGTATAAAGAAAGGTCTAATGGTTATGGACTTGATTATCTCTTTGGTAGCCAACAATTAAAGTGGACACCTTGAGGAAGACCAGTTTTTATCTGACATAGTTTGACAATTGTAATTTAAAATCTGTTCCTTCTCCTCTGAGATGCTGTGAGGCCCTCTGGCAGGTCTCCCTTCTTTTCCATAAAATTATTCTCACTTTACCTTCCCTTTTGATTCTAAGGTAGCTGATGGATTATGGAGTCAGGGTTTATATCTCTTTGTTGATTTGTGAAAAGAATTAAAGAAATATGCCAACACCATTTAGTTCAAGGATGTCCAGGAGGGCACATAAGATGCGATATTACAGAGAAATACCGTCTCTGCATGCACTGAGGGTTAAGAGAAAGGATGCATAACTTGCCTTCCCTTATTTCCTTCTATTTTTTTGTTATTGTTCATATGAATACCTTGTTTTTCCAGTGAAAATTTTAGATAGAACATTCTTTGTTTTTCTGCATTCATTTTTTTCCCTTCTGTTATTGGAACACCTGCATTGGTGCATCATTTGATATATATGGCAAAAATATTGGGGTCAAAGGCAAGTTTACTGCATTAATTCCTTGCTAGAAATATTGTTCCCTACTTTATTTATTCTAAGGTATGTATACTTAATAAAAATCTCATTTTTAAAGTGTTATCTCTTAGGAGATTTCTGTTATTTAACATGATCCCAAGATGTAATTCTCTAAAGAAAGGAATGGTAATTATTTCAATGCCATTTATTGTTTTTGTTTCTAGGCTATTCTACAAAGCTCAACAAATTTCCTGTATTTAATATTAACGATGACTTGAATGATCTGTGTACCAGTGCAGTAAGCCCAAACACTACCAAAGCCACGCGATATGCCCTGAATGTGTGGCGATATTGGTGCATGACCAATGGGCTCAAAGATCACACAGACATCACCAAGGTAAGAAAGTCTTGAGTCTACTTCTTCTTTCAGCCAGCTTCACAGCTTCTGAATGCCAGGCATTGTGTTAAGCATTGTAGGGAATGCCAAACAGTTGCTTTTTGCTTAAGGAAACTTTGGAAGAACATGAAATCGGAAGAAAAGTATACATGGTACAAAGCAGAATTTAATTAAGTGTTCTGTGAATTTACAGATCAGAGATGCCAAAAAATTCAGATGGATAAATTAATTTCAGTCTGATGAGACCAGTGAAGGAATTGATAGTTAAAGCTGTGCTTTGAAGGAGAGTTAGAATTTCACTAGAATTGGATGAAGAAGAGTCTTCTAGGCTGAGTGACATGAGAAAGAATAATATTTGGAGGGTAGACACACTTGCCTGCCATAGAGACTTCCTATATGGGGATAGTGGACTATAAAACTGGATTCTGATAAACTTTAAATGGCAAACTAAGATCTTATGAATATTGGGAAGCCGTTGAAGTTTTGTTTTGTTTTTGTTTGTAAAGAGTGAGTTTATCTGAAGGATTATTACAGTGGCAGCTGGGAAGGGACTGCCACAATAGGGAAATGTTGTGACTGTAAGATCTAAAGGGTTAGGCTAAAGGGAAATCACTGAAGTTTCCTTAACAGGGAATAATATAATGAAAGAGATATTTGGGAAAAATTAATTAGAAGTGATAAGCAAAAATTTATTTAGTATCCTTGGTCCTCAATTTCTCCAGTTGTAAAATGAGCTATTAAAATCTCTTCCAATGTGAAATGTTTAAGATTTGTGAATGGAAGGAAACATTTTTGGACATACAGAGACAGAATAGAAAGGCATGTTTTGATTTGGATATACTAAGTCTAAATCAGACAGATGTCCAAATGGACATGTCCAATAAACAGTTGGGAATGTGGGATTTAAAACATGGGAGAAAAATGGACACCTGGCTGGCTCAGTCAGTAGAGTATGTGACTCTTGATCTTGGAATCATGAGTTCAGGCTCCACATTGGGCTTACTTATTTACTTACTAGATAGATAGATAGGTAAATAAATAAATAAATAAATAAATAAATAATTTTTAAAATATATACATACACACACACACACAAACAAACATGGGAGAGATGTGAAAGCTGGATGTATAGATTTAAAGGTCTTGCACAGAGAGATCATAACTGAAGCCCAAGGCAAGTGACATCAAGTTCAGGTGTTGTGTTTAGGGCACCAAGAATAGATGAAATAAGAAATCCAGGTTTCTATTATTTTATTTTTTAATGTTTATTTATTTATTTGAGAGAGAGAAAGAGAGCAAGATTGTGTGTGCACAGGGGAGGGGCAGAGAGAGAGAATTACAAGCAGGCTCCATGCTGTCAGTGCAGACCCTGATGTGAGGCTCCATCTCACAAACCATGAGATCATAACCTGAGCTGAAATGAAGAGTTGGTAGATTAACTGACTGAGCCACCCACGCGCCCCTCCAGGCTTCTATTCCTGACAGCATGATGCTATAGATACTGTGAGTGGCCTTTCTGCTCCACTTCAAAAAGAAAAGGAAACACACACACAAGCCAGCTGAAACTGAGCAGTGAGAAGTAGCACATGTGAAAGGCGAGTTCTCCCTGAGGGCATAGACTGATAACATTATTAAGGAAGGGAAGAAACAGATAGATGCACTGAAGAATCCTGGATTTAGGAGAGGACACTGAAAGGAGCCTTAAGAGGTTCTAGGCTCTAGATTTGGCTCCTCACAGAGTCATATGCTAATAATCTTTGAAGTGAAACACCCAAAAGGTAGGGGCTTAGTTTTTTTGCAGATTAAAGTCAACTAAATATGTGTTCATCAAAAAAGGAGGGGTGTGCGCCTGGGTGACTCAGTCAGTTAGGCAACCAGCTTCTTGTCCGGGCATGATCTCACAGTTCATGGGTTTGAGCTCTGCAATCGGCTCTATGCTGACAGCAGAGAGCCTGCTTTAGATCCTTTCTCTCCCTCTCTTTTTGCCACTCCCCCTCTTGCACTATCTCTGTCAAAAATGAGTAAACATTAATGGGCACGTGGGTGGCTCAGTCAGTTAAGTGTCCCAACTTCAGCTCAGGTCATGATCTCATGGTCTGTGAGTTCGAGGCCCGCCTCAGGCTCTATGCTGACAGCTCAGAGCCTGGAGCTTGCTTCAGATTCTGTGTCTCCCTCTCTCTCTCTACTTACCCCCCTCTCAAAAATAAAAACATTTAAAAAATTAATAAACAAACAAAAAAACAAAAACACCAGCCACTCAAGGAAATAGATCACCATGAATGAGGTTGCATAGACACAGCAAACAATAGATTTAGACACCAAGGACTTTAGATAGTAGATTATAGACTAATATATATGAAATATTTACAGAAATGATAAAAATTATAAAAATGAGCAAGCAACATACTAATCAAAATAATCCAGTGATTTGAAAATAACAGAAAATTTCCACTTGTGGACATAATGAGGCCCAAAATTACCCTTCTGCTATAACAACTAGAAAACTGAGCACAATATGTGCAACAGATAGCAGAACAGATAGCAACAAAGCCTTTAGAGAAAGGTAACATAGGAGAGTACTGAGAAAGGTCTTGTATCAGATGTGGAGAATAGTTAGCTCTAGGCCAAGCTCTGCTCTAATCCCACCCAACAAATCTTAAAAGCTAGACCCAGGTGCATGAAAAGGTGCTAGCATCACTAATCATCAGGGAAATGCAAATCAGAACCACAATGAGATACCACCTCACACCTGTCAGAGTGGCTAATATCAAAAAGACAAGAAATAATAAGTGTTAGTGAGGAATGTGGAAAGGGAACCCTTGTGCTTTATTGGTGGGAATGTAAATTAGTGTAGCCACTATGGGAAACAGAATAGAGGTTCCTCAAAACATTAAAAATAGAATTACCATATGATCCAGCAATTCCATGTATGGGTATTTGTCTCAAGGAAACAAAAAGGAAAAGATCTATGCACCCTCATGTTCACTGCACCATTATTTACAATAGCCAAGACATGGAAGCAACCTAAGTGCCCATCAATGGATGAATGGATAAAAACAAATGTGATGCATATATTACACAATGGAATATTATTCAGCTACAAAAAAGAAGGGAATCTTGCCATTTGCAACAACATGGATGGACCTAGAGGGCAGTATGCTAGGTGAAGTAAGTCAGACAGAGAAAGACAAATGCCATAAGATCTCACTTACATGTGGAATCTTAAAACAAAACAAAATAATAATAATAACAACAAAAACCAAACTGAACTCATAGACAAATAGAAAAGATTGTGGTTACTGGAGGTGAGGGGGAGGGGTATTGGGAAGGAGAGTAAAATGGGTAAAGGTGGTCAAAAGGTTCAAACTTCCAGTTATAAAATAAAAAAAAGTCATGGGAATGTGATATACAGTTTGGTGACAATAGTTGATAATACTGTATTGTATATTTGAAAGTTGCTAAGAGAGTAGATCTTAAAAGTTCCCCACACAATACAAAAAATTTAACTATGTGTGATGATGGATGTTGGCTAGACTATGGTAATCATTTTTCAGTATATACAAATGTTGAATCATTGTGTGGTACATCTGAAACTAATGTAGTGTTATATGCCATTTATATCTCAGTTTTTTAAATAAAAAAAAGGCAAGACATAGAAGGATTGAATGATTTTCACACAACTTAACTGTGTCCCAGAACAAAGCTTAAGAATATTATAGGAACATAAAAATATCCAGAACCAAAGAAATAAAATTCACAATGTCTTTTAACTAAATAAAAATTATCAGACATGCAAAGAACCAAGAACATATCCCTTAAAAGAATGAACCAATCAAAACCAATCCAGATCTAACACACATTTTAGAATTAGCAGACAAGACATTAAGATTAAACAAATGGCCAATGAGCACATGAAAAAACACTCAACTTCATTAGACATCAAGGGAATGCAAATCAAAACCACATGAGATTCCACTTCACATCCAATAGAAAGACTACAATTATAATAATTTTGTAAAAAGATAATAACAAGTGTTGGTGTGGATGTAGATTAAATTGGAACTCTTGTACACTTCTGGTGGGAATATAAAGTGATGCAGCTGCTTTGGAAACATTCTGGCATTTCCTCACAAGTTTTTGAACATAAGAGTTACTCTTTCACCCAGGAATTCCACTCCTATGCATATATCCAGAAATTTAAAAACATGTATCTGTAAAAAATCTGAATTCAAGCACCACATTGGGCATATTTGTTGTAGCCTTATTCACAATAGCCAAACGTAGAAATAACCCAAATGGCATGAGCAGATGAATAGATAAAATGTGGCATATCCATACAATGGAATATTACTTAACAATAAAAATAAATGAAGTACTGACAGATGCTTACAGCATGAAGGAACCTAGAAAATGTTATACTAAGTGAAATAAGTCAGAAACAAAATGACAAGTATGTATTATTTCATTTATGTAAGATATCTAGAAGAGGCAAGGTCATAAAGACAGAAGGTATGATAGAGGTTACCCTGGGCTGGGGGAGGAGGAAATGTGGAATTATTGTTGAATGAGTACGGTTTGGAATGATGATGAAGTTCTGGAAATGAATAGTGGGAGTGGGAGTGGTTGTGCAATGGTATATATGTACTCAATGCCAATGAATTGTATACTTATAGATGGTTAAGATGGTAAATGTTACATATATTTTACCATAATAAAAACATAAATCAGTAAAAATGTAACTATTTCACCTTTATTAATAATTTTAAAATTCACCTGTTCTCACACCGCATCACAATTTCTTCATCCCTACTAAACTTGCTAGGCTTGAGGGTCTTGTCTTTCAAACTTTATGAAGTCACTATGAAGACAGTGTCTGTTACTGGGAACCTTTACAATCCCGTGCAGGAACCCCTGAAAAGAACCTAATTTCTCCACACTCTCTAAGGATTAGATAAGTTTTGCAACCCAAGTGAAGAAAATGTCCCATTTGTCCCATAGAGTGTGCCTTATCACCACTGCGCTAGTATTTCTTAGTTTGTCCTGTGTTAGCTAGAGGAATAATGGGTGAGAAAGAAATTGTATTTCAGTCCTCTGTAATCCATTCACAGGGTCATTCAAAATAAACATTTTAAATAATAACTTCTTAAGAAAGAGTCCAATATCTTAAGAGGATTAGCCAATATTTAGTAAAAAAAAAAAAAAAAGGAATTATGGCATTAAAATCTGTATTCTTTAATCTTACTTTCTTGGTCTCATATATATATATATATATATATATATATGTACCATGCATGTATGCATATGCATGTATGCATATGCATGTATGCATATGCATGGGAGAAGGGCAGAGAGAGAGGCAGAAAGAATCACAAGCAGCGCAGAGCCCAACGCAGTGATCAAACCCACAAACCATGAGATCATGACCTGAGTCAAAATCAAGAGTCAGATGCTCAGTTGACTGAGCCACCAAGGCGCCCCAAGATATTTTTAATCTAGATGTTTCTTTAAAGATAGATAGAGTTGACAGCAGACAAGGTAGGTAACAGCTCTTGATCATGTCATGAGCCTCAAATTTAGTTGTTTGTTCAAGGGACAAAGCAAGGAGTCAAATCAGACTTCAAAATATCATCTAAATAATTGGGGTGTACCCTCCAGTCTCACTCTGTTGCCTACTTTGTGAGTTTCACATAGTATTTTTCATACAAGTTGTTTTCACAGGTGTGATTTGATCCTCCCTGACCCATCTCCCTTAAGGTTGCTATCTCAGTGACCTAGACTCACTCGTTGGAAAAGAGAGCATCTTGAAGTTCCACACCTATCTTTCTGAATAAAGTAAAATTTGGTAACTGCAAGAATGAAGTAATTTTTGTTGTCAGCAATGGTTACTTCAAGATTCATTTTCTTTTCCTAGAAGAGTACTTATAGTTCATAAGCATTTCTCCACTTTTTTCATCCTCCTAGATAAGATTATCAACAGAGGGATTTGAGACATTCCCCAAAAGTAACTCTTGGTTGGCTAGTCTTATAACTCTTTCAGGTGTCAAGGATTACTGTGTAGTTCTGGAACTTTGGGATTTACCATGCAAGTCAGCTTTTTCTTATTCTGTTCTTTCTGGGGTCATCCGCCCTGTGACCATGCTCTTACTTCTCTTTGGTCATTTTGACATCGAGGAAACCAAGTTTATAATCCATGGCGAATTTTGACACGGTAAATCTATGCAGAGTTATTAATGAAGAAAAATAGTTTCATGTGATGTCTTTTTAACAAATTTAAGACCTTGGTAACCTGGACAAATAACCACCAACCAAAATTCAGTCTGAGAAAACTAAGGAGGCAGCCATTGTGGGACAGAATGAATGAATGATTTCTTATGTGCAAACAATATAAATTGTGACTTGACATTTCTCCAGGAATTGCTTTTGCTGTGGTTTTACTTTGAAATCTGTTGTATTCTATGTAAATCAAGAAAAATATTCTGCATCTTAAGTCAGTTTGGCTCTCCTGACTACAAGGTAAATTCATTGACTTAACCATGTTTATCAGTTCATTGTGGATCACTGATGTATTGCAGGCCTTCTGCTCTGTGTTGAAGGCCCGGTCATGTATAAGATGTCGTTCTTGCCTTCAGGGAGCTCTCAGTCCATTTTGAGAGGCAGACATATAAACAGATAGGAAGGTCTGCAATATGGAGAAGGCCATAATAAAAATTTAAATTAAGTATTGTGGGATCCTAGGTGAGAGAATAACTTTGCTTGGGGAAGCTGGAAAAGCCTTTATGTAGACAGCAGAATTTGAGCTAGATCTGAAATAATGAATAGAGATTTTCCAGATAGAGAAAGTTAGAAGAAAAAAGCATTCTGGGCATAGGAAGTAGATGTGCAAAGACTTAGAGGCATGAGAGCACCTGGTGGTTCCTGTGAACAGCATAGAGTTCAGTGAGGCTAGAAAATAAAGTACAAAGAGAACAGCAGGTTAGGTTAGAGAAATAGTGTGTGTACCAGTTCATGACAGCTGCATAACAAACCACCCAAAAGCTTGTGGCTTAAAGCAACATTCATTTTATTTGCTCATGATTCTCTGGGTTGTTCTTAGCGAGGTCGTTCCTCTACTGGTCTCACTTGGGGTATCTATCGTGTGGGTGCAGGGTATTAGATGGGAGACAGCTTGTCTCTGCTTCACATGTTCCCATGGTCTAACTGGGCTTCCTCACTTGGTAATATCATGTACTAAGTTGATGAAAGCACAACCGTTAGAACTTACAAAACCAAAGCAGATGAAACCAGCATCTCTTGAGGCCTAAGTTTGGAATTCACACATTGTTTTTTTCTGCCATGTTCTTTAGTCAAGATAAGTCATGGCCAGCCCAGATTCCAAGGATGGGAAAATAGATTCTGCCCCTTGATGGGAGGAGCAGCATTGCACAAGGATGTAGGAACAGGGAGGGGAGGAATTGTGGCTGTCTTTGCAAACAATGTACCAGAGGTTTCGAAAGCAAATTGTAAAGGCTTGCTTACAAGGTGAACAGTTTGAAATTTATTCTAAGGGCAACAGGAAGCTATCAGAGGTTGGTTTGTTGGTTGTCGTATTTTGTCTTGTTTTTAAGTACTACAGGAAAAAGATTTTCTGCTCAACATCCCTTATTAAGGAGCCATTCCTCTCTTACAGTCCTGATGGTTACTGAAGAAGCCATCATGTTAGTACAGTGGCCTACCTTTGGGTTGGTTGTTTGGATCAGGAGTGGGCCAACCAGAATCTTTTCTTTAGATTTTTTGTTGTTGAAAACGAGAGTTGGAACACTGCCAGTACCTGAAGCTGTAAGATGCAAACCTTAGGGAGTGCTGGGGGGTTATGTGGTAAGGTATGTAAAGAAAGCCTCTCTGCACAGAGAAGCAGAGATGGGAGAAGAGTCCTGATGGTCTTGGAGTCCACTAGTGCTCACATCCCTGCCTAGGCTTGTTCACATTTGGCTTATCTCTTGCAACCAAAGGAATCCCAACTAATACAAAGAGAGGTCAACACCCGCAAGTAGGGAGTTGCAAGTGACGACATAAAAATCTGAAACCAGTTGAGTTTGGGAGTCATGGTTGTTTTAACTGGTTTTTACTGGTATGTAAGAAAGCTGTTGTTTTTCATATTTTGCATATAGCGACCCCACTGATGGCTTTTCGGCTGAATCTCTTGGAATTTCCTAGACCAACAATCAGATTGTCAGAAAACAATTATATTTTATCGTCTTCCTTTAGTATATACACATATGCATGCATACATACATGTGTGTGTCATTTTTTTTTTTCTTGCCTTGCTGGCTAGAACCTCCAGAACAGTGTTATATCACAGTAATTATATTCAGCAAGTTCATCCTATTCCTGACATTATAAAAAAAAAATTCTAACATTTCCATCTTAGGTATAATTTTTATAGTTCTGGTTTGTAAAATACTCTTCATCATAATAAGAGGATTGGATTTTTTTCTTCCAATCTAAATTTAATTCAAATTCTTAAAAATTTCAAATTGATATCATACCTTCAAGTCATTTTTCAGTACTCAGCAAGTCCATGTTACTTTCTCTATGAGTAAGTCAATGATATTAACATATTTATTAAGATCGAATCATCCTTACACTCTGCAACAGTCCCTACTTGTCTTGGTGTAGTATTGCTTTCCTGCAGTTCTGAATCTGATTTGATAATATAGGCAGCCCTTGTTTTCCGCGGCACCATGTTAATTGCTGTTCGAGCATATTCGAGCTGTGTATTGGAGCCTTGTTCTCGCTTTGCATGGTTCTAACATGCACATGTCTTATTTAACGTGGCACTGTGCAAAACAAACATTGTCTGTTTATGTTTATATTCATATGCCTTTTTAGATATATCTGCTAGATTTGGATTAGAGAAAAATGAAGAACCTTTCTTTTTCCTATGCTCCAAAACTGTTTAAATACAAAAGCTGAATAGACTCCATAAAGCCATCTCCTTAGGAGTGATAATACATCTCTGACGATCATTCACTCTATTTTGGGGCTCTTCAGATCTTTTACCTCTTATTGAACCAATGTTGGTAATTTACATTTTGCTAGAAAATTATTCAGGTTACCCAGATTTTCAAGTTTGCATATTATTGATTCATTTTCTATAGTTAGTCTTTCTCATTCTTAATGTTATTTAAATGTATATTTTCTTTCTTCTTTCTTTTTCTTTCTTTCTGTCAGAACCACTAGATGTTTGTCAAAGTAGGTGTCTTCAAAGATTATATATTTTCAATTTTTAAAAAATGTTTATTTTTGAGAGAGAGTGAGCGAGCACGCAAGTGGGAGAGGGGCAGAGAAAGCAGGGACAGAGCATCCAAAGCCTGCTCAATGCTGACAGGAGAGAGCCCGATGTGGGCTTGAACCCATGAACCATGAGATCATGATCTGAGCTCAGTGGATTAACCAACTGAGCCACCCAGGCGCCCCATATTTTCATTTTTTAAACTTTTAAAAAAAATTATTTAAGTAATCGCTACACCCAACATGGAGCTCAAACTCACGACCTGGAGATCAAAAGTTGAATGCTCTTCCAACTGAGCCAGCTAGGCATCCCTACATATTTTCACTTTTTAATCTATCCCAATTTATATCTTTTCTAGTTTATTAATTTATGTTTTATTTTTTATTGATTCACACTGTTGTTTTAAGATTTTTTGAAGTTTATTTGAGAGAGAGAGAAAGCAAGCAGGGGAGGGGCAGAGAGAGAGGGAAAGAGAATCCCAAGCAGGCTCCGCACTGTCAGCTCAGAGCCATGGGGCTCAATCCCACGAACCATGAGATGATGAGTGAAGCCAAAATCAAGAGTCAGAGGCTTAACCAACTGAGTCACCCAGGTGCCCCATGATTCACTCTATTATTTTTTCATTTGGTTTACTTTCTGTAGCTTTTTGAGCTAAATAATCAGTTTGCTTATTTTCAAGACAATTTTCTAACAAAGTCATTCAAGAGTATAATGTTATGAGAGTGTATGTAGCAAATCTCATGCATTTTGATATGGCGTGTTTTCAGTTTGGTTCATTTTTAATCTCTAACTCAGTTCTTATTTTCTCTTTGATCCACGGGCTATTTGAAGAATGAATGTTACCTGTACAGTTTCTACTTTTAAAACGTTTTCTGTTGAGACTTTTTGTCTTAGAATGTATATACGGCCTAAAATGACTGTGAACAAAGTCTGGTTTTCTCTGTCTAGCTCCTCCTTGAAAATAAGCTCTCTTACTGGCCAGGCTTCCTTTTCCTCCCACCACATCCAACTGAGAAGCTCTCTCTAATTGTCAGTGCAGTCATTAAGCTTTTCATATTTTTTGAAAAGGCATTGATATTGCAACCCTATGGGTCATTAAGCCAGTGATCTTTCTGGACCTATTCAGATATATTCAAGTGAAGAATCAAGGTCATTAACTTGCTCTGCAACCCAGACATGCCCATCATCTTTCCCTAATGGCACGGTGTTTAGTGCCAGCAGGACCCAACTGTATGTACAGATTTTGAGGAAATTAATGCTGGATGATTCAGAGTTTGCAAATTTAGTTCACAAATTCTTCAGAGAGAATGGTCAAATTTTCCCAAAGGAGAGAGAAGGAAGTGATTTGTTAGAAAAGAGAAGAAAGGGCTTCTAGAGAGGAACAGAGTAGTGAAAGTTACAAGGGCCAATAATAGTAACTAGTATATATATGAGTATATATGTATGTACACATGTATGTGTGTTCTTCACTGTTGACAAACCCTTTCATGGCCCCCTACTTTATTTAAGCATTACAGTAATCCTTTGAGTAAGTCTTGAGTATTATGTCCCATTTTGCTGCTTGAAATACTTAGGTTCCAAGTGTGGAACCGCGATCTTCTGCTTGAAGTTCTTTCACTGCCTCATGCTGAGGAGTCAGCCCTCTAGAGGCCACAAAGTATCTTGTCCACAACACAGTCCCTGGTAAGGATCAGGAGAAGGAAGGGATCTGGCTCTTTTGGGTGTCCTCAAATGTGTAACCTCAGTGTTGATCTCTGTCTCATTTGAGATCCCTGCGGCGAAGTTGAACGAGCTGCTCGAGAATTTTTATGTCACCGTTAAGAAGAGTGATGGCTCCGACTTCCTGGCCACCTCGCTGCACGCCATCCGCCGGGGCCTGGACCGAATCCTAAAGAACGCAGGTGTGGGCTTTTCCATCACCAGCAGCACCTTCAGCTCTTCCACCAAGAAACTCAAGGAGAAGCTATGGGTGCTGAGCAAGGCAGGGATGTCAGGTGCTCGTTCTCGCAATATTGTCTACTTCTCTCTTTCTGATGAGGAGGAGATGTGGCAAGCAGGGTGTCTAGGGGATGACAGCCCCATTACTCTCTTGTCCACCGTGGTCAAGTACAACAGCCAATACCTGAACATGCGGACACTGCAGGAGCATGCAGATCTGATGTATGGTGACATTGAGCTGCTCAAAGACCCACAGAACCAGCCCTATTTTGCCCGGACAGACAGTGTCAAGCGGGAGAGCCGGAGCAGTTCCACTAGAGTATGTCATGGGAAAATCTACCATGAGCATTCCAGGGGACACAAACAGTGCCCTTACTGCCTCCTCTACAAGTACATGTACATCCACCGGCCGCCCACCCAAATGGAGGCCAAGTCCCCTTTCTACCTTACAGCCAGGAAGGAGGCCACAGACATGGGCAGTGTATGGTATGAGGAGCAGAGAATGGGACTGCGCTCTCTTCGGGGAATTGTCCCAAACTTAGCCAAGAAGGTCAAGCTGGAAAACTGTGAGAACTTCACCTTTGTCTCATTTACTCAGGTCTCCAGGAGGCTTGGCTCCCACAGTTGCTGTCAGTGAGTCTTCCCTGGGTCCAGGCCACTGCCCTGCTTACCCTGATGGGTGAGAGCTCCTTCAGGCAGCCAAGGCTAGAGCTCCGAGGCAGCAGGGGACGATTGTGACGTGGAGATCAGGCTGGTCTCTGTCAGTGTGACCTGCTGTTTCTTTGACTTTGAGTTGTTGTTGTTTTTTAACTTCTCAAAGTAGATGAGTCTGAATAATTAGGGTATTTTATCCAAATGTGTGTCACCTTTTGTTAAATTATAGAATCTAACACAATGTATAATTGTTACATACACAAGAGTGGAGGAAGTTCATTTTATCTAGTGCCTTTTTAGCACAGATTTTTCTCAAAAAAAAAAAAAAAAAGGAAGAAAAAAGACTGTTTAAGTAGTCATTAAAAAAAACTCCCAGTAGCCTAGTAGCTTTAGAATGTTATGAAGACTATATATACTTTGTTGAATTACACTCACAATAAGGAGCTGGAAGGAGAGAGGCAGACATGTTAACTATTTCCAGGAGAAAAATTGCACTCGACACTCCTCTGTCTATTTTGTTGATGGATGACTTGGTTCTGCAGAGCAAGCAGCTTTGGTTGCTAGAAGCTCGGGGGGGCTGCCCTCAGTAGTGCTGATAGGAGAGGCGGGGGCTGCCCCCCTGCTGTCAGCACAGGGAGCAACTTGATCCCTGCATCAACGGAGACAGTTTTAATTTTATGGAAAAAGATTAATGCACCAGAAGATGTTTATGAGAGCAAGGTTTCCGGTGAACTAGATGGTTTGTACCATGAGGGAATTTCCAGTAGTGAAAAAAAAAAAAAAGTAGCTTGGGAAAGCGATCTGTGATCAAAATAAGAAAACCTCCTGAAGCAGAAGTGCCTACGTTTTATTTCTCAGTACCACGTGAAAGCTGTTTTCATTTGAACATTTTTTGGAATTGTTTTTAATCTGTTCTTTGTGTCATACAGTTGTTCTGTCAGCATCTAGCACTGGATCTGTAAAACGACTAACGGTAATTTTTCGACTTAACCAGGAAAACCCAACAAAGCAAGCTGCAAAGAAAACCCCAAAATGTGTTCATTAAAGAGCTCTGAAATATGTTTGTCAAAGTATGACTTTCTCAGCCACAGTAGATGTCATCATTTGAGGTTGGCACCACTGCTTGGGACATGATGACGTGGGCAGCCTACCAGGTAAGCAGGCTCAGCATTATGGACATAGTCGTAAAAATCAGAGCACGGTGACAGGCTATTAATGCAGTTTGACATCATTTCACTCAGGTAAACTTCAACCTGACCCATGCTGCTGAAACATCAGCAGAATTTTCTAATAACAACTCTGAATGATAAGTGAAAAAGGAGCCTGAAGAGTGGCAATTAGTAATTTCCAGAAATCTTTATTTTGTATTTGAGGAGAGACTGCTACAGCTTTATACCAGTATGCTCCTGCGTGTGCTTTCTAATCCAAAATTAAAATTCCAACATGAATTCATTTTGCAAGAGTCCCAAAATCAGTCCTGTTTCTTTTTCAAAACATTATTTTAGTATTTATTCTAACTAATCATTCTTAAATAGCATTCACCGGTCATTGAAATATGTAATACTTCCTTTACCAGAAAAGACTCAGCCAATGCTGCCTTAAGGTTTAATGTTTTTCACTCCCTTTTTAGTTAAACTGCACATTTATAAATTTGTTTACCAGTTGATCGGTCTTTCCTGAATATGGGTTAATTCAGGTATGTCTCCATGTGTATATAACTAACAGGCAATACTGAATACTCAGTGTTATGACTTGATATTGCATACTATTCTGTTGTGATTTTCTATAGTGATTTTAGGGTTTTGCTTAAAAAGAGATACAAAACATTAGGTACAGTTTTCTTTAGTTTGCTAAACACCCAAAGTCTGTTCTGTTTGTGGAAAGCAGATGGTCATATTTTCTGTCAGTTCTGCACTTATAGAGAAATATAACCCATGTGAACTATTGGGCAGACAGAGCCTGCAGCCTAATTGAATAAAACTTCCATCTTTATTTTAAATAGAATTGAGAAGAAGTGGCCATTAGGAATCACCGGGATCTTTTCAGAGGTTGTCATCTTTCAGTTGAGAGTGGCTTTTCATCAGCTGAATAACCACCTCTGCTTCACATTTGTTGTTTGTCACTATTTGATGTGTCATAAATCCCCAGAGTTCTGAAGTGAATGATTCTAATAAAAAAATCAGGAGGTGGAATCTTCAGTGCTATCTGATGGAATGAAAGAATTGTATCTCAGCATCCTAAATGCGATGCATTACATGCCTCCCTTGGGGAGCACAAAAGTGAGAAAGAAAACACATTTATCAAGTGCTCCTCTGTGCCACCCATTGTACTAGGTGCTTTGTTATGTATTTGTGTTAGGTGTGTGTGTATGTAACACATACTTTAAATTTATATGTGGTAACACCTGGTAGACCTGCTGAAATGGCAAAGCACCTGTTCCTTTATATGGCCATGTCCATCAGAGGATCTGAAGTGGGGCCAGAGTAGCTAGTTCTCTTTGGCATTCAGCCTTTCCAGCCAACTCTAAATCATGCCCACTGGGGACACCATGATTTTCTACTCTTGCCTAAGCCAGAAGAAAGGAGAATCCCAAGAGAAGGAGGGGTAGATTAAGGGCATTTTCTCCACTTAACCTATTTTGCTCAAAAGTGGGAATGAATAGCAGGAATTCACAAGCTCACCTAAGCACAAGTTGTCTCTGGCTCTGCATCAGGAACTGTAGGGCTGCAAATAGTAAGGAGAGTACCAGTGGAGTGCTTTGGGCGAACTCTTGCCCACAGCACCTGCTGCATCTGCTCTTAAGTGAGCCCTGCTTGCTTGGTACCTCTCCAGAATCTAGCAGTTCTTCCCTTGGAAGTTTATTCCAGCAGGGATGATAGGGGGTCAGCTTGAAGGGTATGATCCCATTGAACATAAAAGTGTTTAATACAGCACTAGGCACATAGGAAGCATGCAGTATGTGTTAGCTATTTTAGCTACAGTTTTTGGTAATAATAATATTCAACTAATCTGCATTACATCAATTATTTGTTCCATTGTGGAGATTCTCCCTCCTTTAAACTGTTAAACTTGAAGAGGAAACCAAACCTGATAATCTGGTCACATTTATATCCATAAATTCTACCTCCAACACAGCCCAGCCCTGATACCTCAACTGTAAGCAAAAACTAGTGAAGAATGGAGATGCCTTAAGAGGCTTTATGAGAAAGCTTTTGCATTGCTTAGTGTGTTTGCAAAGGGGAGTAATATGGAAGAACCTAACCAAAGTTGTGAAAGAAACGGTCTCCTTGGTTGTGTGGCATTTTCCAACTCTGCTTGGATTATATGCTGCATTAATCTGCCCTAACTGATAAATGGTATTTGAAGAAATGTGAAATTCTTTTACTTTGATTTTTATTTAAATTCAACCTTATTAAAAGCATCAAGCACTATACCACTCTCTCAGCGTGTTCATAGACCGTCATTGGAGAATCTGGACAAAATAACCTTCATTTAGAAGCTGGAGCCCTTTTCTGTAGTAGGAAGAGGACTTGACTAGGAGCTCCTTCACCACTTACTCGGCAGTTCTGGTCTCACTTCCATCAACTATAATAAAGTGGGACTGTTGGAATGGATCATCTCCAATGTGAACAGTATTACAATTCCTCAAGCCCATATAGTTAGGAAATGGCAAAATTTGGAGACAAGATTCTTAATTCCTCAAGATCATATAGTAAATCTCCTGAATTTTAAGAAGTTTCTTGCTGTACCAGAACACTTTCTTCCGGAATAACAATTTTCTTGAATTTTCATTTTTCACAGCTTCTAAAATTATTTTTTCCTATTTCTAGGCAACAGAATATTGATTGCTTTTCTCAATCTAGGCTAATGCTGGCCACATTTTAATTACTTAAATAAAGTAAACAGGATGTTTAAATATTGTACTTATCAACACGCATCCCTTTGTTGCTTTTACTGAAACCTGGAGTGCTAAACCTTGTTGAGCTAGTAACCTGTTACCTTTAGGCACCAATAAATGTAGACCATGAAGACCTCAAAGTTACCTCATTTTCTCTACGTGAGCTCCAGTTTCAGCTAAGTTAAGGCCCATGCACACTTACTTAGAAACAGTTAACAAACAGTCCTGAACAGAAGAAACTATTAAAAGTTTCAAATTCACATATATCTTTAAATGTTTTTGCTTTGGGATTGAATGTTTAATGCTCTGTATTAGGAGAAAAACATTCCATTGTATTTAGTCATTGTTCTTAAAAATCTCTGTTGTTTTATTCCCCCATATAAATTAATCACCTTAGCAAAACCATGAGTGAGGGAGAGATTGGTGGTGACCTATGGCTGGGCTCCCTTCATGAGAGAGGAGGGCATGTGGGCAATTAACTCATCTCTGGGAATTCCTATGTGTCTGTGTCCATGACTCCTGACATCACCGGATTTCCCAAAATTCTTCTGAGGGAGGCTGCCCCTCCTGCTGGCAAAGTTTGCCTATTAATATGATGATTTTGAGTGCTTCCAGTTCTTTACAATCCGAGGAATCCAGAGTTGCTTCTCATGTTTAGTTGTTGATCAGAATCAGATTTCTGTGCTCAATTAAAGTGCTTTATTATTCATCTAATGCAGCTCATATGGAAGTTAATAATTTCAGGAAATATTTATTAAAACCAAAAAAAAAGATCACTGGGTTATATTGGATGCATGTTGCTTACATTACTATTAAAAGCATTTAGATAGACCCCCATTGAGATGATACTGGGCTCCTAAATATTTTATGGTCAATATAACTGATATGATTAATTTGCATTTAACTGTAGTTATTGTTACGGTTCAAATAAGTTTCTAGAAGGTTCACATTTGACTAACATTATGGTAAGTACTTCCTCACAGCTGCCTCATAGTCTCATCTAACCTCACAACAGCTCTGCAAGGTAGGTCTAATTATTCCCATGGTACTTATTGAGAAACCAAGGCTCATAGAAGTTAAGTAAATTTCCCAAATTCTCACAGAGCTAATAAGGAGAACTTAAGTGTGAACCCAGGTCTTCTGACTCCAAATCCAGTGCTCAATCCATTAGAGAAAACGTCCTTCTTCGGGGCCACAGAGGTCCATTTATCACAGAACTTTTAAAAAAATTAAACATAATTTCTGTTTGTTTGGGAATACTTCATTTCTCAAGACATACTGTGGCATACCTTGTATGTACTCTCTTACTAATCTGTTGGTCATTAGTATGATTCACTAGTTCCTGGGAGGCCTGATGGTTTTCTGTGAACTTTCTGCATATTGAAAGGTTTCTGTCTTTATCCAGTAAATAACTTGTATTACCTATTATCTAATCCAAAGGGCAGATGATCGTGCCAATTTATTCTAATAAAAGTCAAGTAGTTTACTTACTGCACCTGTTTTGACACTGTTATCACTGAATAAAATGTAAATAACTACCTAACCTATGTCACAATTATATGCTCATGTTTTTTGCTTTTGCTTTTTAATTTTGGTGTCAAAGGATTTTTATAATCCTGAGGGTAAAGCACCCTCATGGCAAAATATACTTACCATAGTCATTTGTCTTGTATTTTCTTTATCAGGGCATTTTAATTTTCTGTTTTGAGACTTGAAAAACAATAGGTTATAAGTACCTCTGAGATCATGTAGTCAAATTCCCTCATTTTACCAGTAAGGAAATTGAAGCCCAGAGATATTTAAGGGCCCATCCAAGATCAGCAAAACAGTAATTAGATTCAGGACTAGAAAATTAATCCAGATCTCTTTCTTCCGTACCATAGCTGGGAAGATTTGGATTTTTAAAAATTAATTATTGAACTGCATCTGGAAGAATGACATCTGGCTCTCAGAAGCCTCCATTGAGCTCCTAACTTCCCAAAGAAATACTCATAAAGACCCTAAAGAAGGCCAAATCTCAGTTCTAGAATCTAGAAGGAATTGGTACAGTTTATGAAGCATATAGTGGTGGATTGAGACAAAGTCTTCCAGGTTGTAGCTCAGTATTTTCTCTGACTTCATGTCATGAAATGGACACACTGTGAATTAAAAAATTTGAAAGATATCTAGTAACTCATTTTCTTCACCAACCATGTCCAGCCTCCTTGCTCAGGATCCGATCTCCCAAGCCAGAGAAATAACTGACTGATCCTTCCTCTTGACCAGGAGGCAGACCATGAAGGTTCTCAATCCCACCACTCTTCTTTCTGCCCCACCTCCTCTTCATCCAGTCCACAACTCCAAACCCTACGGCTAAAATGTGAGCAGAAAGCAGAAAGATCTCTAAGAGGCATGGTGCATTCTACAAAAAAAAATGTCCTTTAGGTGAGGACAGATACAACTAAGTAGTGGAACATGCAAATACTATGATTTTTTACATACAGTATTGGTTCAGAGAATCAGGAAACCAGGCAACAGGAGGAAAAAGGATGCCACTTCAATAGAAAAAGCATTAAACTTGAAATTGGACTTGGAAGTATGTACATCTTACCCACCACCGCATATATCCACAAAATAGAGTTGACAGAACACTTATGTGGACAGCACAGCCAAGAGCAAGTTCTGGATCTGGGAAGAGAGGACCATATGTAAAGATGAGTCTCTGGATGAGAGAAAAAAAGCAAAACAGTGTATATAAAAAAAAAAAATGACTGAACCAAGTAAAATAAACAGCTTCCAAAAGCATTTGAAAATGAAAGTGGTCTCCTGTAAGAAACAAGAAAATTGTAGGGCTCTTCTTGTTGTAACTGAACAGAATTGCTTCTGTGCAGCAAGTTATGTCAGAATGGGACTGAATTCAGAGAAAAAGGTGATAGAATAAAATGAAAAAGAAGAGAGCTTAGAATGATTTCAAGGAAGCTAAAACACATCAGATCCGCACTGGAAGCATAAAAGAACACGACTGAACTTAGAAACACGTTAATCAGTAATATGGAGGACAGACTTGAGATTTTCTTCCCAATGTTCTTTCAAAAGAAATAAGAGATGAAAATTAATGGATTTGGAAGACAGAACATTAGCTAACATTCCTGAGTTTTGCTTACCTGATGGAAAAACTATACTGAGAAAAAAATATATGTATATCATAAGACTATAAAAATGAAATCTTTTCTGAACAGAAGGAAAATCTGTGTAATGTAGGGTGAAAGGACTCACTAAATTCCAGGCCAAAAAATAAAATAAAATAAAACCAAAGAGACCTGTACCTAAGCACGTTCTGGCAAAAATGTTAAGCTACCAAGGACAGAGAATGAAGAATCCTGCAGGCATATCCAGCCAGAAAGTCACCAATTGCCTCTCAGAAAACAAAAGAGCTTTCTGGCTTCAGCCTTCTATTCTATAGCATCAAATACCAGGAAACAATAGGGAATTTTGAGGGGAAACATTGTGGAATTTTGGAATTTGATACACGTTAAGATACAGAGAGGATTTTTAGTTATGACAAGCATTCAGGAAATAAACCATCTATGTGCTATTCTAACCAACACAGTTTGGTTTTAAAAAAGAGCAATTTTAGCTTAATATAATTTCAAGAGACTCTGGCGTATTAAATAACAGATCCATTTACCCACCAGAAGAAGGAAATATATGCTTTTAAATAGGTAATATGGCTAGAAGCCATATATCTGAAAGTGCCCTAGGTCCTCACATGAATGGGCTTCCCTAATGCAAGAACATGTACTTGAAAATAATTGCCATTTGACAGCATTGTGTTTCTTCATTTTTATTACTGAAGTAATGCACTGTTCATTAGAGTATAAATAGAAAATTCAGATACATTCCTTAGCAATAAAATTTAAATGGCCCTCAATTTCCTTTGCTACCACTTAAAACACTATTCTGAGAGAGTCCTTTGCTTCCAAGTGAGAAAAGGGGCCCCCACCTCTGTTTTGGGGTCTGAAAGCCTGGACTGGAGCTTGTTGAGGCCATCCCATGTACTTGTCCCCTCTCCTCAAATTCAGAACTAACAGGTGCCAAATTAGAAAATTATATCTATATCTGTGTTTTAAAATGAGACCAGGGAAAACGAACCTTGTTTTAGAATACAAGAAAGTTCCAGTTGCAGCAGCAGGAAGCTGGCCTAGGGCAGTGAGAGTGATGTCTTTAGCTGTACTTGGAGTTTTAAATTCAGGTATTAAGGGAATAGAGGCATTAAAAAAAACACACACCAAACTAATTAATTACTTCTGGAGTCTAATGTCAACGTTAGAACTGAAGCTGAGTTGTTTGGTTTGGTTTTTCATTCGCTTGCACTGGAAGGATTTGAAAAGACCCAGGAATGTTGAGTATCATTTGGCCTTACTGCTCAGTTCCTTCCTGGCAGTATAAAGGTTTAACTGTGCCCCAAATTTCCTTGCAATTTATACTCCAAATTAAATTTTCAACACAACCAGCATGTTTGCTTTAAATTTAGCAATAGAATAGTTAATACGTTGCTTTGCATTTGCTTGGTTTTTCATTCTGAAGCACAGCAAACCTCTTCCAGATGGAGAGAGTCTCTTCTGGATAGGTTCCAAGTGTAACCTTTTCCAGGGTCCCCTGTTGCTTGGCTGTGACTGACAAAAGTCTGTTCACTGTAACTGCTTAGATGAGAAACACAGTGCTTTTATTTAAAATTTCAAATATTTTCTATGTGGCTATACGTTCCAAATGATAGCAACAAAGCTGTGTCCTAATGTTTTCACTATTCTGGATGTGTTTTTCTTTTCTTAGTATAGAGGAGGGTATCCATCATTTCTTAACACTGGAAACATCATCCTGAATAATATAAGAAATGGTCAGTAACTTGAATGATTTTAATGTACCACTTTTCAACTTTTTCTTTCTTCCCTCCTACCCTGATGCCTGCACATGTACACACACACACGCATGTGCACGTGGGGAAAATGCCTGTGGCATCTGTCTTCTGTCACAGAACGTCAGAGGTGGGAGGGATTTTTCTGTTCATCTAGTCCAGCCCTCTAGTGGATAGTCTGTTAAAGTCTGTTAGCAATTTGCAAGGTTCTGGGTTTTGTTTTGTTTTAAGTTGTTGTTTGGTTTATGTACGTGCAGCTTGACTGTTTACACCAGATTTTTGAAAATAAAAAAATTAATGTATATTTTATGCCTGTTTTATTAAAATAACTTAGTTATTGAAACTTAATCAGCCATATGTATAGTTTCTGGATGTTTTTTATTTTCATATCATGTTCCTAGAAGTAACGTTCTTTGTAGTTTGCAATGTAAGGACATTTTGAGCAGTTCTTTGCCTGTATGCTATGCTCCTGAGCTAATCCTCTGACTGAAATTCTTCTGGTTGAACTTCCGTCTGGGTCTCCAATTTGAATTTCTTCACTGGGCAGCTGGGAGCCCATTTGGGGGGGCCCATTTGGAAAGCCCTTGCAGGTGATGATATATTGACCATTGTGTACATGTCTCGGATTAATGTTTTTCTGCTCTCTAAATTATTATTTTTGGTTTGGGGAGAGTATATTTAATCCTGAATACCTTTAAAATAGACATTTATAGCTCTAAATCATTCCTGAGAAATGAGCGTCTGAGAAATCTTTCCAAATGGATGTCATGGTGATGAGAAAAGATGACCTGTTTTCTCTGAGTATTATTGACCTTCAGGCACAGTGACTCTCTTCTCATTATCCTACTTAGAGCAATGATTTTTTTTAAGTTTTTATTTTGTTTATACTGAGAGAGCGAGAGCGAGCAGGGAAGGGACAGAGAGGGGGAGAGAGAGAATCCCAACCAGGATCCACACTGCTAGCATAGAGTCCGATGCAGAGCTCTATCTCCCAAATGGTGAGATCATGACCTGAGCCTAGATCAAGAGTCAGATGTTTAACTGACTGAGCCACCCAGGCACCCCTAGAGCAATGATTTTTAAAATTTTTACATTTCTGGGACAGTTTAAAAATGTAATGGAAGCTATAGACCATTTTCTCAGAAAAATGCATATGTGCGTGTAGCATTTTACACACATAAACCCAGGTTTAAATACTCCTGCATGCAATTTTTTTTAAAGAGCTGTCTTTTTGAGATATAGTCTAAAAGATTTAAGGAGTTGCTTCAACATAATCCAGAGGGGTAGAGTTGGTGGAAATGTAGAGAATACACAAATTGGCTTAGAGTAGGTCATGGTTAAAGCAAATCAAGGGGTACATGAGAGTTTGTTATACCAACTTTGTTTTGTATATCTTGAAATTTTCTATAAGGAAGAGTTTAAAACAGCAACAAGCTCCTGTACTGGAGATTCTACTACCCTCCTCACAGATCTCATAGAGTCGCAGAATCTTCCAGCTGAGAGGAGGGCCCCGAAGAGAGAGAAGTGTAAGGATACCAACAAAGTCAGGTAAGACACCCCCCCCCCCCAGACAAACCTGAGGTTGATTTTCAGGTGAGAATGCTGGGCTGGAGCAGGAAGGACAAGAACCAGTGACACAGGAATTGTTAACTGTTAACATGACCTCATTTGCACATACCAGATGGGAACACATTTTGTTCTCTCCCTTTAATGCAGAGAGTAGATCTGTGGAACTCTTGGGGCTGATTCTGGCAGCCTTCAGAGAGCTGTAGTTGTGATGTACAGATAGAGATGTGTTCCTCTCATGCGGAAGGGGCGTGAAAATTCGCACACCCAGCCGGGAGGTCCAAGGACTGGGACGGCACCTGGCTTTCTGGCCTCAAGGACAAACACTCCTCAGGGGTCGCCATGGAAACCAGGTGCTTACAGAGACCTTGAAAGGACCAGAGAAGGTGCAGGCGAGCACCAGCAAGGGATGAGGTATGTGGGTCACTGCAGCAGTGGCCTGGTGTGCCCTCACTTAGGTGTCAAGATGTGATTTTCCAATTCCTGGAGCAGTCTCGTGACCCCATACATTTGACTCATTCAGTCTGTACCATCTGCTTTTACTTGCCCTCTCCCAGATTAGGACCCGGAGCCCCAGAAGGTGTATGCTCCGTCTTCCTTCCCCAGTGCACTTCCTTTTCCTTTTCTTCCTTTCTGTTTCCCTGGTTCAGTTCTTCCTCTGCTTAGGAGCATTTTCACTACCGTTTTTGCTGGTAAGACACAAGGGACAGACATGAAAGATATTAAACAAGATATATGACAGCAATAAACAAGATTCTTGTATTTCTCATGGGATCCCAAAGAAATAATGATGAGAAATAAAAATTCCTGCTGGAGTATTTACAATGCACTCAGCTGCTGAAATGTTCAAAATGCAATCAAGGAAATAATTTAGCACATTTCTAATACATTTAACTATGGTCTTAATGTTTAAGAGTTTGGCCAAATTTTAAAAACCCAGTGAATCTTTACTTAGACATTACTAAGGAATCTAACCCCCACAATAACAAATGCATTTTTGACAGTTAATAGTTAATACTGTATTTGTGGTTTGTTGTTATTGCCTGTCCCTAGGATCATGGCCCAGAATTGAAAGGATGCAGTTTGACCTCCCCGTAGGCAGGGAACCAGTGTGATCCAGATGTTTCCTTTTGTGCTGTATTCTCAGGACATAAATGGACTATGTTGGGTCCACTGTCACATATTTCTTTTGCTCTCTCATGATTTCTCGGTGTAACTCCCCAGCCAAGATACTGTTTCTCAAATGTCTGTCATTCATCTACCTCCTTCACAATTTTTGTGAAGGCCGAGTCCACTCAGTCTATTATTTATTTAATACTTTCTTTAAATTGATTCATTTGTTACTTGAATTTATATTAAAGCAAATAATAACTTTCTTTTAAGCAGGGTTTCTCAAGTCAGATCACTCAGGTTCAAATTCCAGCCTTGCTTCTTACTAGTTTTGTGATCTTGGGCAAGATATTTGACCTCTTTGGGCTTCAGTTTCTTCATTTTTTAAAAATTTTTTATGCTTATTTATTATTGAGAGAGAGAAACAGAGCATGAGTGGGGGATAGGCAGAGAGAGAGGGAGATACAGAATCTGAAGCAGGCTCCAGGCTCTGAGCTGTCAGCACAGAGCCCAATGCGGGGCTCAAACCCACAGACTATGAGATGACGACCTGAGCCGAAGTCGGACGCTTAACTGACTGAGCCACCCAGGCACCCCTCAATTTCTTCATTTTTAAAAGGGAGACCACATCTTATAAGGATGTGGTGAGGGTTAAATAAGAATAACAATGCTTGGTACAAAGTAACTGTCAAAACATAAGTAACTGTCAGCTATGCTTATTATTTATAACATAAATGCTGTATTCCTTGAAATAAACACATAACTATTGCATTTTAAAATGTTTGTCAATATAAACTCCAGGAATGATCTCTATCATCACCAGTGACACAATCACATTTTAGGAAATAGCTTGATACCCCCCACCCCCCACTGCTCCATCCTTTCGGAGATTATCTTCTCATTGATTTCCATAAGAATTTAAGGTGTCGTGGTCTCCTGGTTTTTCTGGTGTGACTTCCTCAGCTCCTCATCCGTTGACTCTCTCATTTATACTGATTCGATCTTGTATACTTTCTCAGGGCAATTTCATCCACTCCCATGGGCTTAGCATAAGGAGACCTACAATATCTAAGCCTTTCTCAACTGGGGTCCTTCCTCTGAACTCCAGAATGCAGAAAATGACTCAAGTGCCTATCTTCTCAGTTGGAGAACTGAGGTACATAGAGTACTCTGCTCTGTACATACAACACCTAAAATCATTCCTAAGAAACACGGTATAGATGCAGGGGAGAGATGTGAATTCATTCCAGACAATGGAGGCCTTAGGGCATTAGGGCTTACTTCCCTAGTGAAACTCCGGTTGAGAAAGGCTCCTCAACCCCATGTCCCCACCCTATATTTCTTCCTAAGGAAGGAAATGGCACCTGTATCCACCTTGCTGCCCAAGCCAGAAGCCCGACAGTTATTCTAGGACCTCACTCCTCCCTCTCCCCAATCCTCTGTCATCCTGCATAATCATTTTCCACCAGTGGATAGTTCTGTCCACCTTAATACCCTTTGAATCTCTTCCCTTCCCAGTTTCCTTGCTGCCATCAGCTTGGTCAGTGTGTACCATTTTGCCCTGTGATTATTTAAAAGCTACCTGAGTGGTTTCCTTGCTCCCACCAATCTACCTTCCACTGGTTCCTGGGAAAATCTCACTAAATACAAATCGTATTCTATCTTTTCCCCTTTAATGGCTCTCCAAAGCCTTTCTGGTAAGCTCCAACCCCTCCACATGAATTTCTGGCTGGTGCTGTTACACCATTCCACCCCCTTCCTCTGCCATTGTGCCTGCCCCCTGCTCACCTTCTGCCTGGGTGTCCTCTCTCTTCTACCCACTCCTCTGCCATCACTCTCTTATTTAGTAAAATCCTTATTCTTCAGTTCTCATCTGGCATGCTGTACATGTGAGCTCCTCTGAGAAGCAGCGAGTCCTCTTGGCTTCTGCTGCCTCAGAAGTTGGCAACATTGAAAAGAACCTACAAGCCAATCAGTGTCATTCTGCACCATCCCCTATTCCCAGGGAGCCAACTCTACTCCAAGGGAGCAGCTTTGCATCTGTGAGCGTTTGACTCACAACGTGGCTAAACTGGGAGATGCGTTCTTGAATGAAGGTCTGTGCCTCTGGGGATGGAGGGCAGTTCCTCAGTTCATGGCTGCTCCGAGCCTGTACTTTTACTGTTGGGTGTTTTCCTAAGATAACGTCAATTAATAGCTCAGTTACGAAAAATGACGGGCTGGCACACACTCCTGGTTTCTTAGCAGAACTGTGGCTGCCAGCTTTGCTGTGTCTGCTACAATATTTCAAGGCTCCGAGTCTCCTGGGAGACTCCCAGTAGTAATCACATCTGTGGCACTGAGGTTTCCAAAAGGCTGCACTAGAGAGGCATCCAAAGAGGTATAGCAGCTAAATGACTTTTGATCAAAGGGTTTTAAACTAGCACTTATGGCTGGGCTTCAGGGAGTCTAGGAAACCCCTAAAATTATAGGGGCAGCTTTTTGTACATTTCACTTGCAGAGAGGGTCCACTGCTGAGGACTGAGATGCCCGTGTTCCCTTTGAATGATCAGACTTTTCTTTATTCATTAAAATATTTGAATGCTTGCCATGATGTATCAGGCAGGCACTGTCCTAAACACTAGGGACAGTGGACAAAAAACACATATAAAAGCATCTGCCCTCATGGCACTTACATTCTAATGGGAAAGGCAGACAACAAACAAGATAAGTAAATTACATTCTATATTGGAAGGTGCTAAGAGCCACAGAGAAAAATTAAGCAAGGTTGTACTGGGAAGGAGATAACATCTTAAAAAGAGTGGTCAAAGAAGGCTTCATTGAAAAGATGACACATAAGTAAAGACTGGAGGCTGTTGAGGGAGCAAGCTCTATGGTATAAAGAAGAAGTGCCTGCCAGGTAGAGGGCACAGCAAGTGCAAAGGCCCCGGAGTCCCAGAGGTATCCAGACGACTCTCTCTTCAAAGTTGCTTTTGCTTGACATTAAGGCAGACAGCAGGGGCTAAGCATCATCATCACCTTCTGGAAGAGTGGAAGGGCTGAGCATCTCGGGTCAAACCATTTTTTGTTTGATGGACCAGGCTGGTTTGCCTAACCAAAGACGCACAGAACGAGGATTGCTTTGGATCAGAAACTGACATTCATTACCGTCCAGACCTGCTGGTTCTCCAGTGGGGTAGAACTATGTATAATTTGGCTCAAATTCCAATTGTCATTTTGATCACTGGCCATTTTCAATAGATAGCCTCTCAGTAGAAGTACTTAATAACTCTAAGGGGGAAAGAGAAAGAGTACGTTAAGATTCAAGGGGAAAAAAAACTTCACTTTGTTTTCAGCCACATTCTTTTTGTTCCAACAACTAAACTCACTTGACAATATTTTGTGTATTTGTAATCCATTGTAAAGATTTTGACTTTTACTGTTAGTGAAATTGGAAACTCATTAGAAAAGGAAAAGGACATGACCCTACTTATATTTTTAAAAATTTATTGAGGTAAAATATACATAAAATTAACCATTTTAACCATTTTAGGTGTTAAAGTTCAGTGACATTAAGTACATGCACGCTGTTTGCAACCATCACAAACTGTCCACTTCCAGATCTTTTTCATTCTGTTCTGCAACTCTGTACCTATCAAACAATAACTCATCATTTCTCCCTCCCTCCCAGCTGCTGGTAACCACTGTTTGATTTTCTGTTATCTATGAATTTGACTACTCTAGGAACCTCATCTAAGTGGAATCATACAATATGTGTCCTTTTGTGTCTGGCTTATTTCACTTAGCATACTGGCTTCAAGGTTCATCTATGTTGTGGTGTGTACCAGAATTTCATTCTTCTTAAAGGCTAAATAATATTTCATTGTATGGAAATACCACATTTTGCTTACCCATTTACCCATTGATGGACATTTGGGTAGTTTCCACCTTTTGGCTATTGTGAATAATGCTGCTATGAACATGGGTTTGCAAATATCTGTTTGTGTACCTGCTTCCAGTTCTTTTGGGTATATGCTCAGAAGAGGAATTGCTGGATCAAATGATAATTTTATATTTTATTTTTTGAAGAACCACCATACTGTTTTCCACAGCAGCTACACCATCATACATGCCCACCAAGAATGTCCAAGCATTCCAATTTCTCCACATCTTCACCAACACTTGCTTTTGTTTTTGATGGTAGCCATCCTAATGGGTGTGGTGTGATCTCATTGCAGGTTTTGATTTGCATTTTCCTAATGATTAGTGATGCTGAACTTTTCATGTGCCATAGGAAAAGGGAGGTGAGAGGGAGGACAGGGGGCAGATGTGGAAAGAGGAAGACACCAGTTAGAAGGCTATTGCAGTTGTTCAGGTAACTCACGATGGTGGCTTGGAACAAGATGATAGCAGTGGAACTGGTAAGAATTCATGGGATTCTGAATAGCCTCTGAGGCTAGAGCTGATAAGATCACAACAGGAGTGTAAAAAGGAGTCTAGAATGACCCTTACATTTGTGGCTGTGCAAATGGCCACTTACTGAGATGGGGAAGAGTATGTTGGCCAAGTAAGATGTCAAGAGACCAATTTTGGACATGTTAAGTTTGGATCCCTGTTAGACTTCCAAGTAGAGATGTCATGTTGACAATGGATGTGGAAATTTGGAGATCAGGGGTGTTTCAATTATCTTTTGATAATTGAATATCAAATAATCTTTTGATAATTGATAATAATCTTTCAATTATCAATTTTATTTAATAAAATACCCCAAAACAATTATTTTTTTAAGTTTATTTATTTTGAGAGAGAGGGATAAGGAGAGAGGGGAAGGGGCAGAGAGAGAGAGGGAGAGAGATAATCCCAAGCAGGCTCGTGCTGTCAGCATAGAGCCCCACACAGGGCTCAAGCTCACAAACCGTGAAATCATGACAGGAGCCGAAATCAAGAGTCACACACTTAACTAACTGAGCCACCCAGGCACCCCATCAATTTATTATTTCTTCTTCTTCTTTTTCTTTATTTAAATTCAAGTTAACATACAGTGTAGTCTTGGCTTCAGGAATAGAACCCAGTGATTCATCTCTTACACATGACATCCAGTGCTCATCCCAAAAAGTGCCCTCCTTAATGCCCATCCCCCATTTAACCCATCCCCCATCAATTTCTTGATTTTTGGCTCAGGTCATGATCTCACAGTTCATGAGTTCGAGCCTTATGTTGGGCTCTGTGCTGACAGCTTGGAGCCTGTTTGGGATTCTCTGTCCCTTCTCTCTGTCTTTCCCCTGCTCGTGCACTCTCTCTCTCTCAGAATAAATTTAAAAAAATAAAATAAAATTATTATATATTATACTATATACATAATATATATTATTTTAATACAAATTATATACATACATCAATGTAACAGTTCTGTGGGTTGACAGGGCTAAGCTGGGCAATTCTGCTCTATGTGGCTTCAGTTGGGGTCACTCACTTGGTTGCATTCAGGTGGTGGCTGGCCAGAGCAGGAAGGTCCTAAGCAATTTCACTCCCATGTCTGGCACTTCAGTGCTCCATCATGTGGCTTCTCCGTGTGGCTAGCTTGCAGTGTGATGGTCACAGGGAGTCAGACTTCTTACACAGTGGCTGGAAGCAGAAGCTGTCAGGCCTCTATGAGGATAGGTCCAAACTGACATAGCATCTCTTCTGCCATATCCTATTTGTCAAAACGGGTCACCTGGCCAGCACATGTGCAAGGGGAGAGCAAACAGACTCCACCTTTTGATGAGAACAGTAGCCCATGCCTGGGGGACGGCAGGAATCGACGGCAGCCATCTTTGGAGATCAGCCACCACAAAGGGAGAGACCAGGGCTGCTCATAGAAGTCTGAAGGTAATCGGAAGATAATCACTATTAAAGACATGGTACTGACTATAGATGGAAAAGAGATGATGGAAATACTGATCTCCGGGGTATTTCAACATTTTGCATTTGGAAGGAGAAGCCAGCAAATGAGACTGAGAATAAACAACTAACAAGTAGGAGGAAAACCCCGGTGAGTGAGGTGTGGTGAAGACAGGTGCAGATAACGTTTCAAGAATGAGGGAGTGATCAGTTGTAGAAAATGCTGAGAGTTCAAGACCAGGGGCGAAGGTTGACAACTGGATTTGGCCAAGTGGACGAGGGTATCAGTTCATACTGAGGAGGCTATCGATGTCCCCAGAATGACAGCAGGAGAAATGCACAGATAAATACCGTAAAGTAGGTGTCAAGGTCCTTAAGACATGTGAGGAGTGCCCAGACAGACTACTTGGCAATGCCACTGGGATAGCATGACTTTTTTAAGGGGGGAGGGGACATGCATTTTTTTAATGTAAAGAGGACATTTTTAAATTTTTTTTTAATGTTTAGTTTTGAGACAGAGAGAGACAGAGCGTGAACAGGGCAGGGGCAGAGAGAGGAGGACACAGAATCTGAAGCAGGCTCCAGGCTCTGAGCTGTCAGCACAGAGCCTGATATGGGCCTCGAACCCACCAACTGCGAGATCATGACCTGAGCCGAAGTCGGGAGTCTTAACCAACTGAGCCACCCAGGCTCCCCGGGGACATGCATTTTTAAGAAGTGAGGATTATTTAAGTTTCTATTTAAATTCCACGTAGTTAACATACAGTGTAATATTAGTTTCCGATGTACAATATAGTGATTGAACAGTTCCATACATCACCTGGTGCTCATCACAAGTGCACGCTTTAATCCCCATCACCTGTTTAACCCATCTCCCTACCTACCTCCTATCTGGTAACCATCAGTTTGTTCTCTAGAGTTAAGATCTGTCCCTTGGTTTTAAGAAGTGAATTTATTTTATTATTTTTTTTAACATTTATTTATTTTTGAGAGACAGAGACAGAGTGCAAGCAGGGAAGGAGCAGAGAAAGAGGGAGACACAGAATCCAAAGCAGGCTTCAGGCCCCACGCTGTCAGCACAGGGCCTGACATGGGGCTCAAACCCATGAACTGTGAGATTGTGACCTGAGCCGAAGTCGGACACTCAACCAAGGCACCCAGACACCCCAAGAAATGAATTTTAAAATGAAGTTAAAACAATATTCTAGAGTTCTAACAATGAGTGAGCCAGAAAGCTGAACCTACAGCCAAGGTGTGAGTCCCTGAACTGCTTCCTCCTGAGAGGCACAAGACACTTGTAGACCTCAAAGAGAAGGCCAGGTACCAGTAAGAGGGAAGACAAAGGAGGGACTGAGAAAAAGTTGGAAAGCATAGATATATTTTAGTGGTTGAACCAAATTCCAGAGAAGAGATCATGGTAGGGTAATCAAGAAAGGACATGGCATGGAAGGGTTAAGGTCAGCAGGTGCAGGACAGGAGACCAAACTGCAAGGGAGGGAACGCATGGACAACTGACTCTGGTGACGATGAAGACCAGCAGGTAGGCAGGAGAGGCAGCACCATGTGGAGAGACACAGGTGAGTTCTGCTTTCCCACTGCCTCACTGTGTGGCTAAGAGGTTAGCCAGCAAGTCAGTGCACCTCGTCTTAGGGTATGTAGGTGGCAAGGGACAGAAGAGCTACTTTAAATTGGCTTAAACAAAACTAAGGATTACTTCCCACAACTGGAAATTCCAGAGGAAGGGTAGCATTTCTTAGGGATTGTTTGACTTAGCAACCCAATGATGTCATCAAGGACCCAGTTTCATTCTATTTCTCTGCTGACTCTTTTATGGTAGTGGCTTCATTCTATGACTGGTTTCATCTCATGGTCACCATATTAATTATACACACAAGTATGTATTTCCTTTTACACATGTAGAAAGACCCTCTTTTGGTATCCTCCTCAGAGGTGAGAACATGTCTTTCCCATAAGCCCAGCAAATCTCTTCTGGAGTCTCATTTGGGCAACATGTCCAATGCTGAACCAATTCCTGTGGTCTGTGAAATGCGGCGTGCTGTGCACTGGATGTGGCAAAAAGCCATTGCCCGGATCGGCTTGGTGAGTGGGGAAGGCCCACTCCTGCTGCCTGGGGCAGTCAGCTTCCCCTGAGGCATACTGGCTGTTGTGGAGAAGGGGCATGCCCAGTAAAAACTTGGGTATTGTTGGGAAGGGGGAAAGGAAGGATTAATGTTGCAATTACTAAGAATAATCCACTTCATTGCCTCGCTGAGCTGCTGTGAAGATTAAGTGAATACAGTGTGAGGTTGCCTTGCTTTTCCTTTCTTTAAAAGTTTTTTATTTTGAGGTAGGAGGCAGAGAGAGAGAGAGAGAGAGAGAGAGAGAGGAGAGAAAGAATGCCAAGCAGGCTCCATGCTGTCGGCACAGAGCCCAACAAGGCACTTGATCTCAGGAGGCATGAAATCATGACCTGAGCCAAAATCAAGAGTCCAACACTTGACTGAGCCATCGAGGTGGCCCTGCTTTTTCTTTCTTAAGACATTCTTAGACGTGGAGATCTAGGAATTGGTGAGAGAAGAATGCTAGATGATGGAAAGTGAGCAAAAAGAAATTTGGGTCAAGGGTCCAAGAACTAAATGGAAGAGAGAGCTGGCGTTGAGATGTGGTTGTGAACAGAAGACACAGGTCTGAAATCTCAATAGAAATTAAGAGTAATATTCTTCTGGTGTTTCTCACA
>CM053568.1:20240948-20350878 GCA_028646485.1 Cryptoprocta ferox | reverse complement strand
CTTTCAAGACTTTTTCTTGTGGTGACTCACAGTGGAAACAAAAAACAAAGAAAAAAAACCAAATACCTTCTCCATCACGACCCAGGTCATATATATTCATTCATTCCTTCAATAAGCAGGTACTGATCACCTACTATATTGCCAAAAACTAAACAGAATACAGTAGTGAACAAAGAGGAGGGGAAGGAAGGAAACACAAATCCTCGCCTCAAAGACCTTACATACCGGTACAACATACAACAAACCAAACTAGCAAAACACAGACACACATACACACACACACACACACACACACAGAAACAGAAGATTCGTGAAACAAAATCTCCTATTACCACATGCCATGCACTCTCATGCTTTCTTATTTTTCAAAAAAGAAAAAAATGCTGGTCACACCCCATTAAGCCATTAAGTTGGCTTCTCAGTTTAGTTTATAGGGTGAGGCCTGCACTCTGAAAAATACTGGTCTAGACAATTTATGAAGTAGGCAGAGTAGGTGCTGTTTCTATTTTACAGGTGAGATAGACATGCCAGGGGAGGTTGAATGACCTTACCCCAATTCACCCACCATCGGAGGGAAGCAATGTTGAAGCCTCCCCTTGGGCTTCTGATCGGCCCCCCGCCCTTCCCATTCATTATCCTCTGCAGCCCTCCCAATGGTCTTATTTCCTCCTTCTCTCTGATTATGAAATCCTGACCTTTGCCTGGAGCAGCTCTTCCTGCCCTTCCAGGTAAAATCGGATCAGTACTTCCAGGCTGGTCTAGACTGCTACATGTTCTGAGTGCCTCTTCTATGGTGCACTGCCCTGTGACTTCCTTTTATCATTTCTGCTGTGCACAACAGGCTCCTCTCCACTGGGGCCTCCTTCAGAGCCGGCCTCCTCTTCCCCCTACCATACTACGTTTTACAGGGTGCGTATTAACAAATACTTATGGAATGGAACTGAATATATAAGTGACTCCCATCCCAGGACAGGGGGGCAAGGAAGCGCTTACTAGCCAGGACTGCAGGATTTAGCAACATTGGCACCTGGGTGGCTTAGTTGGTTGAGCATCTGACTTCGGCTCAGATCATGATCTCACAGTTTGTGGGCAAGCCCCGGTTTGTGGGTTCAAGCCCCACACCAGGCTTGCTCCTGTCAGCATGGAACCCAGTTTGGATCCTCTGTACCCTCCTCTCTCTGCCCCTACTCTGCTCATACTCTCTCTCTCAAAACAAACAAACAAACAAACAAACAAAAAAAAAAAGACTAAGAGACTAGAAAGGATACCACTGCAAAAAAGATCTCTTTACCTAGGTTATATAAGTCACACATTAGGTAGAGGCCTCAACAGTATAAAAAGTATACAATCCAAATGTTTTATCTTCTTAGCTTCAGTAGGTAGACTTAGAACCATGCCAGTCGGTCCTGGGGTGCACAGAACAGAAACTGTCAGAACAATTCAAGAAAATGAGGGCCACAGTAGAAGTCCCAAGGAAGAGCTGGATGGGCCTGAGGCGGGTCAGGGGCCAGAGGTCCCTGGGAGCTCCTCAGCAGCAGGGGGTAAGGGCACCTTCGCTGTAACAGTGACCTTTACAACGGGAGCAGCCACCGCCTCACCCAAATGCAGAAAAGCAGTTCAAGTTCTCAAGAATCTAAATGGCACAGCCAAGTCTCGAGTTGTCCCCTCCTGCTTTAATTAGTTTGGGTTAACATAGGGCTTATGCGATTGTTGTAAATATCTAGGGAAGGAGGGAAAGAAACCCTTTGAAAAGGGAGACAAACTTCGATCAAATACTGACCCAAACTGGAATTTTAAGTTTCAATTCCTACCACCAGAAACAATGGGGACTCAAGGCTAATATGAGGTCAATTACAATTAGTTATAAAATACTGTATCTGTGATACAGCATAAAATATAATTTCAATCCTATGAAAGGTAAAAAAAAAAAAAAAATGTAGATTTTAGCTAAATGACCTCTAAGTTTCATGTACATAGAAATCTATGGCTTTATACACACACACATATACACATATATGCGCATACACACACACGTGTGTGTGTGTGTGTGTGTGTGTGTGTGTGTAATGACAATTGAATTCCCCTACCCATGGTTTTCAGACTTTGTTCTGAATTAGAGACTCTAATTCTGTAGGACTGGAGTAAGGCAGGAGGCACTGCCTTTTTAAACAGGCACCCCAGATTGTTAAAGATGTGTCATATTGAGAAACTTGCTTAACCTAACTCCTTAAAGTAAAAAAAAAAAGGGGGGGGGGCTTGACTTGCATACATTTTTAATTATAACAAAAATGGACGATAAAATGCAGGCACACCAGACATGTAGTAACACTAAATAATGAGACCACGTACAAATTTTAAAACCACGTTTCTTATCACTGTTTTTAATAGCATTTAGTCACATAATTTATAGTGGCATAGGTTTATAAAAGATGTTTAAGACTTGTTGGTAACTTAGTCTTATCTGAGATTTTCTTTGAAAATGGAAAATAGGGGAGATAGTTATGAGTTAAAGATTTCAGGATGACATGTTGACTATAAACACAAAAGGTACACTGATAGTAATCCTATAAACAGCAAATATAAATGTAACTTTTTAAGCCCATTGGTTCACATTTTTAAAAGCACCCTCTTTTTTTTAAGGTACTATAAATGGTTCGTGAAAGTCTATTGCAGACAATGATATATTCGGTCCACCTAGTTGGGGGTGGGGGGTGAATGTATGCGACCATCCAATCCGGAGTCTGATTTGAAGCTAAAACCAAACTGTTTTGTGTGACAAAACAGTGACAAGGAGCATCATCAGTTCCTCAGGGAGAACAGTTCCCCAAGCTCACATCCTCCTGGCGACTCTCCTCTTCTGCTTTGACTTACACATACCTTTCTTTTAAAGAAGCAAAAAGTATAAAAGTTCACCAAAATTCTGTAAGTCACAGTTTGTATAGCACTAAATGATAGTAGCTTTGGCATCTGATATTATAGTTGCTTTTGCTACAAATATTTTCTTCACTCTGCGTCAAGGCGAGGTAAGACAGGAAGAATAAGATTCCCAAATGCAGAGTCTTGAGTGATGAAGTATCCAGATGAATGTGCATGTGCATGCTGGGGGCAGGGGGGGAGTTTAAAAAAAAAAAAAGGCAATTAAGCTATTAAAGTCACAATTTTTCAACCAAGGCATTAAAATGACTTATCCTTGAGACGAAATTTATTTTAAAAATCAGTTCTGCTGCTGATTTTGTTTAAATACCCGGGAGATGGACAGTAATAAAGAATTCATACAAGCTGCACCAGGCACTCGTTTATCAGACCCACTCTCTTCTCTGTGATTCTCTAAGTAGAGTCAGTAATGAGTCAGACATGAAATTAGTTTGTTCCTTGGAGCGGGGAAAACTAGCAACAAAGATCCCAAAGATCTCCTCTTGATCAACAAACCAGGAGCTTGATGAAAGAAGGGCAGCAGTTGGGAAGGGAGAGAGGTGGGGAAGCGAGCCGATTACTGGTGATTAAGACACCATTTTTGTAGAGAATGTTGGAATGTAAGTAACAGAAAACCACCAGTGACCTCCCTCTGTCACTAGAGAAAGGAAGACTGTTTTTAGGTTGCCTGAAGTGAGAGGTTCTTTTATGTCTCTTCCAATTCTGAAATTCCAAGGTTTAAAAGCATAGGTAATGGTGGCTTGTTTAAGGTCTCTGAGAGTGTTAGTTAAACTATCCAAGATCACCGTAATACTAAAACTGTTTATTTCTATGAAGAACAATATTTTTATCAACTGATGGATTATCACATTCCTATGGTCAGAGTTAGTCTTCAAACATTTCCTGCACATCAGGTATGCTGACCATTAAGAAAAAAATCCAGACAACAATAAACCAGTAAGACTATTAAGGGATATAACGACATGACGAATTCGAAAAAAATAACGTCACGTACCATTAAACTAGGCAGTTCGGCTTCTAAGATCATTCTATACATCCAAATATCCTAAACCCTTTGGTACACAAGCAATCACAGCACAGAATCAATCACGGCCATGTCAAAACCATAAAAGATACTTTCATTACCCCTGTATTGGTCCTTCAAATCCTTTGAGCATGACTGAACATCAGAAAACCATTGTAATTATGTGTGGAACGCTTTTATTGATATTGCTCCACTGAAATACAAACTAGGAATTGTGCTGGAATTCCCAGACCCAGGAAATCTCCAACGAGACAAGAAGGTTAGTTACACTTTGCTCACCTGCAAAGCTGCCTTTTGTTGGGCTGCAATATGCTGCTGCTCGGCGTGATCCCGGAAGTCCTTATTAAGAGAGGATCTCGAGAGTGCAATGCTGCAACGGGAATCTTAGTTATTTGGCTGTTGAAAGTAGAGACTTCCTTACTTCTGAACCGCATTTTTCATTATGTATTCTTTATAGGGATAAAAAAGGACTTCCAGAGTAAGTATTTTTTTCCTTCTCCCACTGTCGACATTAATTTATATGAAAAACCTATTGTTATTTACTGGGGCTTCAAATTACCTTTTTTTGGGGGGATGATTTATGGTCCCCTACTTTCAAACAGATTTGAGGTACTCTAGTCTATCATAAAGTTACACTTATGGTGAAAACGGGAGAACTGAATCTTTCAAGAAGGTACAGCACCCTGTAAGCCCAGGGTGAAAGAACCTTGACATGTCTGAAGGAGTTAAGAGTTCAACAGGACTGGACGTCAGGACTGAAAAGGGGTGAAGTGGGTTGGCAAAAATGACCCTGGGGAGGAAGGCAAGTGCCAGGATATGAAGAGCCTTGTGAAATACATTAAGAAATGTAGACCTTATCCTAACAGTAAAGGGAGACCCCCAAGAGTATTAGAAGCAGAGAAGTGACATGATCACCCCTACCACATGATGGCTCTGAAGGACCACCACTATGGCAGACAGGGCTGGTCACCTCAACAACTGTTTGTCTCCCTATTTCCTTGCCAATGGAACACAAACTTAGTTCTGCTATCGGTGGTCCCATGCTTCAGGGCCAGCCAGGCCCATCCCTCAGGGGGTGAACTCTGATTGGTGTGAGACAGTGCCATTCCCCTTGCTGGTTTCTGACTTAGGCAAAAGAAAGATACACAATTCTGGGCAACTAGACTGGATGGGTAGTCTGCCGGAAGGCTTTGGAGAACATTCTCCACGCTCTTACAAAAGGAACACAGGGGAGGAACCTTCTGGCTTTTGCCTCTATAGGTGGCTCAGTGTAGAGGTGAGGCCGAGGCTACTGCAATCATATTTTGACCATTAGGGAGCTGCTGACCCACAGAGAAAGGCGCAGAGGGAAGCCAGAGGGAAGCCGGAGCGCTGCTGACACTGTTGGGCCGCTGTATGACGCCACTCTGGACCCCCTGCTCTTCACACTCCTGGTTAACGTACTTCCTAATGTACGTGCCCATTTTCTTGGTTTTTGGTTACTTCCAGATGAAAGCATCCTAACTGACACAACTGATAAATGTATTCAGGAAGACTTAAGACGACAGGAAATCCAGTGAGGAAGCAGCTACAGTAACTGAGGCAAGGAATGAGAGTGGCCGTCAGAACCAGCAGCGATGAAGAAAAACAGATTTGAGACACGTTTCAAGTATAAACATAAGAGGATCTCCAAACATATATGCTTGGAGATGGAAATAAAAGGATGATAATAATAAATGAAGGTCACACTTACGACTTTGAGAACTAGTAGATCTGTACCATCCATTGAGACAAGAAACCCAAGAATATTAAGAGGTTAGAGGCACGAAGGTAAGAGATTCTGCTTGGGCCACACTAAGTTAGAAATGCCTGAACAAAGTCAGAGCAGAGGTATCCAGGAGGCGGTGTGGGACTTAGGAGAGAGAACTAGATAAAAGTTATCAGCACATAAACAACAGGTGGTGAGGGTGGATGCAGCTGTCCAGTGGAAAAGATGTGAGAAGACTGGGAAACTGGATCTAGAACTGAACTCTGAGGAGCACTGACATTCATGAAACAGGCAGTGGAGAAAGGTCTGCAAAAGAAATGAAGACAGTGTGACGCTGAGTGAATGGAAGCCAAGGAAAGAGTATTTGAAGGAGGAGGGAGTGATGAGTGGTGTCAAATAATGTTAACATGTCTCATAAGGAAAGGCCTCTGACCTACCAGATTTATCCACAATGAAGGTGCAAGTGACTTAGGGCAGCACCTATTCTTGGGAAAGGGGTAGAGGGGCCCTCAAGACAGAGTGGTGTGCTGAGGAGTAAAAGGGAGTAAGTCAAGATGAAGACAGCACCTTTTTTTAATTTTTATTTTTTATGTTTTTTATTTATTTTTGAGAGACAGAGACAGCGTGAGCAGAAGAGGGTCAGAGAGAGAGGGAGACACAGAATATGAAGACAGGCTCCAGGCTCTGAGCTGTCAGCACAGAACCCGACGCGGGGCTCGAACCCACGAATGGTGAGATCATGACCTGAGCCGAAGTCAGATGCTTAACTGACTGAGCCACCCAGGCGCCCCCAGACAGCACTTTAAAGAGGTCTGGCTGAAGGGAGAAGGGAAGGCTAGGGTGGTGGCTTCAGTGGGGTAATCTGAAAGAAGAGATGTAAGAAGGCAGAAACCAACACAATAAAGATCACCAGGCTACCTAAATTTTACCTGCTTTACAGAATGCTTAAAAAGTGGGATGTGACAATAATTTCAGTAGCAAGCAAAAACCACACAAACCCTTTTCTTTTTTAAAAAGTAGGCTGTAGGAAACATTAAATATTCTAGTTAGAATTAAAATATTTGAAATCCAATCTAATTGTTTTCAAATCTAACTAGGAAATAAAGCATAACATGTAAATTCCAATATTAGAGAAATAAACCGTGCCAACCGACTTGAGACATTTCATCCAAGGTATTATTTTATATCACTGAATGTAAAAAACCACATTCTTCGTCAATACCTAGCTCCAGGATGATTTGTTGAAGATTGGTTCTGCATGAGTAATTTTCTTTTCTCTTTGTCCAATTCTGCCAAGATTGCAACTCTGTTCTTGTTTTGAAAACCTAAGAAAGATGGTGGATGGAGGAGAGAGGGAGAAATAAAAAAAAAACAAAAAACAAAAAACAAAAACATTTTAGAGGTATTTTTAAACCCAGGCCATCTAGAAAGCCAGAAAGTAAATTCTCTTCTCTAACAAGATAATGAACCCACTAATAAGTAGTTTCCCTAGATGGTTACTCTCTTCCCACTGCCTACTTCCCAGTGACTTTATCAGCACAGCCCATGGATATATGCAAAGTCTGTCTAATACTGACTGAGGACTCTGAAGACTTAAGTTTTAAAGAACTGTAATCACCAAGGTTTTCAGGAGGAAAAGAGCAATAGACATGCTCAGATCCAAACAATATTTCTTTTTCTCAACTGCTTTCATTCAGAAATGACACACGCTCTTTCGAGGAACAAGTCAAATAACGGTGACGGACTACACAGCAATTCTGAGAAAGAAATGGAGCCTAACAGATGGGGTGCAGAAAGACGTGTCCTTTAGCAACTACTTAACACTGGGCTTGATTTTGATCTTCAAATTACAAAAGATCTAGAGCAGAGGGTGCAAAGTCCTGGCCCAGGAGCAGCATCCAACTAGGTTTTTAGAATCTGAATTAAATGCCAACGTGTAAACATTGAGATAATGTAAACAAAACCCTCAAGATTTCTTGCTTCTCTTGAAACATGTTGAGAACTGGCAACAAGGGATCTGGATACCCCGTGGTAAAAATTAACTAGAACGAACAAACAGTCCTCACCTTTAACTGGGCACTCTCTAGCTTATTGCAGTCCTTATTCGACTTGTTTATACGCCCTGTGGGCATTTGAGTTTCTGATCCCTAATTCAGAAGAAAACAAATGGAAAGATAAAAGACTGGGAAATGAACCCCAAAGTGAGTTCTCTGTAAAGTGAAGAACACTTTCCAAGGGAAAGGAGCACTCTCCCATTTGCGTACATGAAGTTGCATATGTTTAAAGCAAGTTACACCACTAGGTATATTTCCACCTATCAGACAAAACTTTTCTCCACTTCTCAGAAGAGGCTAATGCATTCTTAGAAGATAATTCTGTGGTTCCATCTTTGTAGGAATTTAGAGATACTGTAAATAGAAAAGTCCTGAAAAACGGGACACCTCGCTGGCTCAGTTGGTGGGGTCTGCAACTCTTGATCTCGGGGTTGTGAATTTGAGCCCCATATTAGGTGTAGAGATTACTTAAAAATAATAATAATAATAAAATAAAATAAAGTCCTGAAAAGCAGATTTAAAAATCTGATAGTGTCCAATATGTGATGAGCAAAATAAACTGGAAAGTATTGACCTGCTGTTTATAGAAATATCAATTTCCCTCAAGATTAATTTGTTCACAAAAAAATGTTTTAGGGTCACTACAGTAAAGTAATTGTAGGTACATAGAAAATGTGTGTACCAAACAGTACTAGCCTACATGAAGATAATCTGATAAATAATGTTCAGATAAATACAAGCACAACTGAGTTTTTCAATGCTCTTCGTGGTGTATAAATTTACATAAATTATTTATATTTATTTATTTAAACTTTTAAATGTTTATTTAGTTTTGAGAGAGAGAGAGACAGACAGACAGACAGACAGAGCACAAGCGGGGAAGGGACAGAGAGAGAGGGAGACACAGAATCAGAAGCAGGCTCCAGGCTCTGAGCTGTCAGCACAGAGCCCGATGTGGGGCTCGAACTCACGAACCATGAGATAATGACCTGGGTCAAAGTCAGATGCTTAACTGAATGAGCCACCCAGGCGCCCCAACATAAACTATTTTTAAATGTCTCTCCTCCATGAAAAGGAACCAGAGTTCTAGGTGCATGTCTTAGGGTAAGAAAAACATCAAGATGGGCCTGGAACATCTTATGGTCAGAAAGGAAGAAGTTTTTTAAAGAATGTCCAGGGTAGTGCTGAAGACAAGGAAGCCAATTGAGGTTAGCCAGGCTGTCACACTGGAACATTAAAAAGAACATAATAATTATAGCTAAATGGAACAAATTCAATCTATGATAAGCCATGCTTCATAGTAAGATACAAAAGGGAAAGTTAAAATATATTAAAAAAAAGTAAAAAAGGGTGAAAATATTATAATTAATAATTAGATTAGTTTTAACAATTATAGTTAATAATTAGGTCAGTGTTTTAGGGTTTGTTTCTCCTACCAAATGTATCTGTTTATAAAGTATAGCTGCATACTGTTTTGTTAAGGCACAGGGAGGAAGGGGCAGGCACAGGGAACTGGGGCTAAGTCAGTTCCAGAAACAGCAGGTTAGGTACCAGAATAGGAAAGGTGGATTCAGCACAGGTCCTCACACATAATACAGCATTTAAAAGGAGACCCAGTAGCTATGAGCACCCATGTCACACAATGACCAAGTAGTAAGTGTGAGTTCTAACTGGATGAATTAGTGAAATATCCTAAAGAAAACTAACTGTACAGACCTAGTAATCTCTGACCTCTTGGGAGATGAAACGCATAAAATCCTGGAAGTAAAGCTACCAGAAAAGGGGAATTCATAATGAAAATAGAACACAGAAGTATTTCATTCAGGGACTAACTCCAGGTTGCAAGAAACCAAAAATCTATGAGATAGGCATGAGCTTACAAAAATCCTATTAACTTAACAGGTAAAGTTAATTTATAGAAGGGACCCAGTGGACACCAACACAGCTTTTCAGTCATCTTTTTAAAGGCATTACCAAATCTTGTGTTTTGGCTGAGAATCAAACTTATCCCAAAACACTAAAACCTGACTTCTCTGACATTTTGTTTTGTTTTTGGTAGTGGTAAGATTACTGTAACCCTAGGAGAGAATAAAAAAATTACTAGAATCCTGGGAAAGTACAGAGATAAGAATCTGAGAAAATTATTATAACCCCAGGAAGATATAAAAAACAAGTACAGAATGAGTAAATTAATTAATCATGGGTTAATATTTTAAAATCGATTTAAGTATACAAAGTTTTGTAATAATTATAAAGGGATGTGTTACAGTCATATTAATTATAATTCTAATTTAAACTATTAAAGAGAATTTAACTAAATAAGCTTATAATCAATTCTACAGGTTTAAAAATTTTTATTTTAGAACTTAGTTTATTAGATGAGTAGGTTTAATATACTGTTAATTAAATTATGAGCAGTGATGAGTATTTTCTCCATGCACAAGATCCCCTCAGACTTCAAAGAATTCATTAAAATATTTAACCAAAGGGTCACTGGCCTGGCCTAGTTCCTAGCCTTTCCTCCCTGTAAAGATGGGATAATGCTTCTCTCTGTATCTCACTTGGTGTCCCAATGCTCCCACCCAGAAGCTCAAGTTTTTATCCTTCTAATTCCTCCCTCTTCCTACTCACATCTAACCAATCCACTTAATCCAACTAATTTTATGTCCTGAACGTCTAGAAGAATTTCCTCTCTCACTCCTTTTCCACAGTCTAATCAAACAAAATGATCTCTTGCATAATATTCTAGACTTTAATGTGTAACTACAGGCAGCTGGGAGCCACAAAGGCTACTTTACGGGGAAACGGTATGGTCAGATCTTTTAACCGTTTACTTTCTAATCTTGTCTAATGCCCCTGAAACCTATGCTTCCTTCTTGACTTTTAAAAAATAATATACCGTATTATTTTACATGTCTGTTTTGCACAAAACATTTACATTATAAAAGTATATAAAAGTCAACAGATAGCACTTAGGGAATAATAATAGCTTATTGCAAAGTGAAAATATAAGGCACAAACTAGGTAGTTTATCTGGTCGTATTAAATAACATATAACGTTCTGTAGTAAGATTCTCCCACCTTTAGGGTTTACACAAACAAACTCTAGGACATCAATATGTAACATTTAACTTTTTTATTATACTCACTACATGAGTTTTTTTTTTTTAAACACACACCTATCTCTTGCCATAATTTAACATTTTTACACATTTCATAAAGTTAACATCTAACTTTTTATATTCCTAGAAGTGTAAGGGTGTTAAAGATACATCTCACATGCCGTACTTAATATTCCTTTATAATTAACTTTTTTCCAAACAGAATTATCTTAGAATAAAGCAGCACACTCTAAAATACTTCTACTTTTAGAACTTTAACCCTACCTCCATTCACAATCATATATATTCTCATCTCCACATTCATTCATAGAAACATTTAGCTCCCATACATTTTTTGGTCACTAAAAACATTCTTGAGGAACTAGCCTCATGTCAAATTACATTTAAAACCTAACACTTGAGGCACCTGGGTGGCTCAGTTGAGCGTCCGACTTCAGCTCAGGTCATGATCTCATAGTCTGTGAGTTCAAGCCGCACATCGGGCTTGCTGCTGTCACCCTGTCAGTACAGAGCTTGCTTCAGATCCTCTGTCCCCCTCTCTCTGCCCCTGCCCTGCTTGAGCTCTCCCAAAAATATTTAAAAAATAAAAAACAGAAAACCTAACAGCTGATATTCACTTTACATGAATAGCTCTATCACACGTAAATAAGCACTAACTGAAATTCTCTTTACTTAAAAAAAAAAAAATACTAAAGCTAAAGAATGAAAATTTCATTTTGTTTGATCAGTGGGGTTATGAATCATCTACTTTCCAATTACAGTCGATAAATTGCTTTCATAACAATTTTTTAAAGATATTTTAAAATATTCAAATCCTTTGAAGTGGTTATTCTATAAGCTAGATATTCTTCACAACTATACTTTTTTTTATTTTGAGGTAAAGAGAGAGAAAGAAAACATGGACAGGAAGAGGGGCAGAGAGAGAGGAAGAGAAAGAATCTCAAGCAGGCTCTGTGCTGACAGCATGGAGCCCAACGCTAAGCTCATTCTCACAAACCTGAGATCATGACCTCAGCTAAAATCAAGAGTCGAACGCTTGACTGAGCCACCCAAGTGCCCCTTGACAGCTATACTTTAAATCAATGTGTCATACTTAAACATACCTGTTTAGTATTAAAGGAAAGTCACTGTGGCACTATTAGTTTAACATGTTTTAAGTTATTTATTGAATCAACATATATTTATTGTGTATTCTTCATACACAGGCACCAGATAGTTTCTAAGGATAAAGATGAGCCAAAACTTGACATGATTCTAGCTCTCATGGTTCTCAAAGAGTCCAGTGAGGATAGAGATGATTAAATAATTACAGAAATGAATGTATACTTAGAATGTAAGATGAGTAGTCTGAAATAAAGAAAATTCTATAAGCATTTATAACAATCATTATTATAGGAATTAATGTTGAGTAAACTTGACCTAGACTGGGAGTAGGGGGACCAGTGAAGGCTTCCAAAGAAAGTAATGCAACTGAAATCTAAAGGATAAATATAGAAGCTCATTAGGGGTGGGGCAAAAAATGACACTTCTCCTTATGAAAAGAGCACTGTAGCTGCAGTGGTGAGATTAGGCTAGACCAGAGAAAACAGGAGACTATTACAGTAGAACAAGTTAGAAATGACAGAAGTTGTTACGGGCCAGAGAAGTGGAAAGATAGGAACAGATCCAACAGCTATTTAGGAAGTTAAATCAACAGGACACTGATAGAGTAAATCTAAAGTAAGGAATGAGGAAGAAGGTATCATGGATGGTTCCTAGATTTCTGACACAGTGAATTATTTCTATTTTTCTATTGCTGCTGTAAGAAGTTACTACAAACTTAGTGGCTTAAAACAACATAAATCTATTATCTTACAGTTCTACAGTTCAGTGGTCTTACTGGGCTAAAATCGGGGCTGCATTCCTTTCTGAAGTCTCTGGTGGAGAATCTGTTTCCTTGCCTTTTCCAGCTTCTAGAAGCTGCCTGAGTTCCTTGGATCCTGGTACCCTTTCTCTGCCTTCGAAACCAGCAACGTTGCATCTCTCTGACCCTTCTTCTATTGTCATTTCTCTCTCTGACCACAGTCAGGAAAAAAAATTTGCTGCTTTTAAGGACTCATGTGATTAAAATGGGCCCACCTGGATAATCCAGGATTATCTTCCCATCTCAAGGCCCTTATTAACCTTAATCACGTGTGCAAAGTTCTTTTTGCCACATAAGGTAACACAGTCATGGGTTCTGGGGATTATGATGTGGGCATCTTTGGTGGGGAAGGGATCATTCTGCCTACCACACCCCCTAATAATATATGTCATGTATTCCGTGGTTAAAGCTCAAACCTCATCCAGGGGAGACTGCTTGATGTCTAAGTCTTAGCAGAATAAAAGCATATCACATTATTAAGTCAACGTGAACTGATTATTACTAATAATTAGATTTTAGGTACCTAGTGGATGGAAAACACTTCTTGTGTCTGGTGAGATCGAAAAATTATTCAAGTTTTAGCCACTTTTGGACTTTATTGAAAAGACCTATCAAAGGAAAGGAATAAACCCTTCTGTCTGCTCAGATGATCTCCCTGTGTTCAAGTTCTCTATCAGACGTTGTGGACTTACTCCTTGAAAGCCACTGCCATTTTCTCTACCTATCTGAAGTTTCCCATCTTCAGGACTGGCTGAATATGATGATGAGTTATCTTCTGCTTGAACCAACCTTTCCGCATCACTCATTTTTCTTTTCCTCTTAAATGCACAGGGCCTTTTCTCATTCAGTGCAAGGATTTTCTGCTTCATAATAGATGCAGAAGAGATACAAAGATTAAGAAGTCTTTGCCCCTATTCTGGAGATCCTCCTGCTTTCTTAGATGATATAATTAGAATGTTCTAATCCCTCAGCTAAAGTGCAGGACGGAAAACAACGAACAGGGGACCTGGGCACAGAATCGATTTGATTTCTCGTCTCACTACTACCAGTTATTATTTAATATTGGGAAAATCATCTCACTTTGCAGGACCAATGGGGACAATGGTAACAACATCGAAGGGTGGTTATATGAAATATAGAAAATATAAGTAAAATACCTAGCATACAGCCTTCCATGTGGTAACTGCTTAATAAATACTAGCTATTACTGTCCTTATCTAGCATTCTCTCTTAGTTAACCTCACTAGATTCTGGTCAGCCCCATTCTGCCAACCCACTTTCAGTGAATAGTCTTTCGTTATAAAGAATAAAGCTGATTAGCATGCAGCTTTCTAGGTTACACTCACAGGACAGCCCTCCCAGGCCAGGCTGAATGGATCTCAAGCTCTCTCCTAACTATACACACTCTCTGAAGCTACTTTTCTGCCTCAACTCAGTTTCTTTCCTATTTGAACCTGGGGCCTACAGATCAATCCTAGCACATCAGAAAAATACTGTACTCTTTCCTTGGCAGTTAAAAATGACACATAGAGCAATCTAGCTTTAAGAAACCTACAGCAGGGGCGCCTGGGTGGCTCAGTCAGTTAAGCACCTGACTTTGGCTCAGCTCATGATGTCACGATCCCTGAGTTTGAGCCCCACCTTGGACTCTCTGCTGTCAGCATAGAGCCCATTTCAGATCCTGTCTCCCTCTCTCTGCCCTTCCCCTTCTCTCTCTCAAAAATAATAAACATTAAAAAGAAACAATCAAAAAATAACTTAACCTTTAAAAATAAAGAACCTACTGCAGGGGCACCTGGGTGGCTCAGTTAGTTGAGCATCCAACTCTTGATTTCGGCTCAGGTCATGATCCCAGGGTCGTGAGATTGAGCCCCGTGTTGGGGTCTATGCTGATAGCACAGACCCTGCTTGGGATTCTCTCTCCCCCTCTCTCTGGGCCCTTCTCCTCATATATGTGCCCATAATCTCTCAAAATAAATAAATTTTTTAAAAAACATTAAAAAAACCCAACTGTAAGTTGCATCCACACTCTCCCCTTTAAAAATATACAAATGCAAAAATTTTTAAATGATTTTTATCTATCAGTGAGACAAATTCTTAATTAAGATGTAGCATACCTTAGTACAAGGCTTAAGGGTACATTTGCTTTTCTTCTGGACTATAGATGGTTTGTGGTAAGACTAGTATCTGCGTCTGAGGTCAAGCAAGACACCTCCTAAGAGCTATGCCACCCCACTCCTACACCGCACCCTGAAATCACAGCTAAGAGCATCCAGAATGACTCCAAATCAGTAGTTCCCACCACCTGATTTGCAGAGCTTATCATTATTGCTATAAACATTTTGAAATAACTATAAAAGAATCAAAGACAATAATTCACATTTCTTACTATTTCACCAGGTTTCTGTGTGTATGTGAAATCAGGTTGGACCAATCCAACTGCCACCACACAAACATAGGACCTTGATATTTACCAATAATCAAAGATTCTTTATGTAGTACCTTGGCCAAATTGCAGTTTGACAATCTGCCTCTACATGTTAGAATTCTCAAAGTGTTACTCATCAATCAAATAGTTATTAAGAACGAACCAAATGTTCCACACTATGACAGATGCTAAGAATAGACTTCAGTGACGGTTTGCCAAGAGCTTATGAAATTTAGCAGTCCTGATTGCTACCACAGTATGACAGACTGATAGATCTGCCAGAGGGCTCAGTGAACACAATGGGATTCTGTTTTCTACACTAGAGACATTAACAAATTGCAATGTTACAGATCAGGATTTCTTTTTCAGTCATGGTTCTTTCAGTTATTGTAAGATAATTAATGCACTTGGCATTCAATCTCTGTATTAAGTAGTTCCTATACACATAAACAGTACAGAAATAATTTAATATAGAAAGTAAAATGCAACAGACCCAAATAGATAAGAATTTAAAAACTCACTGGGAGTCTATAGAGTATGATATGGACTCCCTCTGCTGGTGCCGAATAGCAGCCCCAGGACACCAAAAAAATCACGGACCAAAAAAAACAACAAAAGCCAAAAGGCTAATCTCATGTCACTTCTATTTAGATTAGGGGATGTTTCACAGCAGATGATTATGGATCAATCACAAACAACCCTAAAAATATGTTTTATTGCAAATGTGGAAAAAAAGCCAATTAACTATAAATCTCAATTATTTGTGCTATTAGAACAGATAATTTAAAATTTATTTTCATCTGGCCTGGACTGCGTGATTTTTTTTTGCAGCATATTTCCTTTCAAAAATTGGAATATCTTTGATTTTACTTTGGCTCAAGTTAAATCATTTTTAATCTGATAACTTGATGAAAAGGAGATCAAAGACCAGAAGGGAACGGTGACCTGTGATTAATCCACAGAGCACACAAATCACACATGGTCATTTGAGAGAACAGAACAGTTCTTGGCTAGTTACAACTGTCACCTTAGCTAGCTTTTCACAACATTACACTTCTATAAAACTCAGGCAACCTTTAGTTTGCCCTAAACACAACTAATATACTGAAACAGATTTACATATAATAAAACAGCAGACTTCCAACTTCCAGTACTGACAGAGTAGTTTGGTTAGAGCAGCCCTGCCACTGAAGAAGTATGAATTCTGGACAAAGTACTAAAAAATCATTATGTGAAGGCACTAGAAACTGACCCAAATCAGGCAGAAACTGCAATAAGGGAGATTTGGGAGTTGTGACCTTTTATTCAATCCACAAACAGTATGGCTAGCCTCACCTTACTGGCTTTGAGGTATCAGAGGACAGAGCTCAGAGCTGGCAGAGTAGCCAGAAAATGAGGGGAGAAACCCAAGAGGGAAAGCCATAGGGAGTGAAGCATTCCTATAAAATCCACCCAAAGTGTTTGCTTCTTGCTAACAGTACAAATGATGAGGTAAACCCCAGGAGATTTAGCAATAAAGGGGCAGCTAGAGCTAACAAGACTGAACAGAGATTTCAGCTACCGCCCAACACATGCAAGACAAGAGTCTGGAGTTTGAGTTGAGTTGAAGGCTTCCATATACTAGAAATCACATTTCAGAGAAATACAAAAGAATCCAGAGTCTCTACAATGTATTACTCATAATATCCAGTATCCAATAACAAATCACTAAGTATAGCAAGAAAAAGGAAAACATGACCTACACTCAAAAAAAAAAATATACAGTCAATAAAAACCAACTCCAAGATAATCAGGATGATGCAGTTAGCAGTGACAAAGGGCCTGTATCCAGACTCTTAAAAAAACAATACACTTAATGCTAAAAATAACCCAATTCTTAAAAAATGAACAAAACACGCAAACAAATCACACAAAAGGATTTACGATGGCCAGTAAGTACAATAAAGAACTCAACATTTGTCATCAGGGAAGTGCAAGTTAATACTATAATGAGATGTCCCTTACCATCCCGTAAAATGGCTAAAATTAAAGAGACCTATAACGCTGTATGTAGAGCACCCAGAATGCTCACACATTGCCAGAGGGAATGTAAAATGGTACAACCAGTTTGGGAAAAGGTTTGGCAGTTTTTTATAAAATTAACGATATACTCAGTTGTTCCACTCATATCTATTAATCCACATATCTACAAAAAGACATATAAATGAGTATTTTCAAAGCAGCTGTATCCACAATGGCCAAAACTGAGACAACCCTAAAACCCCTGAACCAGAGAATGAATAAAAAAATGGTGGTAAATACACAGAGTAGAATACTACTCCAGAATAAACATAATGAACTATTGACACACGGCACAACATGGATGAAACTCAGAGCACAGTGAGTGAAAGCAGCTGGACACAAACAAGTACATACTCTATGATTCCATTTATAAGAAATTTAAGACAAAATGAAGGTTAAAAAAAATCAGAACAGAGAGGATAAAAAAATGTGGGTCAAACAGAAGTTCAGAGTTGACAGGCAAAGGAAATAGAGGTTTGCTTTCAAGTTGTGAAACAGGAAACAACTTGAACAGAGTGGGATTTAATATTTTCTAGAGACTAAATTTTAATTTTTAATTTTTTTTTTTTTTAGAGAGAGCGAGCGAGCACTTGTGAGCAGGGGAAAAGAGCAGAGAGAGAGAGAGAGAGAGAGAGAGACAGAAAGAAAGAAAGAAAGAAAGAAAGAAAGAAAGAAAGAAAGAAGAAAGAATCTCAAGCAGGCTCCATGCTCAGCAGGGCCTGATGGGCTGGATCCCACGACCCTGGGATCATAACCTGATCTGAAATCAAGAGTCGGATGCTCAAACAATCAAGCCACCCACCCACCCCTAAAACTTATTTTTGTTCTTTTTTAAGTTTATTTATTTATTTTGAGAGAGAGAGAGAGAGAGAGAGAGCACATGTGAGCAGGGGAGGGGCAGAGAGGGAGAATCCCAACCAAGCTCCATGCTCAGCTTGGAGTCTGACTCCCGGCTCTATCATGACTGTGAGATCATGACCGGAGTCGAAATCAAGAGTCAGATGTTCAACTGACTGAGCTACCCAGGCATCCCCAAATTTATTTTTAAATAAAAACTCCTTCTCTAGGAGGTGTCTGACTTGATTTGCTTTAGAAAGCTTCTAAACAGAGATGTATATGAAAGTGTCTAGAGCAAATGAAGATAAAGGCATGGATATTGCCTGGTGATAATATAACATCTTTAAAAGTGGTTCTGGGGGCTCCTGAGTGGCTTAGTCGGTTAAGCGTGATTCTTGATTTCAGCTCAGGTCACGATCTCACCGTTCATCAGAGCAAGCCCCACGTTGGGCTCTGTGCTGACACTGCAGAGCCTGCTTGGGATTCTGTCTGTCTCTACCCTTCCCCCACTTGACTGTATTCTCTCTCTCAAATAAATAAACATATAAATAATAAATAAATAAATAAATGTGGTTCTGAGGTGTGGGCGCCTGGGTGGCTCAGCTGTCAAACATCTGACTTTGGCTCAGGTCATGATCTCATGGTTTGTGAGTTTGAGTCCCACATCGAGTGAGCTCAAGCCCACTTTAGGTAAGCCCTGCTTCTTTCTTTCTTTCTTTCTCTCTCTCTCTCTCTCTCTTCTTTCTTTCTCTCTTTCTTTTTCTCTCTCTCTCTTTCTCTCTCTCTTTCTCCTCTCTCTCTCTCTTCTTTCTCTTTCTCTCTTTTTCTCTCTCTCTTTCTCTCTTCTTTCTCTTTCTCTTTCTTTCTCTTTCTCTCTTTCTCTCTCCTCTCTTTCTCTTTCTCCTCTTTCTCTCTCTCTCTTCTTTCTCTTTTTCTCTTTCTCTCTCTCCTTTCTCTCTCTCCCTCTCTGTCTCTCTCCCCCCTCCCCCTCCCTCCCTGCCCTTCACTTTGCGCCCTCTCTCTTTGGGAAAAAAAAAAGTGGTCCTGAAGAGCACCAAGGTGGCTCAGTTGGTTGAGTGTCCAACTCCTCATGTTGGCTTAGATGCTCAGGTCATGATCTTGAGGTTCGTAGGTTCAGGCCCCCCATCAAGCTCTGTACTGACCATGCAGAGCCTGCTTGGAATTCTCTCTCTCTCCCTCTCTCTTTGCCCTTCCCCCGCTCTCTCTCTCATAATAAATAAATAAAGAAAAGTGGTTCTGAATGCAAGTAAAAGAGAAGAGAACACAGGTTTACACTGTGAATAATCTTAACACAGGTTAAAACAGGATTAAAAGGGCGCCTGGGTGATTCAGTTGGTTAAGTGTCCAGCTCTTGATTTTGGCTCGGGTCATGATCTCATGGTTTGTGAGATCGAGCCGGCTCTGAGCTGGCAGTATGGAGCCTGTTTGTGATTCTCTCTCTTCTTCTTTCTCTCTCTGCCCCTCCCCTGCTCTTTCACTCTCAAAAATAAATTAACATTTGAAAAAAACAAACAGGATTAATAGCTATTAAGAAGGTTATATATCTGATACAATCTTGGACTTACTTCAAATACAGGGTTTTTACTTTGCTATTCATTTTATATTCTGACTACAGTTATCTGCTGTATACTAACTTTTCTATTGAAACATGTTTACCATTATGGGGAAAAGTTCCTATTAATAACAAGTTCCAGCATGCATTACCTTGTCCTGATGGGTTTGCTGCCATATCTTCCTGTTCTGTTTCAACTATGTCCAGTGGCAACTGGTCAGCAATTTACAATCGCCTGTAAAAAAAAAAAAAAAATACATGTAGAAACATATAAAATGCACCATACTTTAATGACAAACTAAGTTGTCAGGAACAGGTAGCCTCCCTACAATGAAACATTTGCAGTTTCCTCCTCTCATCAGAAATATACATCTGAAAATCACAAATTTAAACTCTGCAAAGCCCTCAACTAGAACGTTAAGTGTTTATTCTTGCAGATGTTGATACCATTTAGCATTACTGCCTTTAATATACACCGTTACATTATATTTACCAAATTCTACCACATGTATCAACCGATTGGCAGTATCAATACGATGAGTGCTAGGAAGAAAAAAATCACTCTGCTACAGTGCTTTTGGATTCACTTAAAATATATCCAGCAACTACTGTGTATACTAAAAGCTAAAAAGGAAAACAAGCCTAGAATTTACCAAGTACATACTCTGCATCATACACTATGTAAGATGCTTGAAATTATTTTACTTATCACCATTTTATAGATAGGGAGATCCGTGCCCAAGGTCACAAAGCTAGTAACCATATTTGGGCTGTTAGTTTCCAAACTTCGTGGGTTTTGTAGTGGGCCTTGGGGAGATCGCAAATGAGCAGGACCCGACTCCAGCCTTCAAGGAACATACAATCCGATGGGAAAATATACTCTCATTCAAGCAACCATACGAAAGAGTTTAACAAACGCGCTCTTTAAAAGGCGTAAACAGTGCTCCAAGCAGAGAGGAGTTGACTCCACTGGCATGAGAAAGGATGCCTTCAGGGGAACCCGGGAAAAGTACAAGGGCTAGCACACAGATTGCAGTTTTTTTTTTAATTTTTTTAATGTTTTATTTATTTTTGAGATAGAGAGAGAGCGCGTGAGCAGAGGAGGGTCAGAAAGAGAGGGAGAAACAGAATCTGAAGACAGGCTCCAGGCTCTGAGCTAGCTGTCAGCACAGAGCCTGATGCGGGGCTCGAACTCACGGACCGTGAGATCATGACCTGAGCTGAAGCCGGACACCCAACCGACTGAGCCACCCAGGTGCCCCACAGATTGCAGTTTTAAACAAAGTATCGTTAGGCGCTTTTTCGACAGAAGTACAGGGCGAGACAAGCAGGCTGGGTCGAGAGCAAAGAGAGCCATCCAGTGAAGGGGAACGTTACGCTGGGGTGTAAAAAGGTGGCACCAGCGTCTCAAAGGGTCTTTGCAGGAGGGCGTGGAGGGCAGGCTGGGCGGGGGCTGCGGCCGACACCACCCAGAGGAGGGGAAGTGAAGAAGGTGGGGAGGCCGCTACCCTGTGGCAACAAAGACAGCGGCAGCAGATCCGCGCTGGGGCCGCACACTTCCATCCCCCGGTGCCGTCAGGTGGTCCTACTTACCCGGGCCAGGAGAGCGCCCAGGACCCTCCTCGCAGCCAGATCGCTCTCTCAAAGGGGGCGCGACCGCTTACAGACCTGCAAACAGAAACCCAACATGCGGCTCTACAACCTTGCAGCCCCCGCTACGCTTCCGCCTCCTGCCTGACGTACACCAGAGGGAGCGGAAGTCCCGCCTTCCACCTACAGACTGCAGCGGCTGCCCACCTCGATTCGTGTTTTAACTGCTCCGCGCAGACGCCACTTCCCTTCTGAAGAGTGACAGCCGAAAAGGGTCATGGGAGATGCAGGCGGTGCTGTTGGGGTCTGGGCCCCGCGGAGGCGTCGAGAGACGCTTGCTACTGGCTCTGCTGGCAGGGGCGTGGCGGAGACCAGCTGAGACCTTAGCACCGCGAGTGGCCCTTTGGTCAAAGCCAATGTTCAGAGAAAAGTCACCAGCCTGGCCGGGCCTGCGACCATAGGAATCCATTTCGGCTAGGATAAGGGGAGGGCCAGTTTTCACAGGCTGGGCTGGCTTTTGTTATTCAACAACCATCTCGGGTTTTGCGTCTGCACTCTTCCCTTGCGATTTTTTAAAATCGTTTACATAATTATACATAAGAAAAGCACCAAACATGCAGAAGTGTTTGCTACTGTGTTATAATCTGTTTAAGAAATGGCTGTGCCACATCTCAGAACACGAAGCCCCTTCTAGTGGGATCACCTGATGCCTGATCTACAGATCTACCTATTTACATTAAAAGGTAACCATGTATTGATGTGAGTCAACTGTTCTGTGGTGGGTAACCCCTGTTATGGATATTTCTAGAACTTGAACATAGATTTTTAATAATCAGTGTTTGCTCAATGGTAAATGTGTATAATGCACAACTTGTTACATATGGATCTCTGAAATAATAACACTACCAAGCATGCATTGAGTGCCTTCTGCATGCTAGGTTCTTCTTGTGCATAGGCTCTGATCCTGCCATTTCCTGATTTATATATGATTTAATGTTTATGTATCTGTATATGAAACTCAGAAATGTTGAATTTATGTCAAGTAACAACCTGAGTTTCAAAGGAGTAAATGTTTTGCCAGATGCTAATGCCCATATTCTTAAGTCTCACACATTGTCTCTGCTCTGGAGAAAGGAATTCCTTGGAGTCCAGCTCTGGCAGACATCTTCAGTATAGATACAAAGTGTAATACGTGAGCATTCTGGTAGTCGGACAGCACTGCTTTTCAATTAAGAGGCATTTTTTGAGGGGCACCTGGCTGGCTCGTCACAAGAGCATATGACTCTTGATTTCAGGGTTGTGAGTTGGAGTTCTACATGGGGTATAAAGCTTACTAAAAAAATATTAATAAACATTTTTAAAAAAGCCTTTTTGAGTCCCTGACTGACTAAAAAAACAACTGGGATGTATATGGCTGACAAAACCTTAGGAAATTTTTTTGGTGTTAGGTGGCCTGACCAGATACACAGAAACCAGGGCATAATAAAGCTCCAGTCTAAGTCCTTTCTTGGTTTGTTTGCTTCAAGTGTTTATTTAAATTCTAGTTAGTTAACATATAGTGTAATATTGGTTTCAGGCGTAGAATTTAGGGATTCATCAGTTACTACAACTCATCCCAACAAATGCCCTCCTTAATATCTATCACCCATCTAGCCCATCCCCCATCCCCTCCCTCCATCAACCCTCAGTTTGTTCTCTATAGTTAAGAATATTTTTGTGGTTTGTCTCTCTCCCCACCCCCCGCCTTGTTCATCTGTTTTGTTTCTTAATTTCACATATGAATGAAATCATATGGTATCTGTCTTTCTCTGACTTATTTAGCTTAGCATAATATACTCTATCTCCCTCCACATGGTTGCAAATGGCAAGATTTCATTCTTTTTATGGCTGAGTAATATTCCATTGTGTGTGTGTGTGTGTGTGTGTGTGTGTGTGTGTATATATACATATATATGTATGTATATACCACATCTTCTTTATCCATTCATCAGTCGATGGACATTTGGGCTCTTTTCATAATTTGGCTATTGTTGATAGTGCTGCTATAAACATCAGGGTGCATGTGTCCCTTCCAATCAGTATTTTTTTTATTCTTTGGGTAAATACGTAGTAGTGCAATTGCTGGATCATTGGGTAACTATTTTAATTTTTTGAAGAACTTCCATACTGTTTTCCAGAGCGGCTGCGCTAGTTTGCATTTCCACCAGCTGTGCAAGCGGGTTCCCCTTTCTCCACATTGTTGCCAACACCGGTTGTTTCTTGTTTGTTAATTTTAGCCATTCTGACAGGTGTGAGGTGATTTCTCATTGTGGTTTTGATTTGCATTTGCATTTGATGGTGAGTGATGTGGCGCATCTTTTCATATGTCTGTTAGCAAACTAAGTCCTAATGGACATTCTGAAACAAACCTATTCATGGACAAAAGAAAAAAAAAAGTCCTACCTCCAGAACAATACTTTGTAACATCCTGGCAAGGTCAGCCTCCAGGCATTAGGAGAACATTATCAGGAGAAAGATGAATTTAATTTGCTGCTAATTTCTTTGCCCTTTACTTGGTGGGTGTTGTTAGCCTGTGAACCCCCTCAGTTTTCTCCTTGGGGGTTGTTGGAAGTGCCACCTCACAAGAATTTTGGTATATTGGTTTTTAGTGGGTCAGTTTACTTGGGTTCAAATCCTAGCTCTGACACTTAATGATTGTGAGCCCTTGTTTTACCTTTCAGTGCTTCAGTTCTGTGGTCTATAAAAAGGAAATAAAAATGCATATGAATAACCACTTAACACCCATTGGATGGCTACTATAAAAAAACAGAAGGGGCACCTGGGGGCTCAGTCGGTTAAGTGTCCAACTTCGGCTCAGGTCATAATTTCATGGTTCGTGAGTTTGAGCTCTGCATCCGGCTCTGTGCTCAGAGCCGAGCCTGCTTTGAAGTCCGTGTCTCCCTCTCTCTGCCCCTCCCCCACTCTCTCTGTCTCCCTCAAAAATAAAAATAAAAACATTTAAAAATAATGGAAGAAAAAAACCCAGAAAATGAAATAGTAAATGTTGGCAGAGAAATTGGAACTCTTGTGCACTGTTCACTGGAAATATAAAATGGTACAACCACTGTGGAAAACAAGATGATGGTTACTCACAATATTAAAAATAGCTACCATATGATTGAGCTATTCCTCTTCTGGCCATATACACAAAATGATTGAAAGCAGGGTCTCAGATATCTGCACACCGCATTTCTAGCAGCACTGTTCATAATAGCCAAGAGGTGGGAGCAGCCCAGTTGTCCATCTACAAATGAAAAGATAAAATGTGGCCAATACATACAATGTAATATTATTCTGCCTTAAAATAGAAGGAAATTGTGACACATGCAACAGCGTGCATGAACCTCGAGGACATTTTGCTGAGTGAAATAAACAGTCGGAAAAGGACAAATTCTGTATGATTCCACTTGTAGGAGGTACTTGGTCAAAATCATAGAAAGTAAAATGATGGTTGCCAAGGGCCGGAGGAAGGAGAGAATGGAGAGTCATTGTTTAATGGGTTATAGAGTTTCAGTTCTACAAGAGGAAAAGAGTTCTGGAGATGGCTGTGTAATTGTGGCAACTATGACATATCTGCCTTTTACTGCAATCTTGGTACTCGGTCATGGGTCAGCTAATAAATACACAGACCATACACATCTGTTTGGGGAAATTCCAAGACAAAAGGAATGCATGTGACAGTCCCGAGGCTCTGTTGACTGATAAGGAAATGCCAGGTAGCAGCCCATAATACCATTATGATTATCATGGGCTTTTAATATCAGAGTAGAGAAGTGAGAATAGTCCCCAGTTTCCAGTTGGAGCCACCTTAACTCTCTTTTGCTATTATGTGATTAAATATTTATGGGAATTGCATTAGGCTAGACAGGCTTTGAAATAAAGTGTGTAGAAGTTTGAGACATTTGCTGTATTAGTTATCTATTGCTTGTAACAAATTACCTCCAAACCTCCAGTTTATAACAACAAATGTTCATTCTCTTACCACAGTTTTTGAAGGACTGGAATGCAGTCAGCCTGGCTGGGTGGTTCTGGCTTAGGGTCTTTTGTAAGGTTGCAGCCAAAATCCTAGCTAGGGTTATAAATCATTTGAAAGCTCAGTTGGATGGAAGGATCAGCCTCAAGTTCGTTCACGTGGCTAAGGGCAGGAGGCTTCAGATCCTCAATCTGCAGGGTTGCTCATGACATGACACCTCACAGCCAGAGCAAGTGATACAAGAGTGAGAGAGAGTGACCGAGACAGAAGCCACAGTGTCTTTTATAACGTGATTTTCGGAGTGACTTACCGTCTCCCCTGCTATATACTATTGCTCACAGACCAGCCTTGTTACAGTGCAGAAGGGACCACAAGGCTGCGAATCCTGGGAGACAGGAACACTTGGGATCGTCTTAGTCCCTTCAGGCTGCTGTAACAGAATACCATAGACTCGGTAGCTTATAAATAACAGAATTTTATTTCTCACAGTTCAGGAGGCTGGGAAATTCAAGATCAAGGCACCAGCACCATCTGGCTCTGGTGAGGGCCTGCTTCCTCATTCATAGACCCCTATCTTTTTGCAGTAACCTCACATGGTGGTAGTGTTGCCTGGTGGAGTGGTAGAAACTGCTGGGCCCTGAGGCCTCCACCCAGCCCATCCCCGGAATGTCGCCAGAGGCTCTGGGTCTCCTGCAAGGAAGTGTTTAAGGATGGACCAGACACAGTGTTTGAGCAGTACAAATGAGTTTATTAGAGAGGGTACAGTGGGGAGCTCAAAGGGCAGCTGCGCCCAGGGCGGGGTTTGGGTCTCTATCTTTTATTGACAGTTGTTAACTAAGGAGTGGAATATTTATTATTTGGGGAGGGGATTTCTCAGGATTTCCTGCCTTTTCTCCCTTACTTGGTCAGGGTCTCTGGCTTTCTTTATCTTGGGCCTGTCTAGTTTGATCTGGCTCTTCATGTGACTTTGTTTTTGGAATGCTGCCAGGACAGGTCTCTAACTTTCCTGATAATGGTTCATCACTCCCCCTTGTTGGCCTTCTGTTAATCCTGTCAAAGCCTAATAACTAACTGCCTACTTTTAACGGTAGGGGTAAAGGATCTGGCTGAGGTCTTATTTATTTATTTATTTATTTATCAAAGTTTATTTATTTGGGGGGGGGAGGGAGAATGGAGAATCCCAAGCAGGCTCCACGCTCAGCCAGATGGAGAGGTCTGTCTTGATCCCACAACAGACTTATGTCACCCAGCCACCCCTCTGAAATATTTTTTTTTTTTAGTTTTTTAATGTTTACTTTTTTGAGAGACAAGAGAGACAGAGCATGAGCAGGGGGAGAGGCAGAGAGAGAGGGAGACACAGAATCTGAAGCAGTCTCTAGGCTCTGAGCTGTCAGCACAGAGCCCGACATAGGACTTGAACTCACAAGCCTTGAGATCATGACCTGAGCTGAATTTGGATGCTTAACCAATTGAGCCACCCCGGCGCCCCTGAAATTTCTTTTAAATGGGCACTAATTCCATATGTGAGGGTTTTGCCCTTGTGACCTATGCACCTCCCAAAAGCCCCACCTCTAAATACCAGCACACTGGGGATTAGGATTTCCACATACAGATTTTGGGGGGACACGAATATTCAGTCCAAAGCAGGGATCATTTTAGGAGCTGGCTACTACAACTATATTGCTTAAAAAAAAAAAAGTATTCTTTATTTAAGATCCTGTAACATAAAATGGGGTGAAGTTAGTTCAGGAAACTCTTAACTACAGAAAGGGATAGAATTGCCCATTGGGTTAGAGAGCAGCCTTTAGAACCAGACTATGGTAATTAAGATTCTGACTCTGCCACTTAACTGAGTTAACACTGTTCAATTACTGTTCAATTTCCTCATCTGTGGAAAGGAGTAATAATAGCACCTTCTATAGGAATGTAAGGGAAGCTACCTTTGAAGGAGAGTGGATTACAGTTAAATCAAAAGGCAGACAGATGGTTTGGTTAAGGGGAATTTGCAGGCCATGAAATGAAACCTCTACAAACTTTACAGGTGATTGGTAGCTTTTATGGAATCTTTGCTATATGCTAGGACTCCACAGGTGTTGTCTCAAGACTAAACTTTGAGAAGGATACAATGATTATCTTTCAGCTTTAAAGAGGTAGAGACATTGAGACTTTGAAAAATGAAGTAACTTGTCCAAGATGCCCCCATTTTTTGTTTATAATAATGAACTGTTAAAGGACAAAAATTCAACCTCTAATTGGATTTATTCAGCGATTCATGAATCAAATAGCATTCCATCTAACAAATTGAAGTATGCTCTAGGAGTTTTTTGTTTGTTTTTATTATTTATTTTTGAGAGAGAGAGAGAGACAGCATGAGGAGGGGAAGGTCAGAGAGAGAGGGAGACACAGAATCTGAAGACAGGCTCCAGGCTCTGAGCTAGCTGTCACCACAGAGCCTGATGTGGGGCTTGAACCCACAAACCGTGAGATCATGCCCTGAGCCAAAGTCGGACACTTAACCAACTGAGCCACCCAGGAGCCCTGGATTGCTCTAAGAGTTGTACAAAATGGAAGGTTTTATAGGCAGAAACAGGTCAGGACAAGGAAATTATCAGCAAAAGGAAAGAAAGGATTGTTCCAGGCAAGGGCACCTTATAATTAGGGGGAAAGGATGTGGGGTCTTATCATGCAGATTATTTCACCAGTGCCATCAGAAAATTTCAGACAGATTGCTTTAAAACTCCACTCCTGGGAGAGGCTGAAACTGCAATTAATTTAGGTATTCTTGATGAGACCTAACATGAGTGACTCCATTTTGGGCCTGTTGTTTCTTGTTTCTTTTTCTTTTTTCTTTTTTTAAATGTTTATTTATTTTTTTTTTTTTGAGAGAGAGAGAGACAGAGTGTGAGTTGGGGAGGGACAGAGAGAGAGAGGGAGACACAGAATCTGAAGCAGGCTCCAGGCTCTGAGCTGTCAGCACAGAGCCCGACGCGGGGCTTGAACTCACAAACTGTGAGATCATGACCTGAGCCGAAGTCGGCCGCCCAACCGACTGAGCCATCCAGGCTCCCCCTGTCATCTACTTCTAATGTGGTCACCTCTAAGGAGCCAGGTTTCCAGTACCTTTTGGTATCCTCAAACTACCTAGAAGTGATGATGTTTTGGGGTGGTGGGAGTTTGGGGCTGACGACCAAAAAAGAATTCTTGAAGACGTCTTTGGTGCAAAAAGGTGATTTTATTAAAGCACGGGGACAGGACCCCTGGGCAAAAAGAGCTGCACTGGGGTTGTGAAGAGTGACTGCTTATATACTGTGGAGTGGGGGGGACATAAAGTCAAGATGAAGTTTCTTAAAGGGATTTTCATATGCTGAAGAAGACACAGATTACTGGAGGTTTAGCTATTGTCAAACTAAGGTTATTTTTCCCTCTAACAAAGCATTAACACTAAGACAGTAGGGAGTTCCTGGCAATTAGGCTATCAATAAGATTGCCCTTTTCTTGTAATAGCCTAAAAAACAAAATGTTTCAAATACATTTAAATCATTCCAGATACCCTGGAATGATTTAGTAATACTACTAAAATATTTGTAAACTGATGGAGACTCTATCAATTTAACCATTTGTTCTCTGTCCTTTCCTTTATTCTCGGGCAGCCAGGAGTGCCTGAGGAGAGTCACATATCCCAACTGGAGGGGGAGGTTGTGGGGGTTCGGGTTGCCTTCTGCTCCCTCATCAGAGAGTGCCAAGCAGACACACCCACTGATTGATCTTTGTTTTAAACCCAACTGAAGCTGAAAAGTGCTCTTTTGTTCCTTTATTCACTAAACATTTAATGAAAATACAAACAGAATGAACTGTCTTTATCTCTAACATGCTTTTTGAGTGTGGAGGCCAGACCCCACTCTTGCTTTTCTACTCTTTTGAAAACGAATCTAATCCTTTAGTCAAAGAATGCTTTGTGGACTCTGTGTGCGGCTAATAAGCTCTTCAGCAATGCTGTCCCACCAAAGTTCAAGGTGTTTGCTCTTCTGAAACTGTTACACTAGCACTATTAACAGCTCCTCCAGGGTTGGCGTCATTTGTAAATTTAATAAATTGTCAGAAGGGCTCTTATTTGAGATCATTAATGATAAAATACTAGCCCCATCCCATGCTGCATGCTCCAAATCCCCGGGCATTCTTAAAATTCCTTTCTAATTAATGAGTACCTTTAATATACTGTTCTTGGGCTAGTTTTATTCAACCCAAACCTTAGGAATGGACTGAATTCCTATTGTGAGTAAAGGTAAAGTTATTTGTGGTCAAGTCCTAATCCCTGACACCTGTAAATGTTACCCTAGATGGAAAAAGGGTCTTTACAGGTGAGATTAAGAATTTTGAGATGGAGAGGTTATCCTGGATTATCCAGATGAGCCCTAAACACAATCACAAGTGTCCTTATAAGAGAGAGGCAGGGAGGGGTTGTCTGGCTGGCTCAGTTAGTAGAGCATGTGGCTCAGGGTCGTAAGTCCAAGCCCCACGTTGAGCATGGTGCCTACTTTAAAAAGAGAGAGAGAGAGAGAGAGATTGATTTCAGCGCAATTAAACGGATTTTGAACTTTTGGCCTCCAAAACCTCGAGAGGATAAATTTCTGTTTTTTAAGGCACTGAGTTTGTGGTCACTTGTTAGAGTCACCACAGGCAGCTAATACAGTGCTGTTCTCGGCCCTTCGGAGTGCATGTGAGAATGCTGGAGAACAAATGCCTCACAGGCATTTTTGTCAGGGTTGTATTTTAATGAAGTGTTTCAGGTTTCTAAAAATACGTAGCTAATAATACAATAGACACCCTGAAACATACCACATAGCCTAAAAAACAAAATGTTTCAAATACATTTAAATCATTCCAGATACCCTTCCCATCTTGCTCTCCCCTCCACCTCTGAGGCAAGCCACTTTCGTGAGTGTAGTTTTCTTTGCTCTGATACATATCATTAAACTTTCACTGCATTTTAAATATATTATTTTAAAATTTGGTAAAAGTGCGTATGACCTTTTTGCAGTTTGCCTTTTTTCCATAACTATCTGAGCTTTTCACTGAGTGCTTTCTACTTGCAAATCACCATGTTGGGCAGAGCGGATGGTACAAGACAAATCAGACTGGACAATTTTGTACCAACATTAGCTCGATAGAAGAGCTACAATTGTAATCTCTTAGGGATATTTTCCCATTGTTTTGTTTTTATTATTATTTTTTTGTTATGAGTTCAGCTTTTTTTTTTTAACTTAAATCCAAGTTAGTTAACATGCCATTGTTTTAAATGGAAGTTTCCTGCTCAATATTTAATACCTAATTGGCAACAGGAATGATGATTTTCAATAATCTCTTAACACCTGTAAATCAGCACAAGTGCTGTGCCTCTGTGAGGGTTACTTTGTAAGATTTTTTTAAGTTTGTTTGTTTGTTTGTTTTGAGAGAGAAGGAGCAGGGGAGGGGAAGAGAGAGGGGGACAGGATCCAAAGCAGTTTCTGGGTTAACAGGAGCTAGCCCAATGCAGGGCTTGAACTCACACACCGTGAGATCATGCATGACCTGAGCCAAAGTCAGACGCTTAACCGACTGAGCCACCCATGTGCCCCTGCAAGACTTTCAAAGTAAATACGATAAATCTCAAAATTAAGAATTGTTTAGAAATCAGGTGTATTGCTTAGACACAAACAAACCACAAAACTAGTACACTGAAGTCAGTACATTAAATTTTATGTAACATGTTTTGGCAAACTCCGATCTCTGTTGACAGTGTGAAGAAGATGCTCTTGACAGCAGCTTGCATTTCTTTGGGTTTGCTTGCCTCTTCCGCCAGTTTTCCCCATTCAGAATGTAACTGTGTTCCAAGCAGCCTAAAGGCTACATATCTTTAACTCATTAACCTGTGGCTTCTAATTTATAGCCTAATTATAGCTTCTTTGAGATTACAACAGAATACTGACCCTGGGGAAACAAGGAACCAGGTGTTCCCAGAAAATCAAGCTTGACCACACGAGGGAACAGCCTTCCCTGATGCCAGCAAATCTGCTTGAGGTCACATGGAGCATTCTTCCCCTTACTTGATGACCTTTATCACTTCCCTGTGCCTCCCCCTTAAAGAAACCTTGCCTGGTCCGGGACTTTGGGAAAGGGTCTTTGGACATTAGTCCACCATCTTCCCAGGTTGCCAGCTTCCTGAATAAAGCAAACTTTCCTTTCCAATCAACACTTGTCTCTTGAGTATTCGGCTTTTGAGCTGTGAGCAGCCGAACTTGTGTTTCGGTGACAATATGACAATAAAACATTCACCTGTATAGCGTGAAGTCATTTGGCTTTCACTGACCCAGTACTACCTTAGGTCCAAGCAGGAGGGTTTCTGCGCCCACATCTTAGAGGGTCCTGTATGACACACACGTGTATACACAATATGCACCCATCTGTTCCAGAGCGATGAGAACCTCTGTCATTTGAGCATTGGCCCAGCACAACCTAGAGCTGTGGCCATCTACTGCTATGACTAACACTATTCAGGCCCCATGGAAACCCTTCACATCTCTTGCCCTAGGTTTTTTAATCAAAAGGCAGTTGGGGTGGAAAGCTGGGAAGGTTTATGGGTTATGCCCATTGAGGTCTGAGTTGGGAAAAACCCAGTCTTGTGTGTCTCCTGAACTCACATTGCTACCACAGGCACAACACTTCTGACACCATGTGCATGGGGGCTTCTCCCGCACCAAGCAGTCCTGTGACACCAGCTGTGTGCTGCTCAATTCTGATACCATCTACCTGAAGATAGTATCAGACCCCGTAGCTTAATGGCTCAGTCCCACGAGACTGCCCTCCCTCTCCCCCCACTACATTCAGACGCCAGTCACAAGTAGAGGGCCCCCGGGTTACCCCCAATTTCTGTCCAACTTGGCTACATATTGGAGGCACCTCCCTCTCAGATTTGATTATTTGCTAGAACAGCCCACAGAAAGGGAAACTCTTACTTACATTTATCAGTTTATTAAAGGACATGATACAGGATATAGATAAACAACCGGGTAAAAAGATATACAGGGCAAACTCTGAGACAGGTCCGGATCTCAGAAGCTTCTTTCCTGTGGAGTTGGGGTGCGTCACCCTCTTAATATGTAGATGTGTCCATCAACCTGGGAGCTCTCAAGCGCTGTACAATTGGGGTTTTATAGAGGCTTCCTCATAGAGGCCTGATCCATCATTAACTCCATTTCCAGCCCCTCTCCTTTCTCTGGGGAATGGAGGGTAGGGCTGAAAATTCCAAGCTTCTAGTCATGGCTTGGTCTTTCTGATGACTATCCCCCTTCCTAGAGCCATGCAGGAGCCCACTCAGTCATCTCATTGGAACAAAAGGCACTCCTGTCACATAGGAAATTCCAAGGGAGTTAGGAGCCCTGTGTTGGGAGCCAGGCTCAAAGACCACATTTTATTTTATTTTATTTTATTTTGTTTTAAGTAGGCTCAATGCCCAGCATGGAGACCAACGTGGGGCTTGAACTCGTGACCCTGTGTTCAAGACCTGAGCTGAGATCAAGGGTCAAATGCTTAACCAACTGCACCACCCAGGTGCTCCCAAAGACCAAAATTTAGAACCAAAGATGCTCCTAGTGTTCTTATTATTTAGGAATTTACAAGGGTTTTAGGAGCTCTGTGCCAGGAATGAGTTGGGGTCGGGGCACCAATATGTATGTTTTCTATTATCTCAAAAGGCCAGAAATGGGCACTGCTTTTTAGTGCAGGGAATAGGTGAGCAACAGAAGTACTTAGGAAAGACAAAAAACAAATTCCAAATACTATGTCTCAGATCAGACATGAATAAATTCTTGTATAACCAACAATTTTTAAAATGTTTATATTTGAGAGAGGGGAGGTGCAGAGAGAGATGGAGACAGAATCTGAAGCAGGCTCCAGGCTCTGGGCTGTCAGCCCAAAGCCTGATGCGCGGCTCGAACTCGTGAGCCGTGAGATCATGACCTGAGCTGAAGTTGGATGCTTAACCGACTGAGCCACCCAAGTGCCCCCATAACCAACAATTATAACCAAAGGGAGCTGAATTTCTATTTTCTTCCTTTTCTTCTTACTCTTACTTGTGATTCTGGAGTTGCTCATGAATTACTGTGGTACTCACAATAGCTGTACTGGTGGCTGAAGAATACTTCTGCAATATGAAACAATGTATTCTTCTTATGTTTGTGTATATGTCAGTTTGTATGTATCATGAGTGAAGCATATGCTGATTCTTTACTGTATGCATCTAGAGATTAAGAGATGGCAAAAATTTCAATATAAGTGATACTTTATGACAAAATTAAAATATATTCTAATATTCTGTGATAGTTTATCATGCATCCCCATTTGAATGTTTTAATGTTAGGTAAAATTTGTAATTCATTTCTGAATCTAAGTATTACTTTAAGAATTTAATTGGCAATTTCACTGTTTCCTTACCAGAGGATACATTTTCTCCAAGTTGAAATTTAAAAAAACTAAGAACTACAATCACTAAAGAAAGTTTAGTTTGTTCAGGAGTGCCTGGGTGGCTCAATAAGCTAAGCATCTGGCTTCGGCTCAGGTCATGATCTCATGGTGCTTGGGTTCGAGCACTGCATTGGGCTCTGTGCTGACAGCTCATAGCCTAGAGCCTGCTTTAGATTCTGTGTCTCCCTCTCTCTCTGCCTGTACCCCACTCTCTTTCTTTCTTTCTCTCTCTCTCAAAAATAAACATTACAAAATATTTTTAAAAAACAAGAAAGTGTAGTTTGTCCAAATTTGACATTACTGAAGTTAAATCAATTAAACAAGGAGGCCTTTTGACTGAGGTGGCTCTGATGCTGTGACAGCCTGCATAAGCAAACCAAAATACAAGCCTACACATACTTCCAAGTAATGAAATTGAAGCCTAAGGAAAACCAATCACAAAGAGCCAACTAGGCTCTATACTATAGCCAATCAATAATTTCCTTGCTTTGCTTCTGTCTTTTCTCTATAAAATTTCCTCCTCAGCTCCTGTCAGTGAAGTTGCAGTTTGACACTGCCCCTATTGGAATAGTTTTTTGTTCAGACTCTTAAATATATATATATATATTTTTTAAGTAGGCTCCATCCCCAGCATGGAGCCCAAGGCAGGGCTTGAACTTATGACTCTGAGATCAAGACTGAGCTGGAATCAAGAGTTGGACGCTCAACTGACTGAGCCACCCAGGCGCCCCTAACTTGAATTATAACTTTTAAATATTTAGACATATGGAGCCTGCATCTGTACTGAGGCCCCAGGCTCCACAAATGCGCAGATGGGCCTGACTAGGCACAAGTTTACCTGTGTTACATTTGTCATTAACATAGGGAAATTAAAATAGAAATATTTGGTAATTTCTTGATCTTACATATAAATGTGGGAGCTGATATCTATGTCATTAGTCAACTGAAGAGTAGTCACCTGGACACTCAGAATATGCTGCTATATTATATATATATGTATATATATATACTACATATATATATGTAGTATTCAGAATATTAAGAAAACTTTAAAGATCATCATCAAAATGAGATGCTGAGAACATACCAGTTTCAGCAAAAAATACACATTACATATATAATTAACAGCAAAGAGACACATTCTTCTGAAGTGTTAAAAAATTCTAATAAGTAAAATTGATATTTTTTCTCAAGTTGGGAATGCTTTCTCAAGTGTACGTCAAATTATATGACATGAATTCAACCTTGCTTGTTTCCACGTGTCTCAAGAGACATCTGGGGGCACCTGGGTGGCTCAGTCGGTTGAGTGTCCAACTTCAGCTCAGATCATGATCTCACAGCTCATAAGTTCGAGCCTTGCATCGGGCTCGCGGCTACCAGCACAGAAACCACTTCTGATCCCTTGCTCTCCCTGCCCCTCCCCACCTCAAAATGAATAAACATTAAAAAAAAAAAAGACACATCTGATAAAAGTGAGGTAGGACAGAAAGGAGTATGTCCATAAAATGGAGGAGAGGGGTGGGACATCGCTATTAAGTGGGAGTCTAGGACTGTGACATTGTCTGAACATTGTCTTTGTTGCTGTTGTGTGGTATATAAATATAATTTGAAATAGAAAGTGATACCTGGGTCCCCTGGCTGGCTCAGTCGGTAGAGCATGCAGCTCTTAATCTCGGGGTTGTTACTTTGTGCCCCATGTTGGCTGTGGAGGTTACTTAAAAACAAAATCTTAAGAAGCACCTGGGTGGCTCAGTCGGTTGAGCATCTGACCAGCTCCGGTTATGATCTCATAGTTCGTGGGTTTGAGCCCCAGGTCGGGCTCTGTGCTGACAGCCTGGAGCCTGAGTCGGCTTCGGATTCTGTGTCTCCATCCCTTTCTGCCCCTCCCCTGTTCATGCTCTGTCTGTCTGTCTCTAAAAAATAAGTAAGTTTAAAAAAAATAAAATCTTTAAAAAAAAGAAAATGATACGTCATAAGAGATGTTTTTAAAAGTGCTGTTAATTGGGATATAATGGAGATTTCTTAAAGTTCTCGTAATGATATCACTTTACAAATGGAGAAAGGTAAGCAAAAGGTTGGCTTATACAAAGAATATTGTTTAGCCTTGGAAAAGAAGTAGGAAGTATTGCAAATATGATTTTTTAAGTTTATTTATTTATTTTGAGAGAGAGCATGAGCAGGGGAGGGGCAGAGAGCGAGAGAGAGAATCCCAAGCAGGCCACGCTATCAGTGCAGAGCCCAACTTGGGGCTCAGTCTCATGAACTGTGAGATCATGACCTGAGCTGAAACCAAGAGTCAGATGCTCAATCAACTGAGCCACCTAGGCACCCCAGTATTGTAAATATGTTTTAACTCAGATGTTTCATGTCTTGATTTAAACATTTTTCCTTATTAGAATTTTTAAATTTCAAAAGAAATAAACGCTCTTTGTAATGTGTGAAAGGAAACACTATGAAGTTATAGAAAGAAAATGTTGAGATGCCTGCATAGCTCAGTTGGTTGAGCTTCTGACTCTTGATTTTGGCTCAGGTCATGATCCCAGGGTCATGGAATGGAGCCCTGCATTGGGTTCGTTGCTGAGCATGAAGCCTGCTTAAGATTCTCTCTCTCTCTCTCTCTCTCTCTCTCTCTCTCTCTTTTTCTCTTCTCTCTCTTTCTCTCTCTCTTTTTCTCTTCTCTCTCTTTCTCTCTCTCTCTCTCCGTCCCTCCCTCCCTTCTTCCCTCTACCCCACTCACAGAGGGGGTAAAAAAAAGTTAAACTGTTAATCTGGTTAGCCCTTGCTCTACTGCCTTCTCACCCCAAGATAAAATCTTTAACAGTCGAGTGAATATCCTAGCATTCGTTTTCCTTTTCTCATATAAACCTAGACACACATACATTCAAATATGGTCATCCCACCATACATGTTACTTCACCATTTGCTTTTTTAAAATGTAATGTCTCGGGGTGCCTGTTTGGCTTGGTCGATTAAGCCTCCAACTCTTGATTTTGGCTCAGATCATGATCTCATGGTCATGAGATCAAACCCCACATTGGGCTCTGGTGCTGGGCATGAAACCTCTTAAGATTCTCCCTCTCCCTCTGCCCCTCCCCGGCACTCGCTTGCGCTCTCTCTCTTATGAATGAATGAATGAATGAAATTTAATGTATCATAGACCTTCCAATACACAAAATGCTAATTTTTATTGCTATATTATATAGTGTGGATGTAGTATAATTTGTTCAGCCTTTTCCCTAATGGTGTATATGTAGGTCCACTCTCTTTGCCTCTACAAATAATGCTGCAGTAAACATCTTTGCACATATATACCCATAGGTACTAGTGCCTTTAGTTTGGTAGAATCACAAGTTTGTGCTGACACTGACAGTACCCAGTTCCCTGTACCCTTATTAGTAGTGGATGCCGAGACAGATGTCACATGAAGCTTAAGTTTCAGGGCTCTTTACTTGAACATGTGTCCTTACACTCCTACCCCTCTACCCCTCTAAGGCCTTGGGAGAAGTCTTAGCACTGTGCTCACAGGACTGTGTATTTTTGTAATATTTGAAAAAGTAGGTTACTTTATCCACAACCACTTAAGACTACTATGCATTTTCACTCCAAATTTCTCTTCCTTTATGCTTCCCCTTGGGTTAGATGGCCTTGAAGCAGCTTAAATTTGGGGGGAGATATTTGTGATCAGATTCATAAAATTTCTTATTGTGGTGATTTATTTTCTCATTGTAAATATTTACCTTTGTAGTAAGTTTTGTAATGAAATTTTAAATTCCTTTGCTTGAAAAGGGCCCTCAAAATGTTTAAATTTTAGATCTCCTAAAGCATGAATCCTCGCCTAATTATAATTTATTGGTCTTTCAATATTTGCCAATAAGATAAGCAAAGTTGTATCTTTTTGCTTTTGTTGACATTTCATAGATCTCTAGTGAAATCGAGCATATTTTTTCACATATATATTGGCCATTTGTATTTCCTTTTCGTTGAATCAACTGTCCATATTCTTTTGTCAAGCTCTATTCCCACTGTGGGGCTTGAACTCATGACCCCAAGATCAAGAGTTGCATGCTTCACCAACTGAGCCAGTCAGGTGCCCCTCTTTTGGTCATTTTTGATTGATTGTTTTTTGTTAATTTGTAGGGCTATATGTATCAAGGATATTAAAACTAATGGGTCATATGTGTGACAAATAATTTTCTCTAGATTATCCTTTGTCTTTTTTTATAACAGCTTTATTGAGATCTAATTCACATATACTATTCACCCATTGATTGATTAATATTCTCTTTTTCCAGCTTTATTGAGGTATAATTGACAAAACTGTCTATATTTAAGGTGGACAACATGATATTTAAAAATTTTTTTATTAATAATTTATTTTTAAATTTACATACAAGTTACAAGATGATATTTTGATATCTGCATACATTGTGAAATAATTATCACAATCAAGCTAATTAACATATCTGTCAGCTCACCCATTTAAAGTCTAGAATTCAGTGGTTCTTTCTATGTCCACAGGCTTGTGCAACCATCTCCATAATCCATTTTAAAACATTTAATCACCCCCCCCAACAGAAATCCTGTACACTTTAGCTGTCACTCTCAATCACAGTTTATCTTTTGACAAATGGTACTTTTAGTATCAACTTTTCTTAATTTTCCTATAGTCAAATATTTCTTTTATTTTACAACTTCTAGCTTTGTAGTTTCCCATGTGGCTTTAAGGTCTCTACTCTCTCCAAGGTTCTTTAAACACTCTGCTAATATTTTATTTTTACATTTACGTCCTTACTTCATCTGGAATGTATTCTCAATCTTTTCCTAGTCACTAATCAAGTAGAACCCTGCCTGTTGACTAGATTTCAGGAAGAAGTTAGTGTACCTAATGAGAGAGAAGTTTCCCTTTTGACAGATTCTTGAGGGCCAGGAACAGAAGGCAAGAGCAAGGCAAGGAACACTCCCAAAAAGCAGAGTCCTGATCATCTCATGTGTGGTTGCTTAGGGTAGAGTGTGCATGCTCACGTGATGCTCTGAGACCTGCCTTGACCAAGTAACTTTCTCTTTCTTTTTTCCTTTCTCTTTAAGTTTTATTTTTGTTTATTCTGAGAGAGGTAGAAAGCACAAGCAAGTGGAGGAGGGGCAGAGAGAGAGAGAGAGAGAGAGAGAGAGAGAGAGAGAATTCCAAGCAGGCTCCATATGAACAACACAGAGCAGTGACATGGGGCTCCAACACACCAACCATGAGATCATGACCTGAGCCGAAATCAAGAGTCAGAAGCTGAACTGACTGAGCCACCCAGACGCCCCAACTTTCTCTTTCAAATAAAGAATTGAAAATGGGGTCCTAACAGCCAAACTGCACTTAGCAGTGTGTTTCCAGAGACTACAGTATGGGAAGAGGTGGGGCGCAGAGTAGGAGTAACAATAGTAATGAAACCTGGCAAACACTACTTGGACCAGGTGATCAAGGTGAACATCATGATGACAAATCATGCTGAGCATATGTACCTTTGATATGATATAATGAGAATAGCACTTTACCTCACCTTTGTGGTCTTCCACCCCAAAACCCATAACCCCAGTCTAACCATGAGAAAAACAACAAACCCAGATTGAGGGCTATTCTATAAAATGCCTGATGGGTATTTTTCAAAACCAGCAAGGGCATCATAAACAAGGAAAGTCTGAGAAACTGCCATCGACCAGAGGAGGCTAAGAGACATGACTACACAATGTAATGAGGTATCCTGGTCAAGATTCTTAACAGAAGAAAGAGCACTAGGGAAAAACTAATAAAATCCAATAACGTACACCATTGATTTAGTTAATAGTAATGTGCCAATGTTGGCTCCTTATGACAAATGTACCATAGGGATATAAAGTGTTAACAATAGAAGACACTGAGTGAGGATTATTTGAAAACTTCCGTACTATCTTTGCAACTGTTATGTAAATCTAAAATTATTCTAAAATTTTTTTAATTAAGAGGGAGGGGGAAGCATTTTTGCTAGCTACATCCTTCCTGAGGGAGTATATCTAAGCCAAGAAAGCATCGTACTTTCCCAAGGAGTTGGTGTCTCTGCAGCCTCATGCTTAGTTTTAACAGATTCTGTGGGTGGGTCAGAAATGAATTTTGAAAAGTAATTTCCTTTGTCCAGATTCCCCAGCCAGCTCAGAGAAGCTTTCCAGAATAACTGATTCTGGTTGTCTGGGCCACTCCATGCCTCCTATCTCAGGAAGTTCAATGGATCACAGTGACATCCCTTATCTCCTCTTGCCCCAGGATGCTGCTCAAGACCACCAGAGGCTTATTTTCTCAACATGTTGTTCCTGGTTCTTGACCCCTGGTTCTTTACTTCACCACTGACACTTGCTTTCACCCTCCCCTCCCTCCTTGCTTGAGTGACCAATTCAGACCCTTTACCCTGGTTTTTCTCTCTTGGCTTCTCACTTTACTCAACTCTGCCATTTCTTGACTTCTGTGCTACCTGAAGCTGCAAGGGAGAGGTATTCCATCTGCCATCTTTCCCTCCCCAACTCGCCTAAGGTCCCCTGGGTCTCAGCTGGAAGGAGCCGACATGGTGTAGCTTCTCTTCCCCATGTGATGGAATACCGTTAGCAGCAGTATTATCAAACATAAAAGGCATCATCTCTACACCCGGAAAATTATAGGTGACAGTAGCTTTAAAAAGTACTATTAATAATTATGCTAATATATCAAATTATGATTTTATAGCATAAACTTTTTATTAAGGGTTTATTAAGGTATGGCATGATTTAGTTTCTGGTATCCCCTTAAAGTTTCCTGATCCCCAGACCGTACTAGCCATGTAGCCATGTATTAGCCCTCCAGGGGGTTCTGGGTAGTACTGGTGCTGGTGGATGGACTGAAGTCGGCAGAGCAGACCTTTTTGTCCTGGGACTGTACAGAAATCTTGTGTTCAAGGTGAAGTTACAACTCTGCTTTCATTTCAGTGTTACTTTACTTGCATCATCAATAACCTCTGAAGATCCCACTCTGAGGGAGTGGATGTGTGGCTTTTCCTAGGAAGAACTTCAGTGTGCTTTGAGTTGATGACAACAAGCAGTGGATGAACTTGGAAGACTGACAACCTCACAAGGATGCTGACTTGGAGGAGCCAACATACGCCACATGCAATAGAAATTGGGAGTTGAATGAACCTTCATTCTATTGTAGGACAGCGTGGTTTAAGAAGTCTTGCAAGGGACTGGGTTTGATTTTGGAAAAAAATGAGCATGCCAGCAGATAAAACTTCCAGAAGTTTCCATATATTGGCCTAAACTCAAAGACTACTATTCCAGCAACCAGAGAGAACCAGATTAATGGGCATGTGGTGAATGCAGCTTCCTGAACCTGCTGTCTCCTTCATGACTGGGTGGTGATGGTGGGCTGCTTGCCACATCACAGAGGCCCCCAAGCGAGAAAACCAAGCCTCCTGGTCTGCCAATCAGAGAACCCAAAATCTCAGCATGATCAATTACCTTAGATAGTGGATGGTGTGGGGGAAGTCACCTCACCTGGACTAAAAGTCTGGGTACTGAGTGTAATTTCCTTGCTGTGCCCCCTGCACCATCTTCCTACACTGCCCACAGGTTCTACCGGAAGATGAGGCCTCTTGTCTGCAGTCTCCTTACCTCTGTATAGTGAGGACACAATGACTGTGTGGGCCCACAGGTGATTTTACCTGGGTGACAAGGTACAGGATGGGGTGGGCAGAGCAGGTCTGGATAGACCTACCACAGTGGTCCAACCTGGGCCAAGGTTCTGGGAAGAACGGTGGAATTCAGAGGCTTTGGGAAGGCTCAGGAGCTCTGCCTTAGGAAGCCAGGAACTCTGTTCCTCTTTTGTTCTATGGCTCTTCTTGCATCTTTAAAATTTATTTATTCATTCATTTTTGAGAAAGAGAGAGAGAGAATGGAGAATACCAAGCAGGCTCCCACTGCCAACACAGAGCCCGACATGGGGCTCAAACTCCTGAACCGTGAGATCACGACCTGATCAGAAATCAAGAGTCGGATGCTTAACTGACTGAACCACCCAGGTGCCCCTCCTGCATATTCAGAGAGCGGTGTTTCTCAACCCTTTATCCTTATCATTGCCCCTAAGGGGGAAAAGTGAAGTAGGTTTAAATTTGCCAAAACAAGAAAAATTAAATACTAAAGAATAAAATTGTGTTGGTTAGCTTTGGAGAGCCATAAACCATTGAAATAGCTAAAACGTTGTTTGCCCTATTGCTACCCCAAAAACAAATTTTCACCCCTTTGAGGGACAATATGGCTTCATTTGAGAATGCATACAATAGAAGGATGGTACCACTGCTGTGAATGTTGCTACCCGCAAGGGGAACTCTCTTCTGAGATCCTCTCCTGCCTGCTTGTATTTTCTTCTCCTGAATTCCTAAGGATGGGTTCAGCTGCATGTCACAGGGGTCCCAATTCAACTGCCTGGGACCATAGGGATGATTACTTTTTACTTAAGAAGTTTGGAGTCCATGCCTTGGCTCAGTGATGCTGGAGTACTGGGAATATCTCCACTCATGGCCACAAGATGGCTGTAGTGGCTCCAGGCACCAAGCCCTTACAAGACTGCATTCAAAAGGGAGGGTGGAAGAGAAACGGGGCAACCACCAGGGGAAAGGACAGATGACTGGTAGGCAAATACTAGCTGCTGACACTGCTGTCTCTTTTTTTGTCCTCACTCCTTTCCCTTTGGGTTTACTTAAACAAGTATTGCCCAAACCCACACGTGAATCACTATGCATCCAAATGGAAGGAAGCACTTAACAGTAGGACTAGCTGATTGCCCTTGAGCAAGTTACATAACACCTCTGGGCCTCAGTTTCCTCATTTAGGAAGTGAGGGTCATAGACTAGATGCCTTTTTTACATAAACTTTTAATGAAGCCTAACATGAAGGCTCACAAAATATGAATGTATTATGTGAAACCAGCCCCCACATCAAGAAAATACTATTAGTACCCTAGAACCCCCCACAAAGACAAAGGTAACACTATTCGGACTTCTAGCACTGCATTTTAGTTTTTCCTGTTTTTGAAATTCATACCATCAGAGTCATAAAGTAGATATTCTTTTGTATCCGGCTTCTTTCATTCAATATTGTGTTTGTGGCTCAGTCAGTAGAGCATGTGACACTTGATGTTGGAGGTCACGAGTGCAATTCTCACCTTGGGCATAGAGATTTAAAAATTTTTTTAGGTTTCTTCATTTGACAGAGACAGAACATGAGGGGGGAGGGGCAGCAAGAGAGGGAGACACAGAATCTGAAGGAAGGCTCCAGGCTCTGAGCTGTCAGCACAGAGCCTGATGCAGGGTTCGAATTCACAGGCCATGAGATCATGACCAGAGCTGAAGTTGGACACTTAACCGATTGAGCCACCCAGGTGCCCTGGGCATAGAGATTACTTGAAAAAGTTGTATTTATGGGGTGCCTGGGTGGCTCAGTCGGTTAGACATCTGACTCTTGGTTTCAGCTCAGGTCACAATCTCACAGTTCATGAGTTTGAGCCCCATGTCAGGCTCTGAACTGACAGCATGGAGCCTGCTTGGAATTCTGTCTCCCTCTCTCTCTGCCCTTCCCCTGCTTGCTCTCTCTCTCTCTCTCTCTCAAAAACAAATAAAAATTTAAAGGAAAAAAGGAAAAAATTGTATTTGTGAGATCCACTCACCCAGTTGTTCCTCCACTGTCATTGCCATGTAACATTCCATGGTGTGACCATGCCACTGTTGGCAGTTGTGTAACTTGTTTTTAGTTTTGGCTATTACGAATGCTGCTGATGTGGGGATTCTCAAATCCATCTTTTGCTGAATATCCACATGCATTTCTGTTGTGTTCTGGGAGCAGAACTACTGGGTCATAGGATATCTGAATGTTTACCTTCTAGATGCCTTGTAAGGATCATTCCTAGCAATGGAACCAAAAACTATCATGTAGCACGCAGCCAGTAAGCTGGGTTTCTACCTTATCCAAAGATTCACTGCTAATGAGACTCAATGCCTGGGCTTCTAGTACTTGTCAGGTCTGTATCTTCTCCAGCTCACCCTCTCTGATGGGTAACCACCACCAAAAAAGACGACATACAAACCCACGCCCTCCAGAGCCTGCTTGTGAAGAAAGCCAGGCAGAAGGTATCCCTTGTGAAGGTGGTGAATTACATCTCTATGGCCAGATGAAGCCCAGTTACCAGGAACTTGCAAGGCCATTCGAAGAACATTTTGGGGGCTTTGAAGAATATCCACTCTGTGGAGAGGCTTTCCACAGGCAGAGCTATGAAATGAATCTGTCAACAGATAATTTAGTTCATCTAGGCTCTTCTCCAAATTTTTAAGCACCTCATAGATGCTCCATAAAAAGAACCATAAAAGTTTAGGGCAAATGTTCCCTGTAATAGAATTTTGCAAAAGAAATTTGTCGTTTAAGAAACTTTTCAGCCAACAGGAAATTTCTCCAAAGTAAGCACTTAAAATGCTGTTTACAAAAGGTGGTTTGGAATGTCAACTTATGGTTTAGAGAAGTGGGTGGAGCTCAGAGAACAGTGTTTCTCCAAGTGCAGTTTAGAGATCAGCATCAGTATCACCAAGGGGCTTGTTTAAAAATGTTGATTCCAGGTCCACGCCAAAATCAGAATCTCTTGGGTCTAAAACTTTTCATTTTAACAAATTCACAGGTGAATCTGAGGCACCAGCTCCATGGCCTGTGTTGCATTATCCACTGCAGAAGGTCTCTATGCTTTGAGGGCCAGGATTCTCAATATGGAAATATAAAATGATCCTATCATTTACCCACAAGCCTCTCTGCTTGTTCTGGGGCAAGGTCCAATTTCTTGTTTACAAAACTCTTCAGATCCCGGCCTCAAGTGGACCTGCTGGCTTTTGCTTTTTCCTAGGACATCACTGGCTGAATTAGATTGTCCACACAATTTTGCCTGTGTTGGTGATGGTGTCTTCTCAGTTGTCCCTCTTGTTTGAGACAGCCTTCTGTGGCTTTCTACATGTCACTCTGAATGCTCTTTGAAAACCTCCTTTGTCCTCATCAGCCGTCCACTTCAGAAGTGGTGGTGTTATTTTGAGGCAGGGTTTGGGATGCCATATAAAATAAAGCTACGATTGTATTAAAAACCAGGAGAGGATAAGCAGCTAACACAAACATGAATAAGGCCTAAGCACATGCTGTACCAGGGGAGAGAAAGAGAGAATGCTTTGTTGCGACTGTGCTTTGTTTCGGAGGTCTGGGTGCTCGTGTAAAGCCCAGATAGACTTGCTGGTAAGGTTTACAGGATTCTGGCTTGGCAAACTTAAAAAATTCCAGGGGCCAAGACCCTGTCTCATGAAAGGTGCCAGCCTAAGTGCCCAAGATTCCCTTTGGGTGGTGGAAGGCTCCAACACTGTTGGGTTGTGCCCGCTTGTACATATAATATCCAGTGTATTCCTCCTCAGAACCCAGCCCTAGAGATCCAAGCTTCCCTCCACAAACTCCAACAAACACTAGAACCTTCCATTCAGATATAAAAACTTCACATTTCCTCCTTCCCATGTTGCTCTGAAAACTTTTAGTAGGAGCATAGTCACATACTCTAGGACACTTAACGTTATTTCAGTGACAGTTTCCCACCACAAGGAATACTGAAATACAACAGGAAGTGGTGAGTATGAATAGGCAGTTCTGGGCTAAATTTGAATGGTGGAAACTTTATACCAGAATGTTTTCCATGGCAGTTCACTTTCTTTAGTTTTGATGACTACCCACCGGATCGTTGTGGCCAGATGCCATTGACCAACCAGGAAATCGGAAAATAAATAAATAAGCTCTTTCATATGGCCTTTTAGGAACTCTGGTTTTCTGGTTTTTTTTTTTTGTTTTTGGTAGGAGCACAGAAAAATGGTACTCTAACCCAAACTAAGCAAACAGAGGAGATTGGAGTGCAGCATGTTCAGATATGAAAACTATAATTATTGTTTTGTAACAATAGTAGAGAAAACCAGATAGAGGGGGAAAGGAAGGGAATGAACATTTAGGGAATGTGTATTCCACACCAGCATTTTGCTAGGAATGTTACATGCAGAATATGCTATTTCACAGCCACCACCAAGGTGTAGCTACTCCCTCCTTCTTTCTCGGTTAGGAAACAGGCTCATTAAGGTTAGGTAACTTGATCATGGTCACCCACTTGTAGTGACTAAGCAGGAATCCAAATGTGGCTCTCTTTTCACTCTTCCCTTGTGACCTGAGGAGAAAGCTAAGTGGAGTCTTCATAAAATGTCTATTATGTTAAGGTTGTTTGGTTGTTAAAATAAATAATGCTACTCTGTAAAAACCATCTATACTATACACCTATAGAACATTCACTTCTAGTTATATCCATGCTACTTACTTTGATGTTAATAAGAACAGTTAATAGGGTCTGTAGTCATTGTAAGCAGCCCTTGAATATAAAAGTATTAATTTTACCCATCTCCAGGAGGACCAGACATTGGCATTCCTGTGAGGTAGATAAGATGCATAATTTAAAATTGTTCCCAGTGCCCTCTGCGTCCTATTGTCCCCCCAAAAGGCAGACCCATGCAGGGGAGAGAAAAGCTGATAACTTGAGGGCTAAGGCCCAGCGAATTATACCAGGGGAAATAAGGTCTTTGAAGTTCAGCGAGTCTCTGAGTAATACTTTAGCTCAGCTTCAACTCTCTGCATTCTCCCGCTGAAGTATCACTTGTTTCTCCATAAAGGCGTGGCGGAGACCACAGTGAATTCCAACTTCAAGACTGGTCAGGTGAGGGGTGCCTGGGTGGCTCAGTCGGTTAAGCATCTGACTCTTGATTTCCTCTCAGGTCATGATCTCAATTTCATGAGTTTGGAGGCGTCAGGCTCTGTGCTGAGAGTGAATGGAACCTGCTTGGGTTTCTCTCTCTCCCTCTCTCTGCCCCTTCCCCACTTGTGCGCTTGTGCTCTTTCGCTCAAAATAAATAAACTTAAAAAAATAAAATCTTAAAAAAAAAATTGTCAGGTGAAACTGGACAAACCTGAAGAGGTTGGAAATCCATAGGGAAATACTCCCTACCCATTACTTTGCTAGAAGCCATCTATTCTTGCACAGCCTGATGCCCCCTACTGACCTAGCCCTATGAAAAGAAAATGCAGAGACTGGTCAGGTGGTTAAAGTAGATGCATTTCCACCCCAAAGAGCTCAAGTAACGCCTTGACTATCTCCGCTTTGCTAGCAAATAAAACTGAGAATTCAGCTCGGCCAAAGGCCTAGAAAGGAAGCACAAACGCATGAAAAATTCGGTTCTCTCAAAAGGCAGTTGGGTCAAGGTGTGAGTTTGGGTCCTACATCATTTGTAGCACTCCCTCTCTTTTCTGATGCTCACTCCTCTGAGGTTTAGTAAGACGGCCTGGAGATCTCTAGGCGCGCCTGGGAAGAACGCCTCACACGGCCTCCTTGAATTCCCTTCTAGGTTTCCCACCCCGTGTCCTCCGGCTCCTTTGCGCCTCACAGCCGTTTATGCCATTCGAATAATATGCGGTGTAATTCCTTCCATTTTGGGTTATCTTCGAGGCCAGGCGATCCCGACTCCCGTGCGGACCCCAAAGCTCCAAGCCCGCCTGCCGCAGGCGCCTCAGTAAACGCCGGCGGAATGGAACAGGATGCTCCAACGTCTTTTTCCACCACTGATGTCCGTTAAACATTCGTCCGGGGACAGCGCGCAGCCTCCACAGGGCAGCCTCTCGGAGGCAAGGGTGGCCACGCGGAGGACTGCGGCCGAGGGCTCAGGGCGCACTTCCTGCGGGGCGGCGGGCGGGGGCGGAGCTTGGACGCGCCTCCTCCTCCTCCTCCTCCTCCTCTCCCTCCTCCTCCTCCTCCGCCTCCTCCTCCCCCCGCTCTCCCGCCCCCCCTTTCCCCCGCCCGGGCCGGCCAAGGCGCCGCGGGGGCGGGGCAGCGAGCGGGCTGGGCGGCGTGGCGGAGCGGGCTGGGCGCCCCCGGCCAAGGTGCGAGCGAACCGCGGCGGGCTCGGGCGCGGAGCGGGGGCGCGCGGCGCGGAGCAGCTCAGCCCAGCGCAGCGGGGCCCCGCGCCTCGCGGTTAGAGACGAGCCGGCGGGCGGCGGCGGGGGCTCTCAGTCCGGCCGGTGCAGGGCCTCCAACCGACCGCGGCCGACCGGGGCCTGGGCGCGGGCGCCAGGGGAGCCCGCCGCGGCGGGCACAGGAGGAAGAGGCGGCGGCGCGTCCCGAGCCGTGCGCGCCATGTCGGGCGGGCCCCCCAGGGGCCTGCCGTCCACCGGGCCCCACTCCCTGCTCGACATGCCGCACCCGCTGGCCGGCTCCAGCAGCGAGGAGGCCGTGGGCGGCAACAGCACGCCCAGCCCGGACCTGCTGATGACCCGCAGCTTCGGCGACAAGGTGGGGCGCGCGGGGCTGGGGACCGGGAGGCGCGTTTCCCTCTCGCGGGGGATGGTGGACCCGGAGCTCTCCCTCCGGGCACCGGGCCGCGCCCACCCTGGCGCCCCTGCCCGGGGGCAGGCGTGCCCTCGCCCCCCAGAGCCATCGGAAAAAAGCGTCCCTCCCTGCCGCCCCCGCTGGGTCGTAGCGGCAGGAGGAACGGCCAGAGGGGGCGGGCATGCCCGGCCGTGACGGGTCGCGAGCGCCGGTGACAGCTGGCGGGGAGGGGTCCTGGCCGCGTGGTGCGGCCGGCGGCGGGTGTGCAGTGCCCGGCGCGTGTGCCCTGGGATGGGGTCCCGAGTTCCTCCTGGTGCGTCCGCGAAGGCTGAGCTGCCGGGTGACTTGTAGCTCCCCTGCTTTCCTGGCCCTGCAAAGGGGCAAGAGTTAGTGGTTTTCTCTGGTAGGACCGGCAGCGTTGGTCTTGCTGCCAGAGTCGTCTTCCTCATGCTCTGTCCTGTGGGGAACGATCTTTGTTTAGGTTTGCTGTGTGCCCGGAGGAGTCATCTGACTCAGACCCCAGCCGACGGGTAGGGAGAGTCTCGCTGTGGTTTTCTGTCTGGGGCTCTTTCTTTCACGGCCTTCCACGCTGTTTAGCTTTGGCAGAGGCCCGTTTTTGTGGTTGATGGAAGGAAAGCTCGCCCTTTGACCTTCTTTGTGCAGAAGGAGGCTCCTGATTTTCTTAGAGCCGCGTAATAATCCTTCTGCATTGAGAGACAGTGAAGGGTGAGGGGCGGCATCCCCGGCCCCATGGCCATTTCAGCTGTGACCAGGACTTGAGCTGTGGCCTCCTACTAACGGATGTGTAGAAATTAGAATTGTTCTCAACACTTGTGATCAGGATTCCCTCCACCCGTAAAATACTAAATGAATTCCTCCTTGTCTCAATATTAAATGCAATCCGGGGACCTAACTCCACCCCCCCTCAATGGGAGAGTATGTGGTACAATAAAACGGAGTATTAGCGCACTGAGCACTCAAATGGCTATTGGAGGGGGACTTGATGTACCTTCCTGAAAGAGTTTAGGAAAGCCAGGAGTGGGGAGTAGAGCATTAGGAGCAAAAAGACTTAAAAAGCTAATGAAACCAATGGGTTGAGCAGCTTGAGGTGTTGGGGGAGTGATCTTTGTGATTATTTATCTTTATTTAATAGATGATACACTATATGAAGAGTTATGTTGCTTGGAAATACCTTGCCCATATTTGACGTTCAATAAGTAATTGTCAAATGACTGAATGAATAATTTGTTGCTCTCTTAGAGACAAATTGTTCCTGTATGTATGTAGGATACGAAGGGAAGTTAAACCTTCTGATTTCCTTCTCAGGATAGTGAATTAATTATCTGTTGCTGTGTAACAAATTACTCCAAAATTTAGCACCTGCAAATAGTGTGTGTGGGTCAATAGTGTCATGTCATCCAGGAGCAGTTTAGCTGGGTGGTTCTGGTTCTGACTCAGGTCTCTTTTGAGGTCGCAGTCAAGGTGTTGACCAGGGCTGTGGTCCTCTGAAGATTGGGCTGGGGGAGGATCAGCTTCCAAGCTCGTTCACTTGGCTGTTGACAGGCCTTAGTTCCTCTTTATAGGGTGGCTTGACATGGCAGCTAGTCCCCCCCGCCTCACCCAGCAAGTGGTCCAAGAGAGCAAGAGATCCCAAGACTCAAGCTACACTCTTGTATAATCTAATCTTGCAAGTGACATATTTGTGCTATATACTGTTGATCACAATGCTAGTACGAAGTGGGAAAAGGGTATAAATACCAAGAGGTAGGGGTACCTGGGTGGCTCAGTTGGTTGAGCATCTGATTTTAGGTTTTGGCTTGGGTCATGATCCCAGGTCGTGGGATCAAGTCCGGCATCGGGCTCTGTGCTCGGCGTGGAGCCTCCTTGGGATTCTCTCTCTCCCCCCCCCCGCCTTTGCCTTGCCCCCCATGTGCAGATGCCTTACTTTCTCTGTCTACCCTTCTCTCAAATAAAAATAAATAAATAAAATCTTTAAAAATACATCAGAAGGTAGGGATTATCAGAGCTGTCTTGAATGCTGGCCAACACTGATGGCTATTTTATTTATTTATTTTAAAAGTTTTAGAAACTTATTATTATTTTTTTTTGTAATCGCTATACCCAGTGTAGGGCTCAAACTCATGACCTTGAGATCAAGAATCACATGACTCTTTTTTACTGAGGCAGCTAGGTGCCCCCACGGATGGCTGTTTTAAACATTTGCCTAGTGATCCCCTCTTGGAGGATACCTGTCTCAGAAATATGGGCATTTTACTAATAAATACTGGGAGGACAAATGCCCTGTACCACCAAAGTCTTGTTGGTGGGCAGGAAGTCAGGCCCAAGTCTAATTACTGCTGGCTTCCAGTTCTGTGAGAAAGACAGTCTTGAAGCCATTATTATTAATTATTGAATATTTAATAAGTCTCCTTACAGCTGTAAGAAGCACCAAAATGACATCACTCCCAAGGGCCTAATTTATAGTAAGCCACTTTTCCTTGGAGGCCAAGTAATGTAATTTCTTTCCCTGACTGGAAGTAACATTTTCCTTGAATCTTGGCATGCATGTATGTTCTAGCAACTCTGGAGAAATTTCTGTAGAGAGAAGCTAGCATGCACCAGAGGTGAGTCAGGACCAGTGGAAGGAAGCCTTCTCTTTGCCCTGCTTTCTCTTGCCCAGGCAGCATGTGAGTCATTGGAGGACAGGTAGGAAAGCTGAGTGCTGTGATCTGTCTTTGAAAAGAAACCCATTTTCTTGCCTTTTTGGACAGTGCATTGTGATCCTGGATGCCTGGTTCAGAGTCAGTTCTGGGATTGGACAACAAGGGTTTGACAGGCTGCGCTTGGTGCAGGGTTATTGTATTATGTGGAGGAGAATTGCTTTCTGCCCAGGACGATGCCAAGCACAGGGAGCCTTGTGTCTCAGTCCAGCAGGCACTTCTGAGTGACGTCTGGGATGCTTGCTTGAAGAGAAAACAACAACCAAATATGATGGCCTTTTCATCTACTGCCTTCTAAAATCATCCAAACCATGGAGTTACGGGAGAATCCTTCCTATCTTCCCAGGGTTGAGAGGGCGAATTCTTTTCATGCCAGCTGAACTCACCAGGCCTTCTATCACTGCATCCTTCATCGCCACCTAAAATGTAAATAAACCACTTGGCCTGCTTCTCTTTTTTACTTTCATCTGCAAACCACTCTGGGCTACCTCTCCCCTGACTCAGCCTCCAACTCTTGTGTGCCTCCCAGAACTTAACACCAAGCCCACGCAAGCCCCAGCTGTGGTTAACACCCCTTCCCACATCCTTAACCTCTTCACTGAACTCTTCTGCCTACTTCCTGCCCTCCTAGGTTATCGCTTCGCCCAAAGCCTTCCAAATGGAGCTGTCTTTTCCTCCTGTATTCCACTTATATCAGGCTCAGAAGATGGAGGTCAGTGTCCTTTCTCTCCACTGCCTTTTATAAACCAAGCTCTGCTCCCTGGAGGCTCATGTCATTTTATTTGTTCATTCACATATTTGAGGGTCTACTACGAGACAGGCACTGTTCCAGGAACTGGAGATGAGTCAGCCAGTAAGGACCGCTGCTCTCATGGGGTACTTTTTGTGAGTATATACTGTGTTAAATGAAAAATGCTATGGGAGGGAGAAAAAAGTAGGATGAGAGGATTCAGGATCACTGGCTGTGGGAGGGGGATTTGGATAGGCTTTACTAAGCACTTGAGATTTGAGTAGAGACTTGGAGGAGGTAAGAAATGGAGTTAGCGAGTGGATGTCTGGAGGAGTGCCCTTCTGGGTGGAAGGAACACCCAAAGCAAAGTCTTGAAGGCATCTGCCTAATGTGTCCTGGAATACCCCAGAAGCCAGTGTGGCTGGGGCAGAGTGGACAATGGAGAGTTCTTGGCCGACAGCAGAGAGGGGAAGGGGCCAGATTGTGTAGGGCCTCATAGGTCACCCTGAGAACATTGGCCATTACTTTGAGTGCCATTGCAGTGTCTTCAGCAGAAGGAGGGATGTGATTGAGTTATGTGTTGAGAAGGCTCACACAGGCTGTTGAATTGAGAATCCTTTATTTGGCTGTTCCACTGAATTCATTAACTTTTAGTTAAAAGGACATAAACCAAGTGCAAACTGGCTGAAGAAAAAAAAAGTCTCCTGGCTATGTTTTTGAAAAGCCCCAGGTATTTTGGCTTCAGGAATGGCTGGAACTAGGTATTCAAATGATAGTGGGAATCTGTCACTCTCCATCTCTCAGCTCCTGCTTTCTTCTGTGTTAGTTTTATACTCAAGCTAGTAAAGGGGTACGTTCTGCAAATAAGCTTCACAACTTCAGAAAGAGAGCACCTCTTTCCTGATAGCTCCAGCAAAAGCCCTGGGCTGGTGTCTCATGGGCCTAAATTGGGTCAAGTGCCAAAACCAAGCTCTGTAACTCTGATTGCCCAGACCTGCACTAGGTCCTTATCTTTGGAGAGTGGAGAACCGAAGTTTTTGGTGTGGTCTGTTTGTTTGAACTGTGAAATGTACACACAAAGTATATAAAATGTATTCATGTAGTTTGAAGAATAAAATGTATCTATACAGTTTAAAGAACAATAAAAACTCATGTTCCTATCCCCCAGATTAAGAGAATATTACTAATATTTTATTTTTATTATTTATTTTTGAAAGACAGAGCATGAGTGGGGGAGGGGCAGAGAGAGAGGAGACACAGAATCTGAAAAAAGCTCCAGGCTCCGAGCTGTCAGCACAGAGCCCGACACGAGGCTCAAACTCAAACTGTGAGATCATGACCTGAGCTGACGTTGGACGTTTAACCGACTGAGCCACTTAGGTGCCCCTTATTTATTTATTTTTAAATATATTATTTATAAGTCATCTCTGCACCCAACATGGGGCTCGAACTCACAGCCCCAAAATCAAGAGCTGCACACTCCACCAACAGAGCTGGCCAGGTGCCCCCGAGAATATTACTAGTATTTTAGAAGCCCCCCGCGTGCCTGGGGAGGATGGAGGTGGTTTCCAAAGCAGGATCAGGATGCTGCTAACAGAGGGAGGAACAAAGGAATGTGGGGCAAGCAAAACAATATAGGCCTTCCACGACTTTTTTCTTCCCTGTCATTTCTAACTTGCCGTTCATTCTTCTTTAGAATCTCTAGACCTCAGGGCACCTGGGTGGCTCAGTTGGTTAAGTGTCTGACTTTGGCTCAGGTCATGATCTCACGGTTTGTGGGTTTGAGCCCCGTGTCGGGCTCTGTGCCGACAGCTAGCTCGGAAGCTGGAGTCTGTCTGCGGATTCTGTATCTCCCTCTCTCTCTGACCCTCCCTGGCTCATGCTGTGTATCTCCCTCTCTCTCACAAAAATAAACAAAACATTAAAAAATTAAAAAAAAATAAAATGATATTCCCTTTAGAAAAAGAAAATAAAATCTCTAAACCTCAACTTACTGTCTTCTCAAGTCATGCCCTCACCTCACGGTGACTCTGTTCAAACCTCCAAAACTATCACCTTCTTGACTTGAATCTACACACACCTTCACCTCTTTTTTAATTCAGTTGCCCTCTCCCTGGCCACAGCCTTGCGCTGTAATACCCAGAATGATTTGGGCTCTGAGATAATGCCATCTGATATCATCTTCTCTTGCCTTACCCTCCCCTCAATTGGTCATTGCTGCCTGCACGTGTTTTCTGACCACTTGTACTTCCCTCCCTTCTTTATTTTTTATTTTTATTTTTTATCAAGAGTCACCTGCTTTTCTGACTGAGCCAGCCAGGTACCCCTCACCTCCCTCCTTTAGATGGGATGGCTCATCTCATCAGTTGCTCCTGCCACTTCCTTTCTTCGATTCCCCCCTCTCCTCCTTTTACACGCAGCCTGGATCATTCCATTTGTTCAGATCTTTTGCCTACATGTTGAGAATTGCTGCCAGTGTAAATTCACTGGTTCCAAACACAACTGGGGCCTCAGTGGTGCTGGGCACTCCTTTCTTTCCATAGAGGTTCCCATTCTGTACCATGGCTGATCTGAAGTTTCTCTCTATTCCTCACACTTCCCCCCACCCCCCATTCTGCCCTCCCCTTCTGCTGATGAGAAGACAGAAGCCACCAGAAGAGACCTTCCTTTTTCCAGACTACGAAATGATGTGAATCTGTAGCCATTGTTTCTTGGTTGCCCCCAGTTGCCATAAAAGGGATTCTCAGGCACCCCTGGACTGTATGGCCCGCCCCCTCTGGCCTCTCTGAGACCTCACTGCCCATCCTCCTCCCCCATTTCTGTGTCTTCACTCTCCCTCTCGCCCGGCTCATTCTATCAATAGTTAAATATGGTCAGGTCACCCTTGCTTCTTAAACCAGGAGTAAAGGGAACTTTGCTGTGATGCTCCCCCCCCCATTTCGTGACCTATTTTGTGACTCCTCTTCACAGACAAACTTTTTAAAAGAAAGGTCTGTTCCTCTTGTCTTACTTCCTAACTCCTCAGCCGGTTGCTGTCGGGTTTCTGACTTTACTAGTCGAGTCCCCTCGTGATTTCCTTCTTGCAAAATCCAAAAGGTGCTTCACAATCCTCACTCATCCTGAGCTCTTGGCAGGTAGCACTTGCGCTGTTGAGTACCCTCTTACTTGAAATACTCTTCACTTGGCACTCTGGGGCCAGGTTGTCCGTGTTTGAATCCCAGCTCTGCCTGCCTACAGTCTTTGTAACAGCAAATTGTTGAACCTCTCTGAGCCTCCGTGTCGTCATCTGTAAAAAGGGGATAACAGAAGTACCTATATCACAAGGTTGATAGGAAGATCTGGGGAGTCCATGCTTAGAACAGTGCCTGGTAAGTAGTGAGCCTTTAATAAATGTGAGGTGCTGTTGGTGGTTATCCATAGGTAGTGTGCTCTCCATACTTTCTTGTGCATTTCTGCCTATTCTGTGTCAATGTCTGTATCAGTTGTGATCTGGTTGGGGTGAAAGGCCCCTTAGGTATTTCAAACTGAGAGACTATATTACATCAGTGATGTAAAACATGAGAAGTCAAGAAGATGGTGAGATTAACCCAGAGAGAAGCAACAGCAGGAAACTGTCACCGTCCGGGCTGGAGGGTCAGAGGCGATGTAGAATCTAGGGCTTCTGTGGGAACTAGAACCACAACTAGAACTTGCTCAACAAGAGTGGGGTCCACAGAAGGGGCCTAACCCTGGAGAGGAAGCAGCTGCTGCCAAGGATGCTTATCTGAACCAGAGGGAAAGTGTTTCGGGGGTGTTGGGAAGGGGGGGGGACCACACTGGCTTCTCTGGTCTTTAATCAATATCTTCCATTGACCAAAATATTTTCCTTAGTGGACATGTGACTCTCGCAAAGCCAAACAGTCTTTCTTGAGATTTGCTCAGCTGGATGCTGGTGGAAAGATTGCAGCTCTTTCTGGTAGCCTGTAAGCCTTTGTTTGCTGCTGCATGGAGGGTGCCTGGTGAGGAATGAGGCCAGAGAGGGAAGTGGAGCTAGGAGAGGAGGAGGGGGACACGCCCTGAAGGTCACCTGACTCCTGGGTCTGCCTGTGCCGGCCGTGCCTGAAGCTAACACTGCCTCTTAGTTCCAGAAGGCCACGGATTCCCTTTTACTGACATCTTTTTTAAGTTGTGTTTGTCACTTGACTCTTAAGAAAAATGTTGATCAAGGGCACCTGGGTGGCTCAGTTGGTTGAGCGTCCGACTTCAGCTCAGGTCATGATTTCACGGTTCGTGGGTTCAAGCCCCGCGTTGGACTCTGTGCTCGCAGCTCAGAGCCTGGAACCTGCTTCAGATTCTGTGTCTCCCTGTCTCTCTGCCCGTCCCTCACTCACACTCTGTCTCTGTCTGTCTCTCAAAAATAAATAAATGTTAAAAAAACTTTTTAAAAAGAAAAATGTTGACCGATAGATACATTGACTTTAAAATGTAAAGATTGAGCTTTGCTTTGGGAGGATTGAGAAGGGGTGCTCCATTCCTACTGGTCAGCCACACCATCGGGGTGTGTGCCTGTGCATCAGCTAAGATGGCAGACGTGGTGTCTTCATGAGGTCCTTGAAGTTTGAGGAGCCTTTTTTGGTCTAGGGTGGGAAAAGCATCATGGGCCGAGGGAGTAGCTTGAGCAAAGCTCCTGAGACGGGAAAGACCTGTGCCTGCTGGAGTTGGGTTGAGTCTGGTCATGCATTGGGATGGGTTTTGAGGGTCTAGAGAGGGGATTAGTGAGAGAGGAGGCAGAGAAACTGGTCAGGAGGTGACCGAAGACGCGGAGCTCGGACTCACAATCCGGGAGATCATGACCTGAACTGAAATAAAGAGCTAGATGTTTAACCGACTGAGCCACCCGGGATACCCCGTAGCTTTTATTTCTTAGGCAGTAGCCAACCCTAGAGGGTTTTCGAGCAGGGGAGTGTGTGGTCAGCGCTTGGGATGGGGAGTGACTGGCAGAGAAAGAGGTAGTAGGAGTGTTAGCCGGGTTTAGGTTGGGGCTCTTGCCTGCAAGAAGAAAGATTAGGACATGTAAAGATGACTTGGTTTGGTGTCGTGGGGATAACTGGTGCCCTCACAGAGAGGGGCCACCGGGTTAGGAAGCAAGTGTGAGCAGGAAGTGGAAAGGTGACCAGGGTGCAGTTTGAGGTCAGGAGTTGGGACAGAGAAAGCCCACTCAAAGTTCAAAGCTTAGTACAAATGCTGCTTCTGGTAAGCTCTTCCTTATTATATAGACACATAACCCCAGTAGATTCAAATGGAGATGGTAGTGGATGACGCAGAAGGTGACGTGGAGACTGACGCGCAAATGCAAGGCAGGAGGTTGTAGAAGTTTGGTAATAAGAGTGGGGGCTTGAGGGGAACACGAGGTGAAGGGAAGGCATTTAGGACAGGAGAGACTTGAACATCAGTAAAGGTTACAGGGAAGAAGACAGATGTTTTGTGTGAAAATATAGAAATAACAGCTTGGCAAAGACACTCTAATTCATGTATGAGTAATGGGGTTTGTTTACTAGATTCTAGAGGGTTCATAAGCTGTCTCGTGTCTGCCTTGCCCCACAGAATTCCTTAATTTGGCTGCCAGAGCAATAATCAAGAATTACTGTTCAGTTGTGGTGGTGGTGGGGGTCTGAGAGGGGGGCATGTGGACAAGGGCAAGAGAAGGGGCATCTGGGTGGCTCAGTTGGTTGAGCGTCTGATTCTTGGTTTGGGCTCAAGTCATGATCTCACAATTTGTGACTTCAAGCCCCACTTTGGGCTCTGCGTTGACAGTGTGGAGTCTGCTTGAGATTCTGTCTCTCCTTCTCTCTCTGCCCCCCACCCCCAATAAATAAAAAAAGAAAGAGGCAAGAGGGATATGAGAAAAGGTATTTTCAGGACTCCTGTTTGAGAAAAGACACAGCTGCAAGAGAAACACACAGCATGTTTGGGTAGCAGAGTGCAGGCACTTTGTTTTTTATTTTATTTTTTTGAGAGACAGCATGAGCAGGGGAGGGTCAGAGAGAGAGGGAGACGCAGAATGTGAAGACAGGCTCCAGGCTCTGAGCTAGCTGTCAGCACAGAGCCCGACTCAGGGCTCGAACCCATGAACTGCAAGATCATGACCTGAGCTGAAGTCGGACGCTTAACCAACTGAGCCACCCAGGTGCCCCGAGTACAGGTACTTTAAAAACACCTTTATCCATTGAGCGTGTGCTTGTCTGCTTAGCTCTGCTAGATGTTGAGGATGTTAAGAAAGATTAAAAAAAAAAAAAGGAACCTCCCTTGAGAGGTTCTTGGTCCAGTGGAGAAAAGATGGTTGCAACAGCATGTGAAAAATGCTAAATATATTTATTAGCTCTGAGGCCTGGGGCACATTTCCTACCTTGTAGCGCCTCAGTGTCCCCCTGTGCAAATTTTGGGTTGTTTTACAGGGGTGTCCTGAAGATTGAATGAGTGTTTGGAACGGTGTCTGGCACATGGTCAGTACCGTGTAAATGCCAGGTGTTTGTATTGCCTTAAACCCTGGGAAAGGATTTAACCGCCAATAGTTTATGTGAGAGGTAAAGGAAAGTGAGCCAGGGAACGGGAGGCACCAGTAAAAGGTAAGTTCCCAAGCCAGTTTCCACTGAGCACGTCTGGAACTCTACCCTGGGGACCCTCGGAGCCTGCACAGGACACGCCCCTCCGTTGTCCACAACCCGGGCGAGGCAGCCGGGGGCTTCAGACAGCAACCTTTGTCAGTCGTTGGTCAAGCACTCCACGGATGGGGTGTTGGACATTTAATCCCCAAGCGCTTTCCAGGCTGCCCCATGGGTGGGCAAAGTAGGGGAAGCGGACAGGCCAAGAAAAGCAGGTGCTGGTACTTGGAAGTCAGGCCGATGGGCACTGAACTGGTCAGGACGAGGAGATATGGGTGGGGCACCCACAGTCTCGACTATGGTTGTGATGAAAGTAAGACACAGGGATAGAAGTAAGGAGTGACTGTGCTTAGGGGGCTGGTGGCTTTTCCAAAGGAGATGATGTTTGAGATGAAGAATGGTGAAGTAGGTGTTTTACATATGGACAGAGGAAGGGACAGTAACCGGAGCAGAACAGCTAGCATGTGGCAAAAGCTTGGCGGTTGTCTGGTGGCATGAATGGCCCACGAGAGGGCTGCTGGCGTAGTGCAGCTGGAGAGGTAGGTAGTGGGCAGATTGCCGTCTGTAATGGCAAACAGGAAGGGCTTTATCCCGAGTGATTGGGAGGCCAGTTGTAGTTTAAGCAGGAAAGGTGCAGGGCCATACTTGGTAGGTCACTGTGACTGAGCTCTAGCTGGGATAGGATGGGTCGACTCCAGAGGCTGGTAGTCCAGGGAGGAGACTGTGGCAGCAGCAGGTTGGGGGAGGAGGCAGTTTAAGTGGAGTTTTGGCTCACTGATTTCAAGGAGCGTACTGCTCAGGAGTTTTGTTTGCAAATGATAGAAAGCCAGCTCTCACTAACTTAATAAGCGAAAAGGTCAGCCTATGGGCAGGCTCACTTTAACCACAGAAATGAGCTGGAATTGAGTCTGAATGTTCCTAAGGGTCCATTTCAGGCTCTCAGGCCAGCTTTATCCGTGGGGGAGGGAAATGGGGCCACTGGCAGCTCCCATCGCTCACATTTTACAGCCTCCAGGGCCTCCAGAGGCAGAGTGAATCTCTCAGGCAGGGAAAAATCTCAGGGAGACCTGGTCTGGGTTACACACCCAGCCTGAGACCAACCTACTGGACCAGGGGACTGAGGTACTGTGATGAGTCAGACTTGGCCAGAGGTCCAACCATGGAGGGAGAGAGTCTGACAGTCAGCCCTCATTCCAGCTGCAAGGTCCCTGAGCAGCCATGAGGTGTGCTGGGCACACAGTAGAAGATTACTTACAGGAGAGGCTCTTCAGCGAGACATTTTTAGTGACTGGCTGAATCATCATGGCAAGAATAAAACAAATTTTGGTAGAAACAAGTCAAAAAGTAAAACTCTAGAATTCCTAAGGAAGAAATGCTTTTTAAAAGAAAAACCTATAATTCATGTACCATAAAATCCACTTTTTTAAAAGCATGCAGTGTGCTGGTTTTAGTCTATTCACAAGGTCGTGCAACTGTCACCATTTTCTGATTCCAGAATGTTCGTCACCCCAAAGATACCTCATCATACCTGCACACTCCCATTTCCCCCCTCTCCCAACCACCATTCTATTTTCTCTCTTTATGAATGTGATGCCTCTCCTTTAGACACCTTATATAAATAGAGTCGTAGAGTATTTGTCTTTTTGTGACTGGCGTATTTCCTTAGGTCCTCCAGGTTCATCCATGTTGTAGCATGTGACAGGATTTTCTTCTTTTAAAGAATGAATAATATTCCATTGTAGGGGTCTATCACATTTTCTTTATCCATTCACCTTCTGGTGGACATGTAGTTTGCTTCTACGCCGTGGCTGTTGTAAATGACGCTGCAGTGGACATGGGTATATAAATATCTCTCTGAGATCCTGTTTTCATTTTTTTTTTGAAATATAAAGCCAATAGTGGGATTGCTGGATTATATGGTAATTCTATTTTTAATTTTTTAGGTACTTTCGTACTGTTTTCCATAGCGGATGCACCATTTTATAGTCCCCCCCAAAAGTGCACAAAGGTTCCAACTTCTCTACATCCTCATCAACACTTGTTATTTTGACAGTGGCCGTCCTAACAGATGTGAAGTTAGGTTTGACTTGTATTTCTTTGATGCTATTGAGCATCTTTTCATATGCTTTCTGGCCATTTGTGTATCTTCTTTGGAGAAATGTCTGTTCAAGCCCTTTGCTCATTTTTATATTGGATTATTTGACTTTTTGTTGTTGAGTTATATGAGTTCTTTTTATATTCTGGATATTGACCCTTATCAGATATATGATTTGTAAATATTTTCTCCCATTTCATAGGTTGCCTTTGTGTCCTTGGCACAATTTTTTAAAGTTTTCTATAATCTGGGGCCCCTGGATAGCTCAGTCGGTTAAACGTCTGATTTTGCCTCAGGTTAGGTTCTCACGGTTCATGAGTTCAAGCCCTGTGTCAGGGTCTATGCTGACAGCTCAGAGCCTGGAGTCTGCTTCGGATTCTGTGTCTCCCTCTGTCTCTGCCCCTCTCCTGCTCATACTCTGTCTCTGTCTCAAAAATGAATAAACATTAAAAATTTTTTTAAAATGTTTGCTATAATCCCATTTGTCTATTTTTGCTTTTTGTTGCCTTTGTTTTTAGTGTCATAGCCAAGAAATCATTGCTAAATCCAATGTCATAAAGATTTTCTCCTACATTTCTTCTAGGAGTTTTATAGTTTGGGGTCTTAGGTTTGGGTCTTTAATCCATTTTAATCCATTAATTTTTGTACATGGTGTAAGATGAGGGTCCCACTTCATTCTTTTACATGTGGTTTTCTAGTTTTCCCAGCATCATTTGTTGAAAAGGCTGTCCTTTCCCTATTGAGGGTATATATGCTTTTAAAGCTAATTTCTTACTAAAATCAATAAATCATATTCATAGTTGAAGTTCTAAAATGAATTTATTCTACAAGCATTTGAGTGACTTCTCTGTACATGTGCTATGTGAGATATGTTCCTTGGGAATGAAGATATCTAAATTCTGGAAATGACATTAGTTGGGGACATGTCTATAATTAGAATAAATGTGTTTGTGGAATAGCTGTTTTATTGCAAAAATGGAAGCCTAGACTTTCTTACCTTCTTTAGGGCTGTTTCACTAGAGCAGACATGTGTTCTGAGGAACTGGGCGTGTTGTCATCCTGCTGGCATCAGCATCGATGCTGAAAAAATGCAACATAGCAGCCTTTCTCCACACTGTCCGGTCAAGTAAATCTTGTTTATTTCATGACTTGCATCAGCAGTTGTGAAGGACACTTGGACTTTTTGTTCATTTCTCAGAGACTTATGTGGGCCTATTGGGTGTCATACCTGGAGGATACCTGGATGAACAAGATGACCTTACCTTTAGGCAGTCAAGGCCCAGGAAAGGAGACAGAGGAGACACAAGTGAAGCATTGCAGTTTAAGGTGGTGATAGGGGTATGCACGGAGTGCCATGAGGGTAGTCGGAGTGATTTCCTTGAGTTAAATTCTAGAGTGAAGCATGTTTGAAGGAGGCTTTGGGGCACCTGGGTGGCTCAGTCGGTTGAGCGTCTGACTTTGGCTCAGGCCATGATCTCACGGTTCGTGGGTTTGAGCCCCGCGTGGGGCTCTGCGCTGTCAGCGCTTAGGGTTTTCTCTCTCTCCCTTTGTCTCTGTTCCTCCCTCACTCATGCTTTCTCTGTCTCTCAAAATAAGTAAATAAACTTAAAAAAATGAAGGAGGCATTGGGTTACCTATTACAGGTTTTATCTTTTTAATGGTCAGTGTTGGGATTTCAGTGAGAATTTGAGTAATTGTTTTCCGATCTGATAGAAATGGGAAATTCTTTACTATTTTTTAGCCCTTAGATTTTATTATGCACGTGTTAATCCAGTGAATGTTCTTTACCAGCGTATCCGAGATGGGCTACATAATTTGTGGGACCCAGTGCAAAATTAAAATGCTTGCCCCCTTGTTAAATTTTTTTTAAAGAATTTCCAGATGGTGACAGCAGGGCATTAAACCCAGTGTGGAGCCCTTCTCAGTGCCGAGTCCTGTGGGAGCACAGGTCACACAGCCATGGAGCTGGCCTTGACTATCTCCCTTAGAGTTTTCCAGTTCCTGTTAAAATTACCGCTTACCATTTTAGTGCTGTAGGTCAGGACTCTTGGATTCCTTGGGTGTGCTTGTGATGAATCCTGCTTCCTGGGGCTTGCTTCTTCAGTCTGGGTTGACAGTGGTGCTTGCCTGGAATACCCTACTGCATCCCCTGTCAACATTCTAGCATTCCCTGTTTCTAGAAAAACAATGTGATCTCCCCCCATGCCCCAGCCTTTCAGGTTTAATGCGTGCTTGGGACTGTTTTTCTAACCCTTGCTTCTACTTTCTTTTCCCTTTGTTCTGGTCTCTTCCCCATAGAGGCTGCCAGGCATATATGCTCCCTTATTTATCTCCACCTCACCCAGAGATAACCACAGGATATGCTTATTATCACTCCTAACATTTACAGAGCGCTAACTTTGGTTGGGAGCCTTGCTCTATCATCTCTGTGCACTTCCCTATGATGTAGCTACTGTCTTGGTCCCCTTTGACAGCTAGGAAAATGTAGGGAGGAGAAGTAACTTGTTCAGTCACAGAGCTAGAAGAGAGTGGGGCTGGGATTTGAACTTGGGTCTGTCTGGGGCGCTTGGCTGGCTCAGTAGGAAGAGTGTGGGACTCTTGATCTTAGGGCTGTGAGTTCAAGCCCCATGTTGGGGGTAGAGATGACTTAAAAAATCTGAAAACAAATTTTATCCGACTTCAGAGCCCATTCTTCATAACTACCATCACTGCTAGAGAATTGGCCCCCTTCCCCAACCCCCCTCCCTGATTTCTGAGCACTCACACACACTAGGCATTGTACTTGGCACTGTGTGTTACATTTCCTCTGCAGAGGGGGGATGCAACCAATCTCTCCTGTGTCTTAGCTCCTGTCTCTTCTCTCATTTCACTTTCTAGCCTTTTCAGCCTTTGTCCTCACCCATACCCGTCTCCCTTATTAGGGGGGTTTCCCAAGGCTTGCTGGCATCTGCCTTCACTCTCCCCATCACCGCCAGGCTCCTCGGATGAGGGCAGTCTTCGCGCACCACTTCCATCTGCCTCACCATCTGCCTCCTCTTGCCTCGGCATCAAGGTCTATGGTCCAGGTCTGTCCCCACCATTTGCTCCTGCAGAGACATGCAGAAGCTGTTTTCCTGCTGTGGAGTCCCAGGTATTTAGAGCTGCAGAGGTCTCGCAGGGCATCCAAGCCCAGGCACCTCTTTTTTCACTCGAAATTGGGGCCCTGAGAGAGAAGCGATTTGTCAGACCATGGTCACCCCGGTAGCTCATGGCAGAACTGAGGTTAGTACTCAGCTTTCCAGACCTCTGGTTGAGTGCCCATTTTCTGTGACTCATGATGTTAACCAACCTCCCCTCATTTTTTTCTAGACTCTCTTTTTTTCTCAGGGTCTCATTCTGCTCACTGCTATTATTTCCCCAGCGTGATGCCTGGCATGTAGCAAATACTTAATAAATATGTACTGAATGTCTTGATTTCTGTCCTCTCTTGGTCCTTCCCTGGTCTACCCCTGCCTCTCTGAAACCCCCTCTTTTTCCTTCCAGCTCTAACCGTGGGTCCACCCAGTCATGGTCCCTGCTCCTTGCTGTCCTTACATACTGTCTCTGGATGGACTTTACTACCACATCAAGGTTTAGGATTCCCCAATCTTGAGGTTTAGCTACAATTTCATCTTCCCGAGTATTTTTGTGATTCTTGTTTTTAGCACCTTAAAATCACTCTGTGGCAAGAGTACTTAAAACCATACCTTTCTTGGCCTCGCCTCTTAAGTGTCTCTTTCCTGCATGCAACATCCCTGTCTTTTTTTAATATCTGTTTTCATTTCCATTGTCCTAGTCAACATCCTAATTAAGATGTATGATTATCTTATTTTGTTTTCCTGCTTTAACTCAGCCTACTCTTTTCTGACCACTGTAGCCCGAATTCACCTTCCTAAAAATACTGCCTTGTTTGTGTCATTTCCCATCTGTGGAGCCTTGCAGCGACCTCCCATTGCTTACACAGTGATGGTGCAAGCCCTGGCTTTCTGTGTTTGGTACCTATTTACCTCTCTGATCCTCTCCTAGGGGGTTCTGTCCCTGCCAAATGGTTTTACTCATGAGCTGCCTGGCATGTTGTGTGAATTCTCATTTGCCCACCTTTGCCACCCTTGTCTCCGCTGTGTTTGTGCCTCTTGATATTGCTGTGAAACCTTGCTACTCCAAGTGTGGTCTGTGGACCAGTGGCATTGACATTAGCTGGGAGGTCGTTGCAAATGCAGAATCTCAGGCCTAATTTAAGACCTACTGACTCAGAATCTGCATTTTGACAGGATCCCTTAGTTATTTGTATGCACATTAAAAATTGAGAGGCATTGTCTTAGAACAAGGTTATCAGGCTTGACTAAACATTCATATCATCAGAGGACTTCTTAGATGATGCTGATGCCTGGTCCCTACCTCAAGAAATTTGAATCTAATGAATCTAGGATGGTCCAGAGACCAGTATTGTTTTTTGTTTGTTTGTTTGTTTCTGTGGAGTTTTTTGTTTGTTTTTTGAATGTTTTTCTATTTTGAGAGAGAGAGCATGAGAGAGAGCATGCTGGGAGAGTATGTGTGTGCGTGCAAGCAGGGAAGGGGCAGAGAGAGAGAGGGAGAGAGAGAATCCTACGTAGGCTCCATGCTGTCAGCACAGAGCCCTACATGGGGCACAAACCTACCTTGAGATCATGACCTGAGCCAAAATCAAGAGCTGGATGCTTAACCGACTGAACCACCCAGGTGCCCCAAGACCAATATTGTTAAAAAAGATTTTTGTGGCACCTGAGTGCTTCAGTCAGTTAAGCATCCAATTTCAGCTCAAGTCATGATCTCATGGTTCATGACTTCAAGCCCTACATTGAGCTCTGTGCTGACAGTGCAGAGCCTGCTTTGGATCCTCGGTCTGCCTCTCTGCCCCTCCCCCACTCGCGCGCGTGCACACACACACTCTCTCTCTCAAAAAGAAATAAATATTTAAAAAAAAAGTTTTTGTAGGTAGTTCTAATTTATAGCCAAGGTTGAGATCAGTTCCCTTAGGAGAATTGTCTCATTCACCCAGTGTGAGTTTGCCATCAGACATGTATATCTCCTACACTGTGCTCTAACCTCCTTGAGAGCAGGGACGCTATCTGATTTGCTGATTGCTGTAATTTCAGGGCATGAGCAAAGCGTAGGATGGGGTGGGTACTCAGATATTTGTTGGCCCAATTAATGGACATGTGCTAAATGATGTGTTTATAAGGGTATTTGTTGCAAATTAATGGACATGTGCTAAATGATGTGTTTATAAGGGTATTTGTTGCAATATTATTTCTAATAGCAGTAGATAAGAAAGAGCCCAAATATGCATCAGTAGGAAACTATTTGTAAACTGTGGTAATTTACAAATGCAATGTTAAAGGGAATAAATAAGCCAGTCTTATATACACTGATATGCAACAATGGTAAGATATTTTAAGTAAAAAAGAAAAGAAAAGGTATGTACAAACTGTGTAGTCTGCTATTGTGCGTGTGTGAGTGTAGGTGTGTGTGTGTACTAGCCTTGGAAGGATGCAGTATTACCTGTCTGACCTTTTGAGAGTATAGTCTTCCTTCCGTGGAGGGTATTTGACCAAAGTAGAAAGAATTCTCCTACTCTCTTCCTAATTTGGTTAATAGTAGTTGATACTGATTAAAAAGGAAAAATTAAAAAGGACTAACCCCTGACTAATCCTGATCTGATTTTAGACAAACACAAAAAATGAGGCTGTCACTTGTAGTTCTATTGAGTAGATGTGTATGTTGTCACTGCTTGAAAACTGAATCATAACTACTCCAAACCTAAAAGGGATAAGGCTAAGCTGTTAACTGAAGGGATAAAAGAGATAATGCCCTTCTGGTAGTTTTTCATCTGTTCTCATCAAATACAGGTGAATAGTAGCTCAGAGTGATCTTTGCCCTTTTCTCCTGATGGCCAATTTTTGAACTATCTTTTTTTCCTGGGTTAAGAAAATGGGTTAAGAAAGTCTTTTCTCTCCTGGTCCAGGTCAACTGTTGTTTCACTGGCTGTCCCGACTTTCTGGACCCCTATTTCACTCTCTTGCCTCTGTCCGTCCTGCCAAAAGGGCTGCCTTGGCCATTGCCTGTCTTGGTGAAGAGGAGGGGGTGTTTTCAGTCCAGTGACGGGAGCTCTTTTCCTTCCCAGTTTCCTTGAGCACAGTCTTTGTCCTGGTGAATGGTTACCTGGGCTTCATTGTAGCTTCCTAGAGAGAGGGATGGCCAACTTTCAAACAAGTGTAAATGGAAAAAGTGGTACTGGGACATGATTCTGTTAGTGATGAGACTGACATTGCTTTGTTAGATGGTGCAATTGAGTTGACTTGATTCCCTTGGTGTAACCAATACCCCTGGGGAGGCATGGCTCATTATTTTAGGTGTCTGTGAAACTTTTTGAGTAACGTAGATAGTATTTTATACAGTATGATAGACTAAACTGTGTAGACTTTTAGATAGAATGAAATCCAAATTTAGGGCTAACATGCATATGTACAGATTTCTAAGTATGTCTCAAATGCCATGGTTTGAGCAAAATGGTCGCATCTCCACTTTAAGCTGACTCTGAAGAACAGGGTAGCCACTGCCTTTGTTGTTGTTGTTGTTGTTATTTGTTTTGTTTTTCTTAAATCATTCTTATTCTCTTGGAGCTTGCTGTGTCCAAGTGCTAAGTGTGAGTGGAAAAAGTCACATTTATTAAAGATGTATTAGGGCATTCCAAGATTATAAATTGTGAAAGCAATGTTTATGTTTTACAAATACCAGCTTTGGTATCATATATATGAATATGTTTTCAAGTGTTGACCTTGGTGTGTTTCCTGTTTAATTTAAAACAAACAAAACCACAATGCTGTCCATTTTAAACTTTCTTTGTGGTTAAATTATGATAAGGCTGATGGAAGAGTCTTGCTGTTGATTAGTATATGAATCAAGAAAACATCTATCTACAGGCTTATGATTTTGCAGTAAATGGATAAAAAGATCTGTTAATCATGAGAAACAGTAACAAGTAGTTGAATGAATAAAGTTTACTTCCTATCTCTGCTTCCAAAGCAAGGAGGTGCGCTCTGTAAAGAAATTTAGAATTTAGAGTAATGTAGGTTTAAAGCAGGTGCAGCTTAATAGAAAGAATGGAACCTTTGGAGTTAATCAAGGGAAACCTAATACAGTCACTTACTGCTAGCATGTCACTTACCTGCCCTGAACTTCTGTTTTCCTATCAATAAAATGAGAATAATACTACTACCAACCACATAAGGTTGTTCTGATACCTTATTGAGATTATGCATTGTAGGTCCCCAAAGCTGTTCTCGTAGCTGATTTTCATAACTCAATGAGCGACATGTTTTAGATGACTACAAAGAGTATTCTTTGCTTATTATTATTATTTAAAAAAATTTTTTTAATGTTTATTTATTTTTGAGAGAGAGAGAGAGACAGAGCATGACCAGGGGAGGGGCAGAGAGAGAGGGAGACAGAATCCAAAACAGGCTCCAGGCTCTGAGCTGTGAGCACAGAGCCCGATACAGGGCTCAAACTCAAACTGTGAGATCATGACCTGAGCTGAAGTCAGACGCTTAACCGACTGAGCCACCCAGGCGCCCCTGCTTATTATTGATAGATACTGATGGTAAGGATAGGTGCATCTTGTGGTGTGAATATTCAGAAAGTAAAGAAAGAAAGGAAAAATGCTTTCTATTACAGCAAGGTTGTATGATGAAGGATTTTCACAAAACAACAGAAAAAAGGAAGAGAAAATAGACCCTGTTCAGAAGAGTACGTAAATTGTGGTAAAGAAAATCTTGAGGCCTTGCTAGGATTATTTTCTATAAAGTATGGCTCCAAGGCCAAATTGTAGATACCTTTAACAAATAAGTAGCCTACAATAAATATTCACAATTATGTTATATTTGCATTACCATTGATCTGATTATTACCATGATCTGATTATGGTAGACATTTTCATTTCCTCTTTTTATTTGATTTTTATTTTGTTTGACTAAGTGAATTACTCTTGGCTCATTCAACACAATGCTGAAAAGCAAAAGAGGAATCTTTTGGATATGTGAGCTATATACCGAGAAGAAAGGTTTATCTCATCTGGTAAGAAGACGGAATTCCCTCCCAAAGGAAATAGATGAGAGGAAACAGACTTAATCAGGAAGTTCATATTCGATTCACTTATTCATCAAATATTTATCTAGTGCCTGGCACCGTTCTAGGTGCTTGTAGCCAAATCCTCTTGGGACAGTCTAATGCATTTAAGGGCTTTTCAGGTTCCTGTTTCTCTTCCCATACCCCAAGATTAAAGGATAAAGGTTTAAAATCAAAATTATTACTGTTATCTTAATAGCTTCTTGCCAGTATGTAGGAAAGCTGTTAATTTTTGTAATTTTATCTTGCATCTAGCCACCATACTGAATTCGTAACACATTCCAAATCATTTTTCAGTTCATTGTCTACTTAGAAAAAAAAGGGATTAATATATTTTGCAATTCAATGCTTCCTTTCAAAAAAGATTTTTCCCCCATTTTATTGCATTGGTCAGGACCAATGGATATTCTAAATAGTGAGGGCATGCTTATGTTGTTATGTGTTGAAGGGAATGTTTTGAGTGTTTTCTCACTAGATAAAATGTTTGCTGTTGGTTTCTTATCAAATTAATAATTTTTTAAATTCCTAGCTTACTATTAAAAAATCAAGAGTGGAATTTGGATTTAATGACTTCTTAGCATTTTTGGAAATGGTCATATGATTTTTCTGCATGAATTAATATAATTAATTGATTCTTAATACTGAACCTTATTTATTACATTTATACTAGGGTAAATTTTACTTGGTTTGTAAAATTTGGTTTGGGTTCGGTTTGCTAATGTTTTCTTTTTTTTTTAAGTTAGTTTATTTATTTTGAGAGAAAGACAGTGAGTGTGAGCAGGGAAGAGGCAGAGAGAGAGGGAGAGAAAGAATCCCAAGCAGCCTTCATGCGCTCAGCACAGAGCCCACTGTGGGGCTCGATTCCACAAACCATGAGATCATGTCCTGAGCCAAAACCAAGAGTCAGAAGCTTAACCGACTGAGCCACCCAGGCAACCAAGTTTGCTGTTTTATATACCATTTAAGATTTATTATTTTCTGTTTATTCTGTCCTCTTTTCCCTCCCTTTTCTCCATTTCTTGACTTTGGTTGGATTGATCAACGTATGCTTTGTTCAATTTTATTTTCCTCCAAGTTCTATTTCCTTTTTCTCTTTGACCAATGTTTGTATTTTTCTACCATAGGCAAGATTTAATTAGTAACTGTAATTTTCTTCAGAACAAGGAAAGACTTTGGGCTTGCTTTTACTTCCCCTTCAAGGCTTTATTGAAATTTTCCTGAATTTGAGTTCCTGATTGTGATAGATTTTTTTTAAATTAATGCCTCTTCTATTTTATTAATTCATTTCTTAATTGCTTCAAACCTCACAGTAACATCAGCTTTCCATTAAAAACTAATGTCTTCTTTCTTGAGCCAGGCTTTATTCTGATTTATTTTTCAGTGTGCTACATTGTGTCTGTGAGTAACTGAAGTTAAATAAGAAACCCTGGATGATATACATTATATGACAGCACCTGAGTAATATACATTATTCTTTTCTGAGTGGTAATTTGGCTGAGTTTTTCCCCTTCAGACATAAATAGAAGTTGCTCCATTGCCTTCTTTTTTACTTTAAAAACATTTAAGGAGGTGAAGGCATTTTTGAAAATCACTTCTGGGGTGCAATTTCTATAAAATAACTGTTTGAAGTGTGTGATTCACTGGATTTGACAATCTCATGCACCTGTGAAGCCACTGTCACAATCAAGGTACAGAACATCGTCTATACAGGTTTTCTTCTGCGTCCATCCCTTCCTCAAGTCTTGGCCCCAGGTGACCACTGACTTGCTTTCCGTTACTATGTTAGTTTGCATTTTCTAGGATTTAGTGTATTTAGAAACATAAAATATATGCTCTTCTGTGTCTGGCTTCTTTTGCTCAACATGATCATCATCATATTGTTATATGTGTAGCTTGTTCTTATTACTGGTCAGTAATCCATTGAATGAATGTACCGCAATTCATTCATTCATTCATTCATTCATTCACTAATGGACATGTAGGTTGTTTCTAGTTTGGGGCTATTAAAAATTAAGCTGCTACACTTGGAAAAGAAGAGTAGACTAACCCTGAAGCGAGCAGAGGAAGGAAATAACAAAGATTAGAGTAGAAATCAATGGAATGGCTAGAGGGTAGAAAAAACAAGAAAGCTAATGGAACCAAAATATTGGTTATTTGAAAAAAAATCAACCAAATTGAGAGAACTTTAGCAGGATTGACCAAGAAAAAGAGAAGATTCAAGTTACTAAAATGAGAAATTAAAGAGTAGTCTTTACTGCTGAACTAACAGAAGTAAAAAAAAAAAAAAGGATTATAAAGGAATATTGTGAATAATTCTGTGCTAATAAATTATATAACTCAGACGGAGTGGACAAATTTTTAGAAAGACACAAATAAAAATTTTGTTTTTATATTTTATTTATTTTGAGACAGAGAGAGACAGAGCATGAGTGGGTGAGGGGCAGAGAGAGAGGGAGACACAGAATCTGAAACAGGCTCCAGGCTCTGACCTGTCAGGACAGAATCTGACGCAGGGCTCGAACCCATGAACCGTGAGATCATGCATGACCTGAGCTGAAGTCGGCCACTTAACCGACTGAGCCACCCAGGTGCCCCAGAAAGACACAAATAAAGGGGTGCCTGGCTAGCTTAGTCTGTTAAGCGTCTGATTCTTGATTTCGGCTCAGGTCATGACTTCATGGTTTGTGAGTTTGAGCCCCGAGGTGGGCTCTGTGCTGCAAGTGAGGAGCCTTTTTGTGCTTCCTCTCTCTCTGCCTCTCTCTCTCTTTCTCTGCCCCTCCCCTACTCGTTCTCTCTCTCTCTCTCTCTCTCTCTCAAAATAAATAAGTAAAACAAATAAAACCACAAAAAATACCTATCACCTCCAAGTTTTCTCCTATCCTCTTTGTATTATTATTACTATTATTACTATTTGTGATAAGAACACTTAACATAAGATCTACCCTCTTAGCAAAAATTTTTATGCCCAACATGGAGCCCAGTTTGGGGCTTGAACTCATGACCCTGAGATCAAGACCTGAGGTGAGATCAAGAGTTGGGCACTTAACTAACTGAGCCACCCTGGCGCCCTGCTCTTAGCAAAATTTTGACTATGCTATATACAGTATTGTTAACTGTAGGCAGTTAAGCTGTACTTTAGATCTCTAGAATTTATTCACCTTGCATAATTGTAACTTTGTACCCTTTGACTAATACCTCCCTATTTTCCCCTCCCCCATCCCCTGGCAATCACCATTCCACTCTTTGTTTCTGTGAGATCGGCTATTTTAGATTTCTCATATAAGTGGGATCATGTAGTATTTGTCCTTATGTGTCAGACTTAGTTCACCTAGCATAATGACCTCCAGGTTTATTCATGTCATTGCAAATGGCAGGATTTCCGTTTTAAAGGCTGAATAATATTCCTGTGTGTGTGTGTGTGTGTGTGTGTGTACATTACGTATATATTCTTATTGAGCTCTTGATATATTCTGGATACAAGTCTTTGTCAGATACATGTATTTAATTTTTGTCTACTCTGTGGCTTGTATTTTTACTTTAAATTTATTTGTGTATACGTGTGTGTGTTTGTGTGAGAGAGAGAGCAAGAGAGAGAGATTGAAATTGAGATTTTCTTGTGTGTATGCAATGCATTCAAACGGCAGAAAATTCAGAAGATATGAAATTTTCTGATGGTGAAGTCTCCCCCTTGCCCATCACCTCCCTTCCTCTGGCCGCAGGTTTCCCTCCCCAGGGGCAACTAAGTTACCAGTTTCTGGAGAAACTTTCAGAGATCTATGTTATGTTTAAATATGCAAATGCATCCACCTAATCTTTTTTAAAAATTCAAATGGTAGGGGTGCATGGGTGGCCCAGTCGGTTAGGCGTCTGACTTTGGCTCAGGTCATGATCTCATGGTTTGTGAGTTTGAGCCCCACATCGGGCTCTCTGCTGTCAGTGCAGAGCCCACTTTGGATCCTCTGTCTCCCTCTCTCTCTGCCCCTCCTCCCTCCTTCTCTCTCTCTCTCTCTCTCTCTCTATCAAAAATAAACATTTTTAAAAAAAATTTTTAAAAACCCTCAAATGGTAGCATACTTTAACAGTGTTTTGTACCTTGCTTTACACTTAGCCATAGATCTTGGAGATTGTTCCATATCGGGACATGAAGTTCTTTCTTCCCCTCTCTTGCTCCTCTTTCGATGATCGCAAAGCATTCAATCGTTTCAGTGGGTTTAGGACTTAACACTCCCAGATAAGAAGTCTGTGCCCATGATTCTTTTTCTTCTTTACCTAATCTTCCACATATTTCTAGATTTTTCCTTCCTGAATTTAGAAATTTCAGCAGCCTGCTGCTATTTAGAGGTGTATTTTTCTTAGGTATTTCCCCTTGAAGTCCTTTCAATTTTACTGCTTTGTCTATGTCCTTTTCATTCTTCATTCCCCTTTTCAGGGGAAAGGACTCTCTGGATTTTAGTCTTTCCTTTTTAGGGCCTCCCTTTTTCTTGGCTCATTCTATCATTTATATTTTCAGTCTGTTGGGAGGATTCTTTGACTTGATATTCCGAATGATGGATTTTGTTTTTTATTTCATTCCCTTCCAATATTTCTCCTTCTCTATTTAATTTAAATTTAATCTTGCTTCTGTTTTAGTGCTCGTTTTTGGACCTGCTTTCAGAATGTGATGTCCAAGATGAGGATGTTGACGTAGGGCAGGAACTGACCTCCTGTGGACTGGAGCGCGTGGAGTTTCTGGTCCACACATGCGGGACCTGCTGTTGCCTCGTGCAATGAGACTTTGTTCTTGTGCCGCCACTGGGGTACATGTTTGTGTAGTCATACATGCACGTCTGTGTGTATGTATAAACACGTCCATGTGCACGCACAAGCAGTCCACAGAGACCCTACCGCCTCTGTCCTGACTGCAGTGATTGGGGTCGGGATGGAATGAGGTAAGGAGAGGATGGAGAAGAGATACTTGGAATTACTTACTCTTGGTGGGCTTCCTGTCAGGGTATGTGGCTGATAAAGAACAACAGGCTAGATGGACTACTCTTAATTGAGGAAGTGGGAACAGAGTTGCCCTTCAGATGGACAATTTCACAGCTGACCCCAGAGTATGCTTCCTCTTTTCTTTATTCAGGTTACACTTCAGCATCGCCCCTAACCATCTCAGGGCCTGCTCCTGCAATGGGTCCCTGTCATTTCTGAATTGGGCTTTCTTCCCCAGGCCCTGAGGAGCTGATCCCATCTCTTACCACATCCCCCATTTCCCACTGTGGCTCATTTTGCTTTTGGTTTCTCGACTGTGGCTAAGTTTGATTTTTCTGTAGGTTTGATCCTGTCTGCTGTACCTCTTCCAGAAACTCCCCAAAGTTTTTTTGACTCATGGCATATCTCCCTGTTTTCTGGCTTTTTAAATGGGCATAGGGCCCACGCAGATGGGCTTAACAAACAACCCCAAAATGAAGTAGGTTAAAACACAAATTTATTCTTATCTCTTGCTGTTCTGTGAGTTGCCTGTCCTCAGCTACGTGGTTCCTGGTTGAAGTCTCTCATGTGGTCATCTGAGGGTTCAGCCAGACTGGATGCCTAAGATAACACACTTGTGGCTGGCAGTTGACGAGAGTGACGTCTCTATGTGGCTTGGGCTGCTCAAAGTATGGTGGGCGGGTTCCTAGAGGACATGTCCCAAGAATGAGCATTCCAAGAGACAGGAAATGCAGCATCGCTCCTGCACTGTTCTTTGGGTCAGAGCAAGCATAGGCCCCACACACATGGAACAGGGTAGGTTTATAGACTCCAGCTCTTGATGGGGACACAGCCAAGTCATATTGCAGATAAGCATGTAGGATATGAATTGCCACAGGCACCATGCTGAGGTACAAAGATAATGGATACCAGATCCATAGTTCCTCACACCTTAGGGTTCAGTGGCAGCAGCAGGTAGATGAATAGGCAATGACAGTGCAGAAGATAAGTGTTATGAAAGAGCTAAGCACAGGGGCCCGTTGACAGCATCGTGAAGGATATCTAACACATACTGGGCAAGTGCTGGCGGACTGCGGATGTAGAAGTCAGTTGGGAAAGGACACATCTGACCAGGGATCTGAGTCTTTTTTTTTTTTTAATGTTTTTTATTTATTTTTGAGAGACAGAGAAAGCATGAGCGGGGGGGGGTGTCAGAGAGAGAGGGAGACACAGAATCTGAAGACAGGCTCCAGGCTCTGAGCTAGCTGTCAGCACTGAGCCCGACACGGGGCTCGAACCCACAAACCGCGAGATCATGACCGGAGCCGAAGTCGGCCCCTCAACCAACTGAGCCACCCAGGCGCCCCTGGATCTGAGTCTTGAAGCACAAATGGGCACTGGCTATGTGAACAAGAAGGAAGAAGGCATCCCAGGACATGCACACACCATGTCTCTGTCTGAGCTGTGCATAGCATTAAAAATGTGTCTTACACTGCTTCAGCACAGCATTTGGCTGACTGCTGTTTGTGTCCTTTGCTTTCTTGGGTGATACTGAGGACTGTCTACTTTCCCGGGGCTTGAATTTCCATAGTGAGATGAAATTCACTGGATATCAACATTACCATCTGCCGATAGTCACAGCTGACAGAGGAAAAGCACTTGGGACATTGAAGACAAATGGATGTGGGTGGTGTCTCCTGGACTTTTGTCCACGGCATGAGCATCAGTGACACTTAGTCATGGCTGAAGGTTAAAGAAGGGGACATCGGTTCTGTTGTCAACATTTTCTCTTTAGCTAAGGTAGTTCAACCTGTCACAGATTCCCCTAAACTGAGTATTGTCATTCAGCCCATATTCTCTCTTCTTGTTTACAAAGGACTTCCTTGCTCTTTTGACTCTGAACAGAGCTTTGAAAAAGATATTTTATTTTGTAGTTGTCCTAAGTTTTTTTTTTAAATTTATAGTTTATTGTCAAGTTGGTTTCCGTGTAACACCCGGTGCTCTTCCCCACAATTATCCTCCACCATGACCATCACCTCCCTTCCCCTTTCCCCCTCCCCCTTCCGCTGTCCTAAGTATTTTTTAGTGTTATACAGGAGAAACAGTGTGGCTTTAGAAGATTTTTAAAAGACTTTTTAAAAGGTTTTTTTGCTAATAACTATATACATATATATATTTTTTTATTTTTTGCTGATACACACACACGTTTTATTGAAGTATAGTTGACACAATATTACATTAGTTTCAGGAATATAGCATGGTGATTTAACATTTTATACATTTTATACATTTAACAAGTTTATACATTATGCTATGCTTACCAGAAATTTAGCTACCATCTGTCATCACACAACACCAATACAATACCATTGACTATTTTTCCTATGCTGTATGTTTCATCCCTGTGACTTACTCATCTCTTAACTGGAAGCTGTATCTCTCACTCCCCTTCACTCATTTTGCCCACCCCCCACCCCTCCCCTTTGGTAACCATCAGTTTGTTTTCTGTATTTATGGATCTGTTGCTGCTTTTTGTTTGTTTGCTTATTTGTTTTGTTTTTTAGATACCACATGTAAGTGAAATCATATGGTATTTTTCTTTGTCTGACTTGTTTCACTTAGCATAATAGGTCCATCCATGTTGCCACAAATGGCAAGATCTCATCCTTTTTATGGCTGAATAATATTCCATTGTATATATATACCATGTCTTCTTTATCCATTCATCCATGGATGGACACTGGGTTGCTTCTATATTTTGTAAATGCTATTGTAAATGATGCTGCAACAAACATGGTGCATATATCTTTTTGAATTAGTGTTTTATTATTCGTTGGGTGAATATCAAGTAGTGAAATTACTGGATCATGTGGTATTTCTATTTTCAATTTTTTGAGGAATCTCCACAGTGTTTTCCACAGTGTCTGTGTCAGTTTACATTCCCACCAACAGTGCATGAGTGTTTCTTTTTCTCTACATCCCTGCCAGCACTTGTTATTTCTTGTCTTTTTTTTTTTTTTTTTGATTTAAGCCATTCTGACATGTGTGAGGTGATATCTCATTGTGGTTTTAATTTGCATTTCCCTGATGATGAGTGATGTTAAGCATCTTTTCATATGTCTGTTGGTCATCTGTATGTCTTCTTTGGAAAAATGTCTATTTAGGTCCTCTGCCCATTTTTTAATTGGATTATTTGTTTTATCCAGAGGTAAAATTTTTTTAATCTTTGCCAATTTGATGTGAAAAATACCTAGTTTTCATTTTCATTTTGTTTGCTGTTGATATGGAATAATTATTGTTATTGACCATGCTTACATCATTTGTCTAATTTTGTATCAGGCAGTTTTTTTTTTAATTGATTTTCAAAACCCTTAATATGTTAAAGCAAACAACTTGTGTTCATATATGCTCAAATTCTTTTCCCAGTTTGCTGTTATTTTTTCATTTTTACTAATTGTGTGTTTTTGATGTAAAGAAAAAAATGTTCATCTCTTAGTCTTTTCCTTATGGATTCTGCTTTTGGTTTTGGGTTTAGAAAGCCCTTCCCAAGCACAGGATTATATGTACCCTTCATGTAAATCACGAATCGTCAAACTAAGGCTAAGAAGTACAATCTGGACAGCCACCTGTTTTTGTACAGCCCGTGAGTTAAAAAAAATTTTTTTAATAACTATAGAGTCATGGGAAGTTACCAAAAATATATAAGGAGTTCCCAGGTGCCCTTTAGCCAGTATCTTAGCAATACCAGAAAATTAACATTAACATAATCCACAGAACTCATTCACATCCCCCAGTTTTACATGCACTCATCTGTGTGCGGGTGCATGTATGTATTTAATTCCGTGCATTTCTGTCACATGTGGATAGATATTTCTAACCAGGACCACCACAATCAAGATACAGACTGTTTCATCAATGCAAGACTCCCTCCTGCTATCCTTTTATAGTCGTCATTTTTAAATGGCTGGGGATTTATGTATTTCATGATGCCTGGAAATTAGTGAAATTCAAAATTCAGTGTCCAAGTAAAATTTTACTGGAACGTAGCCACACTCATTCGTTTACCTACTGACTGTGGCTGCTTTTGGACTATGACAACAGACTTGAGATACTGCAACAGACACTGTATGACCTGCAAAGCTGGAAACATTTACCATCTGGCCGTTCACAAAAAAAGTTTGCTGAACCCACTATAAATTGTCATATATGGGGCACCTGGGTGGCTCAGTTGGTTGAGGGTCTCTTTTTTTTTTTAATTTTTAAGAAAATATTTATTTATTTTTGAGAGAGAGAGAGAGACAGAGCACAAGCAGGGGAGGGGGAGAGAGAGAGAGCAAGGGAGACACAGAATCCAAAGCAGTCTCTGGGCTCTGAGCTGTCAGCACAGAGCCGAATGCAGGACTCAAACTCACAGACCTTGAGATCATGACCTGAGCTGAAGGCAGACGTTTAATGGACCTAGCCACCCAAGCGCCCTTCAGGTATCTGACTCTTGATTTGGCTCAGGTCATGAACCTGAGATTGTGGTATTGAGCCCCATATCAGGCTCTGCTGAGCATGGAGCCTGCTTAAGATTCATTCTCTCTCTCTCTCTCTCTCTCCCCCCCTCTTTGTAACCTCCCCCAGCTAATGCTCTCCCTCTCTCTCTCTCTCTCTCTCTCTCTCTCAAAAAAACAAAACAAAAAAAACACAAAATATCCTATATCATCATATATTATTACTTTTTTTTGATATTTACTCTTGATATTTACTTTGCACTTGGTATTAAGAGAAGGATATAACTTAACTGTTTTCTAAAGGCTAATTGAATTCTCCATCAGTATTTATTGAATAATCTTTTCTTTCTTCACTATTTGAAGTTCCATAGTTACCGGTAATGTGTTAACTCAGATCTGTTCTGTCAATTTCAGGAATGACAGGGTGAATCATCAAGCTATTTGGGCAGGATCTATGTTACCCCAGAGTTCTCTGGGGATGAGAAGCCCTTACTCCCTGCATTAACACTGAATGTTCAAGCCAGATGTGCCCATGCACAATGGTATCTAATCACTCAGGTTTATTTCTAAGTGCAGAAGCTGTGGTGGGGTCTTGTTTTATTTTTCTGGAGTCCATGAGATCGCTAAGAGGCAAATGGAGCTGTTTGTTCATGGGTTTTGTTCCTCTATGTTGGATCTCTCTGGAGCTGGCTGCCTCTTAAAATCTTTTGAGAAAAGTAGCTTGATTTGTTTCTCTAACACTAGTGGATCAGGAATTATTTTTAAGAAACACCTGTGAAGGATTGCTTACCACCAAGTGCTAGTGCAGTTGTGAAGGCGCGTGTATGGTAGTGGGGCATCTCTTGTCCAGTAGATGCCTGTTTAATGAAATCTGGGACCAGGGGACAGGTAGCAGAGGGCTGTCAGCCTCTGCTCTGGACTCTTGGGGCTGTGCCTCTGTCTTTTCCTGGCTGAGTGACCTTGGGCCCATCCTGTAACCTCCCTGGATCTGTTCTCTTAGTAGGAAAACAGGGATAATAAAGCTCACCTCCTTCTCCTTCCCCCACCCCTGAGTTACCTTTAAGGGTTAAATGAGTAATTTTAAGGGTTAAAGCTTGCATAGTGCCTGGCAGAGAGTATGAGCTTAAAACATTTCATTTCTTTACCTTCCCTCCCCCTTGACTTAGAGGTATGTGTGTAGGCGGCTGTGTCTCCAAGTCCTGTAATCTTTCTTAGCCCTAAGAATTTGCTTTCTATTTGGGAGTTGTGTTTCTGAGTCAGCTCATAGCCCCGGCTTGCATGGTGCTCAGCTAGCCGCCTTTTGCTGTCTGCCTAGGGTTGGTTCAGATGACCCAAGGTGTACCCTCTGGCCAGGTGTCGGAGCTGGGCCGTGAGGACAGCCTGTGGGCTGTTTGTCCTTCTGGCCTCCTTAGACAGTGGTGTAAGGCCTCCCCATGGGAGTTCCTGCAGTGAGGGGTGCTGGCTTGCGACAGCGGAAAACTGGCTTGGATCAGGTATCACCGAAGCAGGTGACCGGAGGTGAGTGGGGGGGAATCCACCCAGGGAGGCAGCTCCCATGTGGGTAAGAATGTCAGGTACCTAGTGACCTTGGTCTGAGTCTTTGCTGAACACAGTCATTTTGACAGGACTTGCCCTCTTTGTCCAAAGGATGGGCTCTGTGGATTTAAGGGCAGCATGCAGGGCTGTTGAACTTGGGTGTACTTGATTTTGCTACAACTGCAGCAATTTCTAACCCTCTGTAATTTACCTGTGTTTGAAACATGACACTTCGCCCCACTAGTGTGGCCAGACTGATTTTTCTGCCTAGGAAACATTGCTTAGAGTATCCCTGGCCATCTGGCCTAGTGTTGGCTTCTCATCTGTCCTTTCCTTGGCATCTTCCACCTGGTTTCAGGTACCCTTCGGAAGGGAGAGTGTGTCTGGACAATTACAGCAGCTCCTGAACTGATTCCTCCCTGATCTCTTCTTTCTTTCCCTTCTTATTCCTTGTGCTTTTTCCAAGATCTTTTTTGTAAAATTTACTGTTCGATTGCCACTTCTCTTCTTAAATGCTTAGCCGTTGCCTACGGGATGTACCTCAAATTCTTAAGCATGCTATTTAAGATCCCTCCGAGTCTGGAGCCAGTCTGCCTTCCAGGCCCTGTTTCCTGCCTGCGGCTTCCCCTGGATGGCTCCTGACCACGTCCTGTCCACGATGATGTTCCCCAGCTGTGTCTTTGCTCCTCACCCCGTGGCAATGTTCCATGCCAGAACGCCTTTCTCTTCTTCCATTAAGTGGCTCTTCACTGTTTATACAGACATGCTCGATATTCTCCAGACAGCCTAGCCACCGGGAAGGGGTGGTCTTGCCATTTCCAGCGAACATTGGTGAATTTAAGTGGTTTTCTTGCAGCCACATAGCTATTAGGAGAGCTGGAGTTGTTTTTGGTTTTGTTTTTTTAACATGTTTATTTATTTTTGAGAGAGAGAGAGAGAGAGCACAAACTGGGGAGGGGCAGAGAGAGGGAGACAGAGGATCTGAAGCAGGCTCCATACTGACAGCAGTGAGCCCAATGGGGGGCTCAAATTCACGACCCATGAGATCATGACCTGACCGGAAGTCGCTCAACTGACTGAACCACCCAGGTGCCCCAGGAGAGCTGGAGTTTCAAGCCAGGATTTCCACCGTCCTACAAAGCCCAGGCGGACTGTCCTCTCTGAAGCCGTCCTCAGCGGACAGACTTACTCTCTCTTTCCCTAAGACTCGAGCCCAGCAGCTTTCTCCATATTCCTGTAGTGATCACATTATATCCCGTTGCTGTTTGTCCCCAGCCTGTGCCACACCCCATACTGCACCCTAACCCTCGATTCCTCAAATAAATCCCTTACTGGCTTGCTTCCCCTGCATCTAGGTAGTACCTGGCTCACAGCAGGAACTCTGTGTTTATCAGCACGGATACATGAATGAGTAGACTTTTCTCTCTATATCCTCTATTCGTGGCAGAGTACAGTGCCCTGCTAATGAGGCTACTTGAATCCCCCATGTGTTGGAAAACATCTCTCTTTCGGTCTGTAGAATAAAGAGAAAGTGACCATTATTTTGTGCTATTCCCTCTGCTATCTCGTAGAGACAATCAAGTTTTGTTTTTTTTTTTACTACTTGAAGAAGGATGCTTAAAGCATTTAATTATGTATAAAAGAGGAATATGGTCTTTAGCTAAGTTTTGTTAGACAGCAGTTATACTTAAGGAGGGGCTTTGAAGACACTTCCTCTCCTTTAATCTATCAGCACCCCTCCCTTCCCCGCCCAGCAACCTTAACTAAAAAAAATAATAATAATCTTCACTCTGGGCAGTTGACATTCTTCCCAAGCATATGCGAAGTGTAAATAAAGACGTCTTGAGGAATCCTTGCTGTTTATTGGTCTCTTGTATATTGGCTTCAGGACAAGCCTCCCTGCCTCCCCGTGTGGGTGGATATCCCACAGCCACTGCCACGCCGCCACGTGGGCACCACCCCCTATCCGACTTTGTTTCATCCTCGTAGTTTATAGTAACATAAGGTTGTGAGATATTTCCTCTTTCTTTCCTTGACTTTTTTCCTTCCTCTGTTTCCATCCCCCTGCTGTTACCTGGAGGGTTTATTTCTGCCTCTGAGCTGGGAACGCCCATGTAAGAGGGCCAGACTGACCAGTGTTAAAGCCCTTGTTTTGGATGCCCCTCCTTCCTGTCATCTTTCTGCTTTCTTTGTCTGGTTAGTTAGTTGCGAAACTCTTTTGAGCTGTTGTGGTTTAGGATGTCCTATTCCTGCCTTTTCTTTTACTGTTTAGATGTGATCAGACACCGGTTATCGAGTGCCGTTTTCTATGCCGGTGAATCAGTTAACCTTGGGAATAAGAAGAAATCCCTCACATCCGGTCTGAGTCATATCAGGAATGTGGGAATTAGATTTGGAACAGCCAGGTAGCCAGGTGGATCTCAAGCCTGGAAATGCATTTGCACTTTGGGGTAAGAGCCGGACACACTTAAGGCTTCTCAGGAGGATGCTGTGGGGAAACCTGTCTCAGGCTTTGAAGAGTTCCACAGAAAGTTTTTAGCTCCTTTGTGGTAAGGTGCAGGATCCAAACAACAGTGTTGAATGCCACAAAAGTAGAACTTAGAGAATACTATGTACGCATCCCGTACAAGGAGAAAAAAAATGAGGTAAAAACTTTTATGGGGGCACCTGGGTGGCTCAGTCGGTTGAGTGTCTGACTTCGGCTCAGTTCATGATCTCACAGCTCAGGAGTTCAAGCCCCACATCGGGCTCTCTGCTGAGAGCTCAGAGCCTGGAGTCTTCTTCAGATTCTGTGTCTCCCTCTCTCTCTGCCCCTCCCCTCCCCACACTGTCTCTGCCTCTCTCTCAAGTATAAATAAACATTAAAAAAAAAACCTTTTTTTGAGCAAGCGTGACCTATTTGAATATAGTCACATAGTTCTTTCTAATTTAACCATTTCTCATCTCAGATTAGTTTTAGGTTTGGGTTGAGGGTTTAAGGACATCCCCACCCCCAAAAGTAGGGTATGTATGTCACAAATCATGGCATGTGAGGGTCCTTTATAAGACAGCAGTTTGAACTTGGGGAGCTCATGGAAGTTGAAATGTACTTCTGTTTCCTCTTTTTAATTTAGAGAGCTTAGAATCTGCAGTGCTTATTTCCCCATGGGTATTTTGGGGACTCTAAAAATGGTAGGTTCTCTCTGAAGGAAGAAGATTCAAATTCCCATGGCACACACAAAATTTTGCACATAAATTTTTGGCATGCAGTGCTTATGAATTCCTGAGAAAGAGTCCCTGTTATAGAGGGATGGTGAGCTTGAAGTAATTTTTGAGGCAAGGACACTTTTAGTTTTACTAAATGTGCCAGGCTTTTTTTTTTTTTAATGATTTTATTTTTTAAGTAATCTCTACCCCCAACATGGGGCTCAAACACACAACCCCGAGATCAAGAGTCACATGCTCCGTTGACTGAGCCAGCCAAGCACCCCAATGTGCAAGGCTTTTAAAGCATAGCCGAGGGGTGTGGGCTGTAAGCATGGACTCCACAGTAGCCCCCTGGCACTTGCTACTGGTAGTTGAGTCCTGCCTTGTTCTGTTCCTCACTTGAAAGGTTGTTGCCCTTGAAAATGTTTGATCTGGAAAGATGATTAATCAGCAAGTATTTGGTCACCTAGTACATATTCAGCTTTGTATTGTATATTGTTCCTTCCTGGTTCTGAAAACCAAAAATGCCCCTTGTTTAAATTTTAACTTGTATCATCAAATATGGAGTGCATTCCAGGTATGTAGTGCTGTGTCACATGGTAGCACAAAAACGTGAACATTAGAACCAGGTTTTTGTTTTTGTTTTTAAAGATTTTATTCTTCTGTCATCTTTACACCCAACATGGGGCTTGAACCCACAACCCTGAGATCAAGAGCCACAGTGCTCCACTGACTGAGCCACCCAGGTGCCCCCTAGACCCAGGTTTTTTAAGATGAATGAATGGTACAGTTAAGAGATACTCAGTGAAGGATGGGAAAGAACCAACATTTATTGAGGGGTTATTCTAGGCACGTTATGTGTTTTCTTTAGTATGTACACCCTCCATGTCTAGATGGAGAAATGGGGGATCAGAGAGACTGGGTGCCTTACCCCAGGCCTGGCAAGGAGCAAAGCCAGAATTCAAGCCCAGTCATTTGGACTCTAAGCCCAGATCTTCCTTCTTTGCCTCTTTTGTTACAGATCAGAGTGGATGAGTGGCTTAGGATAGGAAGAGCATATAAAGGAGGACCTTAACCAGTGTCACAGTAGCTTAACTTCCTGATCTTTATGAAATTTCACTTACCCTCTGTTGATTACCAATCATAATGTAAGTTTTTCTCAATTGGTCTTTTTCTGCTTGTCTACATCACTCACCTTCTTATGTAAGATACAAGGGGGAAGAATCTAGGTTGTGTGACATGACCCTAGAATAGAGACCAAAGACCTGGATTCCTGACATTTCCACTTACGTGACCTCATGCATGCCACTTCTAAGCCTTTTCTTATTTATATCTGACTCAGACAATTTGGATGGTTTCTGAGGAGTTCTATGCCCCAGACCCTCATGTGATTTTGGTGCAGAAATGTCAGTGGAGGAATGTCTTTACTTAACTTTCAACTGACAGGGTGGGCCAAGGTGGGCAAAAAAAGAGAGCAGGTTTTTAGAGAGAGTCACATTTTCTTTGAAGATGTGCTTTTTGGGGAGATTTAATCAACAATTTTAATATTATTATTATTATTATTATTACTATTATTATTATTACACACCCAACGTGGAACCCAACACAGGGGTTGAACTCACCACCCTGATACCAAGACCTGAGCCAAGATCAAGAGTCAGACGCTTAATTGACTGGGCCACCGAGGCTCCCCTATTATTATTTTTTAATCCACGTTTTTAGAAAGCTGTCTGCCTGGGCTTTTGAGTCCTCCAGATGGCCTGCACATACCTGGCTAGCAATAGAGGCAGAACCTTTGTGTTGTGAGTCATAGTAACCATTCAGTTAGGGACAGTCTTTTGAAAATACCTCTCCTCTTTCAGGGGTTGTGATTTCTCAGCCTGGTCTCCCACAGCCTTGTTTGCCCCGTGGGCAAATTCACTTTCTTATGTTGCCCCAGCGTCCATTGTCCCTCTCATTCATTTTGCATGACAACTCATATTGGGTTGCCCTGTAGAGGTTCTCATGCCCGTATGCCCAACTGGATGGAGTCCTGTAAACTCTATTTTATAAAGTGTTTGGTAGCTTTTTTGTTTTTGTGTGGTAGCTCTGCATCAGCACGTGAGCTAATGTGTATTAGGTGTTCAATATGTGGTTGAAACATGGTTGAAACAGAGTATCCTTCTTAGAAGGAATGAAGAGGGATCATGTTTAAATTCATCTGAGGATGGAAGAAAAACCTTTGCTCCCAAGAATCACAAGAATGTCTGGAGAAGTGATTGCTAGTCTGGAGATTTTTAGAAAAAGCTAGTAACAGACATTGGAAACTTAGCCAAAGAATGTAGGCTTGTGCTCCTTCATTTGGACTTCCCTTGTGTTCTTGTTGGAGGCTTTCTTTTGCATCAAGCCAGTTGGTGGATTTTACTTGAAGGGCAGGTTTTCTGATCGAAAATCCAGGGAAATATTTTCAATTTCTCAACAACTTTATTAATCTACAAATTAAGCTTTGAAATAGGTGGTTTCTTTTTTTTTCTTTCTTTCTTTCTCTTTCTTTCTTTCGAGAGAGAGTGCATACTCGAGCAGGGGAGAGGCAGAGGGAGAGGGAGAGAGAATCCCAAGCAGGCTCCATGCCCAGTGCTGAGTCTGGCATGGGGCTTGATCTCAAGACCATGAAAGCATGACCTGAGCAGATATCAGGAGTCCCATGCTTAACTGACTGAGCTACCCAGGCCCCTTGAAACAGGTAGTTTCTTAACCCATGTCTAAAGAAGAGTCTTTACCTCATAAGAAATGGTCCAGGGGCATCTGGATGGCTCAGTTGGTTGAGTGTCTGACTCCTTTGTTTGTTTGTTTATTTATTTTTGAGAGAGAGAGACAGACAGAGACAGAGTGCAAGCAGGGGAGGGACAGAGAGGGAGAGAGACACAAAATTTGAAGCAGGCTCCAGGCTCTAAGCTATCAGTACAAGAGCCCTGATGTGAGGCATGAACCCAAGAACTATGAGGTCATGACCTGAGCCGAAGTCAGACATTTAACCAGCTGAACCACCCAGGCACCCCTGACTCTTGATTTCAGCTCAGTCATGATCCCAGGGTTGTGGGATTGAGGCCCAAGTCAGGCTCCGAGAGCCTGCTTAAGATTCCACCCACCCCCCCACTCTGTCCTTCCCCCCTTCTCTAAAATAAAAGAAGAAAAGGAAGGAAGGAAAGGAAAGAAAGGCAGAAAAAGAAATGGTCAAGAATCCAAAGCTGGAAAAGGTAAGATGTTCAGAGAAGATACCAACCTAGAAACTGCAGGCCAATGGGCCTTGGAACTTGGAGATACTTGTCCAAGCAACCTTGGAGGTTTGGAGAGTATTTGTGATAGGGATTCCAGGGCAGAAGATAGGAAGGAAGGAGGACTGAGCTTTCTCAGTAGGAAGTAGGGTCCTGGAACTTAGGAAATATAGTTTTAGGAAATATAGTTAAGATGCATTTGAATAACTGCACAGGAAAAAAAAAGATACATTTCTACATCTTAAAATTTCATATTGTTTGTATTACTATTCTGTATCTAGATTTTAAAAAATTATGTAGAAAATTTTATAATTATGTGTATTAGTCAGCCTTGCTGTGGTAGTAACTCCAAAAATTCAAAGGTTTGCAGCAAACATTAATTTCTAGGTCACGGTATGTGTCGGTGGCTGAGTCAGTCGCTATGGCTCTTGTCCACAAGTGTTCCATTCTAAAGGAGGAGCCCCAGTTGGGTCATGCCAGTTTCGAGGCAGAGGAGACAGAACAAGAGAGCTGGTGGAAACATGCAGTGGCTCTAATCGTGTCTGCTCCCATCTGGTATGTGTGTCACATTTGCTCATGTGCCATTGGCCAGAGCAAGCCACATAGACAAGCCTAAAGGGGATGGGGTGGAAATGTGCCCTTCTGTGGGCAGTCACTTGGCAATAGTAAGAGTATATAATCCTCTTAAAGGAAGGAAGTGAATAACTGCAAATGATAATGCCATCTACCATATAGTTTGTATCCTCTCCTTTGTCCCTGAACACTGTTTAGTTCAGTACTTTACAGCAGTTCAGAATGATCATTTTTACATGTTTTAAATACATTTCCTCTCTTTTATGTGTATTAAAATTCCAGATAATTTTGAGGGAAACCAACCTCTTGCCAGGGAGTGATATGGTGGATCACTGCCTGTTTTTAAGTATTCTTTTTAAATACTTCAGTGCCTGGAGCTCTACTGTATGCACATCATTGCATGAGCTAAAGTCTCCAGAACAATTTGAATAATGAGGTGATATTAGGTATCAGAATCTCGTTTCTGAATTTAGTAGACAGGCCTTTAATGTTTCATATTGTTTTCTGCTTTACAAATATTACCAAGATCTGATTCACGTACCTTAAAATCACCATTTTAAAGTATACAGTTGAGTGGTTTTTAGTGTATTCACAGCATTGTGCACACATCATTATTGTCTAATTCCAGAATATTTTTGTGACCCTCAAAAGAAGCCCTATACTCATCAAACAACTGACTCCCTTCCCTCAAACCCCTGGCACCCAAAAATCTGTTTTCTGTCTCTAAAGGATTTGTCTGTTTTGGACATTTCCCATGAATGGAATGATACGTGTGGCCTTTGATGTCTGGCTTCTTTCATGGAATGTTTTCAAGGTTCATTGTTGATGTTTTCTGATATAAACTCTTAAAAATATTTAGGACCTTTATTTATTTATTTTTTTGTTTCTCCCCTACCCCTCTGCATTCTCTCTAAAAGTCTCATCATATCCAGGCTGGTTCTTAGAAAAATCTGCCGTGGAACCAGTATTGTTTTTGTTTCTTAAACAAATTTTATATATTTATTTTTAAAATTCCAGTATAATTAAGGGCACCTGGGTGGCTCGGTTGGTTAAGCGCTGATTTCAGCTCTGGTCATGATCTCGTGGTTCATGAGTTCCAGCCTCGCGTCGGGCTCTGTGCTGACAGCTCAGAGCCTGGAGCTGCTTCAGATGCTCTGTCTCCCTCTCTCTCTGCCCCTCCCCTGCTTATGCTCTGTCTCTCTCTGTCTCAAAAATAAATAAACACTAAAAAAAATTTTGTTTTAAACTCCAGTATAAATTAACATACAGTGCTATATTCGTTTCAGGCATATAATATAATGATCCAACAATTCCATACATTACTCAGTGCTCATCAGGATAAGTGTACTTTTAATCCCTTCACCTGTTTCACCCATCCCACACTCACCTCCTCTCTGGCAACCACCAGTTTTTTCACTGTATTTAAGAGTCTGGTTTTTGTTTCTCTTTTTTTTTCTGTGTTTTCTTTCCTAAATTCCATATATGAATGAGATCATTTGGTATTTGTCTTTTTCTGACTGACTTATTTCACTTAGCTTTATACCCTCTAGATCCATCCATGTTGTTTCAAATGGCAGGATTTCATTTTTTTCATGGCTGAGTAATATTCCATTGTATATATACACCTCATCTTTTTTTTAATGTTTATTTTGGGAGAGAGAGAGAGAGAGAGAGAGAGAGGAAGGGCAGTGAGATATGGAGAGAGATAATCCCAAGCAGGATCTGTACTTAGCAGGCAGAGCCTGACATGGGGCTCAATCCCATCACAGGGAGATCATGACCTGAGCCGATATCAAGAGTCATATTAACCAACTGAGCCATGCAAGTGCCCCTATACCACATCTTCTTTATCTGTTCATCTGTGGGTAGACACTTGTGTTGCTTCCATATCTTGGCTATTGTAAATAAAACTGCTATAAACAGTAGGGTGCATATATCTTTTAAAATTAGTGTTTTCATATTTTTTGGTAAATACCTAGTAGTGGAATTACTGGGTCATATGGTAATTCTATTTTTAATATTTTGAGGACCCTCCATACTGGTTTCCACAGTGGCTGCACCAGTTTACATTCCCATTAACAGTGCATGAGGGTTCCTTTTTCTCCACATCCTCCCCAACACTTGTTTCTTGTGTTTTTGAGTTTAGCCATTCTGACAGGTGTGAAGTGATTATCTCATTATGGTTTTGTTCTACATTTCCCTGATTATAAGTGACGTTGAACATCTTTCCATGTGTCTGTTGGCCAGAGATTGTGTCAAAGAGATTACTGCCAATGTTTTTCTTCTAGGAATTTTATGATTCTGGGTCTCACATTAATCCATCTTGAGTTTATTTTTGTGTATGGTGTAAGAAAGTGGTCTAGTTGTGTTCTTTTGCATGTAGCTGGCCAGGTTTTCCAACACCGTTTGTTGAAGAGGCTGTCTTTTTCCCATTGCATATTCTTGCTTCCTTTGTCATAGATTAATTGACCACATAATCATGGGTTTATTTCTGGACTGTCTGTTTTGATCCACCGATGTGTCTGTTTTTGTGCCAGTACCATACTGTTTTGATCACTATGGTTTTGTTGTACAGCTTGAAATCTGGGATTGTGATACCTCCAGCTTTGCTCTTCTTCAAGATTATGTTGGCTATTTCGGGTCTTTGTGGTTACATACAAATTTTAGGATTATTTGTTCCAGTTCTGTGAGAAATGCTGTTGTTATTTTGATAGGGATTACGTTAAACGTGTAGGTTGCTTTGGGTACTATGCACGTTTTGACAATATTTGTTCTCCCAGTCCATGAACATGGAATATTTTTTATTTGTGTCACCTTCAGTTTCTTTCATCAATGTTTTATGGTTTTCAGACTATAAGTCTTTTACCTCCTTGGTTAAGTTTATTCCTGGATATTTTGTTATTTTTGATGCAATTGTAAGTGGGATTGTTTCCTTAATTTCTCTTTCCTGTTACTTCATTATTAGTACACAGAAATGCAACTGCAAAGAAGTTTCACTTCTTAGGAACTTTACTTTTATTTCTTAATTTTACTTTGGGATTTTATTAGAATGGCTGATACCAATTCATTACCAATGAATGATTCCAATAAGGACATGATTATATTCAACAATGATTATATGATCAGTTAATGTAATAAATTGCATTAGTAGAGTTCCTAATGTAAAATTACTCTTGATTTCCCAGAACGTATTTAACTTGATCCTGATATATTCTTCTTTTTTAAAAAAATTTTGCATGTGAATATGCTTGTTTTAATTGTTTTATTTATTTTAGTTTATTTTAAAAATGTTTATTTATTTTGAGAGCGATTGAGAGCACATGAGCAGGGGAGAGGCAGAGAGAGAGGGAGAGAGAGAGAATCCCAAGAAGATTCCATACTCAGCACAGAGCCCAGCATGAGGCTCAATCTCATGAATGTGAGATTATGACCTGAAACAAAATCAAGAGTCAGATGCTTAGCCACCTGAACCACGGAGGCACCTGATATATTCTTCTTTTTAAAAATTCTTTTTTAAAATGTTTATTTATTTTTGAGAGAGAGAGAGAGAGAGAGAGAGAGAGAGAGCGAGCGAGCATGAGAGGAAAGGGGCAGAGAGAGAGAGAGGAACAGAAGATCCAAAGTAGGCTCTGCACTGACAGCAGTGAGCCCAACATGGGGCTCAAACTCATGAACTGGGAGATCATGACCTGAGCTGAAGTTGGATGCTTAACCGACTGATCCACCTAGGTGCCCCAATATTTATTTTGAGAGAGAGGGAGAGAGCACAAGCAGGGGAGGGGCAAAGAGAGAGGATCCCAAGCAGGCTCCGTGCTGTCAGCATGGAGCCCCATGTGGGGCTTGATTCCATGAACTGTGATATCATGACTTGAGTCAAAATCAAGAGTTAGATGCTTTAAAAAACTGAGCCACCCAGGCATCCCTCTCCATTTTTTAAAAGTTAGTGTCTTACAGTGTTTGAATAAAACAGAACTTGCTCCTTGAGGTTCAGTGGAGCTGAGCTGTACAACCATGGGGCTTAGCTTACCTTTCAGCAAAAGTTCTGTGACAGCACTTCTGTGGTTATTTATTTAGATTTTCTACCTCAACTAAATTTCATTTTGGCTATGTATTTTCCTGCAAACGCATCTGTCTTGTCTAGACTTGCAAGTTTATTGGCATAGTTTTTCATAGCCTATCCTTATAATTTCTAATCACGCACAGAGCTAATAGTTACAGCCTCTTCCTCACCCCACCCCACCACTGCATATTAATCAGGTTTCCTAAGTTTTACTTGATCTAATTCATGTTTTAGAAGAAATATATTCTGGTTTGGCTTGTAATATATACTTTTTCCTTTCACTTTATACTTTAACTTTTTTATTCCCTCTTCCAGTTTTGACTTTTTTTTTTTTTTTTTTTTTTTTTAGCTGTGGCCTAAAGTGTTCTATTTCATGGGAAAAATCATACATATATGTATTTATCTGCTCTTGAGGACTGGGCTACTTCATGTTTTGGTCTTCTTGGGTCTGAATGATGAGCCAATATAGGCTGGCTATATTTTTAGGTTTTCCTGTGTCTGATGAGGTAATGCAGGCCTGCCATTTGCCACCTATCAGAACAAGTAAATTATTGGATCCCCTCTCTTTTTCCACGATGTTAGAATTGTCTTCTCGGATCTTAGGGTTGAGTTATCAGTTGACAGATCAGTTGAGTGATCTATCATTGGGGAAGAGTCAGAAGGAAGAAAGCCAGGGTCCTAGATAGTCACTCAGGGAAACTTGGCCTCATTTCTCTCTGCATCTGGATCCAGCATAGCCTGGCTTCCTTCTTGTTTTGGGTTTTCTCCCCATCTCAGTGGAACGCAGCTCCTTCAGTTTGCAGCCTCTGTGCTTGGTGGATGTGCCCAGGGCAGCTGGCCAGCTGCCTTCATGTTCTTTTGACTTTTGTATTGCATTTGCATCTCTACCCTTCATGGCGAGAGGAAGTTGTGTGTGTGGGCAGGCACGCTTTTCTGGTGGTCCTTACATGGTGTATCTGCCTGTGCTTGGCATCCCCTTGTCCACAGCAGCCAGACACCAGGGTGGTCCTCCTTTGCCCCACTATCGGCCCTTCCACTTGCCCATCCCCCCAGAAGATTGCACTTTCAAATTAGAGTGTATGTGAGGGCTTCAGGGCATTTTCTACTGCTTAGGTAACCTTGATAACCTTGAGTGACCTCAGGGACATGGGTTAAAGATAGCTCTTAGTTCCTTCCTCACTTGTGTCCCAATTATATCCAGTAGAAAACCTTTGGAAGTTTTAGCCTTTGGATGGAATTCTGGCCTGGTTTCCAGTCTGGTCCAGTTCTAGTCACTGCTTTTCTTTTTCTTTTTTTCCCCTCACTGCTCTTTCTCTTCCATTTTCTAGGTTGTTAAGTTAGTATCTGGAGAATGGAAAGAGGGAGAACGCAAGGCGTATCTGCTCAGCTCACGGAGTTTATCTAGGAGTCTAGTTTTATAATGTTTAAATGAGTTTGTAACATTCCTATTAATATAAACACGGTCATTTTCTGATTATTGAGCCTTTGGGATCTTTCCAGAGTTCACTCTGTGTCCTCTCTCTGCTATGAACATCCTTGAACAGAACATTTTTGAGATTTTCTCTTTGAATGTGTTCTCCAAAGTGGGCTTAAATTCAACTTTACAACAAAGTCAACAGTCAGTAGTGTTCTGTTCAGTCTGTAGGACATATTCATTCTTCAGGCATCTCCTTTGTGCCTGGCGGGAGGGAGGTAGATAGAGACAAGTCAGGTACAGTATGAGCCTTCTCCCCTTTAGTGTAAGGATGCCTTACATCGAGCTCTTCTGAAGCTAGATCATGTTGCCCACGTTCCTCCAATAGTATCAAAAAGAGAAGTTAGAGTGTTTAAGCATGACTTTGTTTTTAGTTTTTATTTTAGTCACCTGTACTCATCCTAAGTGCCCTCCTTGATCCTCATCACCTATTTCACGCACACACACCCCCCACTCACCTCTCCTCTGGTAACCATCAGTTTGTTCTCTATAGTTAAGAGTCTGTTTTTTGGTTTGTCTCTGTCTTTCTTTTTCTCCCCCTAAGCATGACTTTTTAAAAATTATATCCATATTGGCTCCTAATATATACCACTTTCTTTTTATAAACCATATGTAGAATGTAATATAGAGTTTTGCCAGGGATTTATGTTAATTTAATAATCTACCTTCTGGCTGGCTGACCACAATAGTGGATCTTGTAACTGAAATTCTTTGAACCAAAGGGGTTTCTGAAGCAGCCCACGTATGTATTTCTCTTCCTAGGTAAAAAGAGGTAGAGGGGGAGAAGAAATTCACTTCTAACTGAAGCCAGCATAAGTGAGAATTGGTATTTTGGAACAATGAGGTGTTTTCATTTATTTATCAACTATGTAGTTGTAATTATCACAAGTTACTGTAGCTATGTAAAATCACTAAGGAAGGTGTATTTAAGGCACCAACTATGACTCCCCATACAGGTTTTATTTTCAGCAGCATTTGTTAAATGTCTGTTGTGAACCCAGCCCCATGGTCTACAGGGGGATGCAAGAATACTTGCAGGCAAGTTGATTTCACTTTTTTTTTTTTTGTTTTTTAGTATGTTACTAGTGTTGTAGTACCCCATGTGTTCTAGGCACTATTCCATCTGCTTTCATATACTAGCTAATTTTATATAGTAGCTCATTTTATAAATGAGGAGATTAGGGCACAGCGTGATTAAGAAACTTGCTGGAGTCTGCCCTCAACTGGGGTTCAGAACTGCCCAGTCATTGCCAGGCTCGGTTTCATTGTCATTTGACAGACATTTATTGAGTCCCTTCTGTTGGCAAGGGATTGAGTTAGATCATTTCTAAGATTCATTCATTCATCAGATATGTGTTGAGTACCTACTACGTGCCAGAAGATAGAGGAGGAGAAAATAAGACAAAGTCTCCCCTCTTGTCAACCCATCAGTCAATACATAATAACTTTTCAGATGGTGTTAGTCTGTGACTCAAATAAAGGCAGGGAAGTGATAGAGGGGTGCAGGGATATTTTTAGATTTTTGTGGGCTGAGAAGACCTCTCTGAGTAGGTGTCATTTGAGCAGGAACCCATTTTTTTTAAGTTTTTTAATGTTTATTTTTGAGAGAGAGAGAGAGAGAGAGAGAGAGAGAATTGAGCGGGGGAAGGGCAGAGAGAGAGAGAGAGAGAGGGAGGCACAGAATCTGAAGCAGGCTTCAGGCTCTGAGCTGTCAGCACAGAGCCCGATGTGGGGCTCAACCCATGGACTATGAGACCATGACCCAAGCTGAAGTTGGACACTTAACCAACTGAGCCACCCAGGCACCCCTAGCAGGGACCTCTTTGAAGAGAAGAGCCAGCCACGTGGGAATGTGAGGGGAGAGGACTGGTCCAGGTATGGTGGGCAGCAAACACGGAAGCATTCAGGTCTAGGTGAGCTAAGACCTGTGCATCTGGAACATGACGAGCCGGGGAAGAATGTCAAGTATGAAGACCAGGGAGAATGATGAGGTCACGTTGGCCCTTATGGATTATGGGAGGGAGATTGGATTTGATTCTGAATGTGAGTGGATGTCTTTGAGAGTTTTGAGCAGGGGAGTGGCATGCCCTGATTGACATTTCTCAAATAGAGGTCTGGCTGCAGCTTGGAAGCCTGACCCTAGGGTAGCAGATATGAGCCAGGAGGCTTCTGCGTTGAGCCAGGATTCTGTCACTTCTCGCATTCCATGATTCATGTTGGTCAGAAATGTGCTGCCATCCCACAGCACCTGCTTGAGGACTTAGGTCTCTCAGCATAGCACGCCTGCTGCTATAGTACTTGGACTGTACTTTCCTCCTAAGATTTCCATATTTTCCCTCCACATTTGCTTTTCATGGGGACCATATCTTGAGGGGGAGTCATTTGGGGGCATAACTTGTATTAACACCCTAAGGGAACTGTTAGCTTCCCTTGACTGGCTTTAAACATAGAAGCTTCATATTTACCCAGAAGGATTTATGACCAGATGATGGAGATGAGGGACATTGTTGGGTTGGAAAAAGCCAAACAAAAGGCATTCAGCTTAATAAGAACCTTGAACTCAGAACTAGAAACCTGCGTCCAACTCTTAGCATAGCAATAACTAGTTTCATTTGGACACATTACCTAACCTTTTTGAGTTGCCTCCTGCTTGGTAGAGACAGTATATCTGTCTTGCTAACCTCACAAGGCTGACATGAGCTATAATGAAATAAGAATGTGGAAACAGGGGCGCCTGGGGCGCTCAGTTGGTTAAGCGTCTGACTTGAGCTCAGGTCATGATCTCATGTTGGGTGAGCTGGAGCCCCGCATCAGGCTCTGTGCTGACAGTGTGGAGTCTGCTTGGGATTCTCTCCTCTCTCTCTGCCCCTCCCCTGCTGTCTCTCTCTCTCTCTCTCCAAAAAAAAAAAAAAATATATATATATATATATGTATTCTTCATATTTATATATATATCTGTATATATATAAAGAATGTGGAAACACTGTGTGCACACGTGCCATGGAAAGCTGGGCTGGGGGCTCCCGTTTTAGGAAATGATAGTCATTTGTAGGTTGTTGGCTGTTCGTATGTGCTTACATAATACTCCGTGAAACACCTGATAGAGTATGTGTGTTTCTGTGGTCACATAGTCCTGGGAGGAAAGAACCTTCAGTGTGATAAGGTCTGTCGGACTGACTCTCCCTCCTCCACCCCCATCCCCACCCCCACGAAATGACTTGAGAACAAGTTAACTTCCCGCTGTCTGGCCAAGGCATCTCAGACCTTTGTGTGGGCTGCTTTTGGAAAGTTATTGGCAGAGGTCCCCAGACCAAAGGTCAGGGGAGTTGGCTTGGAGTTCCTGGGAGACCTGAAAACAGAGATACACACACACACACACAGGTGAACAAGACACAATCACAGTTGTTGGGGACTCGCAGTATTTGTGATGTTACATATGTAAATAAATGATTAAAACTGAAAACCGTTGGGCCACCTGGGTGGCTCAGTCAGTTAAGCGTCTGACTCTTGATTTCCGCTCAGGTCATGATCTCACGGTTCTTGAGTTTGAGCCCCGCATCGGGCTCTGCACTGGCAGTGTGAGGCTGCTTGGGATTCTCTCTCTCTCCCTTTCTCTCTGCCCCTGCTGTGTGCTCTTTCTCTCTCAAAATAAATACAATAAACTTAAAAAAACAACAACAACCCTGAAAACTGCTTCAGTGGCAGTATCTTCAAAGTACTGAGAAGGAGTAACTAATTTCTGCCAGGGGGTGGATCAAGGAAGGATTCCAAGAGAAGGGTGCATTGGAACAGATTCAAGTGAGATACTTGGAGACCACTACATGAAAAAGAAGGGCAGCTTTGCAAGTAAAGGTGAGGAGCACGAAACAGCACGGTGGGTTCCGGAACTGATGCCTTGAGGAACAAGGCCAGTAAGATCTGTCGGGGCCAGATGGTGGAAAGCTGCTGCCAGAGCCCGTGTGGGCTTATCTGACTAAAGATTTTGAGTTCTTTGTTTCTCTTGTGCAATGCTTAGCCATTGGTAGAGCCATTCTGAGGCCCAGCGTGCTAGTGTTGATGAAATGTAAGTAAGGGGGGGCCCCTGCAATGCCTAGCGTGGGCCTTGCCTGAGGTCAGTGTTTAAATATTTACTGAAATGGGGGAGGCACGATGGTTATTCTCGCAGAGCTCCGGAGAAGGTGTCCTCTCAGATCCCCAGACGCGGGGGTATGGCCACCGCATGCCCTGTCTTTGTGCTGACAGGGCAGTCAGATGAGCCGGATACTGCCGTCACTAGGTTCTGCAGTCACGTCCACGCCGAGGGCAGCAGCTGTGGGGTCTGCCTTCCCGGCTGACAAGCCCTTGGGCTGGGGAGAGGTGGAGAGTGGGGTCTTCTGTGAAATGGAATTGTTTCAGTAACCACAAAAAATATTTTTGACATTGTGTAAACATGCGTGTGATTAAATTATCTGCACCTAGAAATGGAGACCAAGGAATGTGCCATATCTGTTTATTTTCTGTCATCCATTGAGTTGGGTGACATTGCCCTTGACCCCAGACTCTACCTTGTCACAGCCCTCTTTCCAGCTAGGGCCCATGGATATGACTGGTAGGTTGACCTCTCATTTCCTCCGTGTCCTCTTCCCTGGGGGCTAAGTCATATCCAGCCTGCATGCAAGAAGAGAGAATTCAAGGGAAAGCATCTCTCCATCCCCAACCTCTGATCTGATGACCAGTAGAACAAGGCCTTTTCCATGGTGTCCCGTCTCTTATCGTATTCCTTAGTCTTTGCCTCTTGATGACTCCAAAGTGACATACAGATGCATTCACATCTACTGCTAGACAGGGCTTTGTCTGTTATTAAACCTGAAAACCAAAAGAGGTAAGACTACCTTTTTTGGATATTTCAGGAACATGATTTAATCAAGTGGCTTCCTACTAAGACCTAAAAAAAGAGGTCCGTAATTTAAAAGATTTTCCATCTCTTTCTTTTCTGGCATTGTGCACCTCCCCCCCATTTGAAAACTTTTATATTGTGGACAAATTTATACATATACAGAAGAGAAACCTGCAGATATTGGCTTCTACAGTTATCAACCTTGGGGCATCTTGTATCATCTGTTTCTCCGTCTACCTATCCTTAATGATTTTGAAGCAGATACCACACATCCTATCATTTCATCCGTGAATATTTTCGTATATGTTCCTAAGAGATGAAGACTTTGTAAAAACATAATACTTCTATTATCACACCTAATAAAGTCCTAAATACCATCAAATAACTGATCAATATTTACATTTCCCTGAATATCATGAAATCTATTAACATTTTTTTAATGTTTATTATTTTTGAGCGGGGGGAGAGAGAGCAAGGGTGGGACAGAGAGAGAGGGAGACACAGAATCCGAAGCAGGCTCCAGGCTCTGAGCTGTCAGCACCGAGCCCAGCATGGGTCTCAAACCCAGGAACCACGAGATCATGACCTGAGCTGAAGTCGGATGGTTAACTGACTGAGCCACCCAGGCACCCCTAACATTTTGTTCTAATCAGGATCCACTGCAGTTGTCAGTAGGTTTCTCAGACTGCTTTACATCTCTTAGGTTCTCCTTCTATTTTTCTCCTTGCGCTGTATTTATTGAAGGAACTCAGTCTCTGGTTCTCTTTAATTTCACACAGTGTGGGTTTTTCTGATTTCATATGTATAGTATGGTTTAATATCTCCCTCATTCCTCTGTATTTCCTACAAGTTGATGTTGTGTCTAGAGATTTGTTCAGGATTTAGATTCAATATTTTGGCGAGTGTAACTTTTGAGGTGGTGGTGTGAACTGCTTTCAGGAGGCACATAATGTCTCTTTGTGATGGCTGATTGAGTTTTTAAATGTGCTGAGTACTTAAGAGGGTTCAGATGTGTTGATGTTTACCTGGACCCAGGTGGTCTTGAGAAAAGGGGCAAAAAGAGAATGCTGTTGCAGTGTGTGCACCACACTCTTTCTGTCAAAGTCTCACGATGGTGGGGCTGTTACATTCTCTGTCCCTCAACTGTTTGCTTCTGGTGTTCCTCCAGTTCTTGCTGAAAAATGAATCGGCATGAATCTGGTGTAGAATACTGTCATAGTTTGTTTCTCTTGGTCACAGAAGACCTGTTCACTTAAGAAATGTTAAATAAAGGGTGCTTGGGTGGCTCAGTCGGTTAAGCATCCGACTCTTGGTTTCTGCTCAGGTCATGATCTGGCAGTTTGTGAGTTTGAGCCCCACATTGGGCTCTGTACTGACAGTGAAGAGCTGCTTGGGATTCTCTCTCCCCTCTCTCTCTGCCCCTACCCCACTCATGCTCTCTCTCAAAAAATAAAATTAAATTAAATTAAAAGAAAAGAAATGTTAAATAAAGGAAGTTTCAGTTTCTTTGAACATGACTTTCATATTTAGAGGTGTTTCTTGGTTTGGCTAAAAGCAGCCACTTTTGCTGATGTTCTCCAGATGTGTGTTTTCATTTAATTTGTAAGGTGATTCTTCTCTTCTTTCAGGATCTCATTTTGCCCAACGGTGGTACTCCAGCAGGTACTTCGAGTCCAGCTTCTTCATCTTCCCTTCTCAACAGACTTCAGCTTGATGATGACATTGATGGTGAGACCAGAGATCTCTTTGTCACAGTTGATGATCCCAAGAAGCATGTCTGTACCATGGAGACCTACATTACGTATAGGATCACCACCAAAGTAGGTCCTATCATTATCTTCTGTCCCTGTTGAATGGTCTTAACGAATTGGAGGCCTACCATCATGGTTCCTTGCTTTCTCTCCTCCATTTGTACAACTCTGTTTACCTCCATTACAATGGTGGATGTAGCTTTTTGATAGAGTAGATGTATTCAGGTTAAAAGAATTATATGTGAATTTTTTTATCTTAAAACATTATTTTATTTTATTTTTTTAATGTTTTTTATTTATTTTTGAGAGACAGAGACAGCACGAGCAGGGAAGGGTCAGAGAGAGAGATACAGAATCCAAAGACAGGCTCCAGGCTCTGAGCTAGCTGTCAGCACAGAGCCCGATGTGGGGCTCGAACCCACAAACCGCGAGAGATCATGACCTGAGCCGAAGTCAGAAGCTTTAACCGACTGAGCCACCCAGGCGCCCATTAAAACATTTTTTTAAATGTTTATTTTTTGAGAGAGAGAGAAAGAGCAAGCTGGGGAGGGGCAGAAAGAGAAGGAGACAGAGAATCCGAAGCAGGCTCCAGGCTCTGAGCTGTCAGCACAGAGCCCAACATGGGGCTCGAACTCATGAACTGTGAGATCATGACCTGAGCTGAAGCTGGACACTTAACCAACTGAGCCACCCACGTGTCCCTTGAATTTTTTTATCTTAAAATGAAGGAGAAATTGTGACTGCGGTCTTTCAAATAAAACATTTAATCCCTCTACTCTCACCTATTTTCAGTCATGATACTATTTAACATGTTAATATCGGGACACCTGGGTGGCTCAGTCAGTTAAGCGGCCGACCTCGGCTCGGGTCATGATCTCGCAGTTCGTGAGTTCAAGCCCCGTGTCAGGCTCTGTGCTGACAGCTCAGAGCCTGGAGCCTGCTTTGGATTCTGTGTCTCCTTCTCTCTCTGCCCTTCCCCTGCTCACGCTCTGTCTCTCTGTCTTGCAAAAATAAAAAAACGTTTAAAAAAATTTAACATGTTAATATCACATGACTATTGAAATTTATGAATTGCTGTACCATCTCATAGTGAATCTCTGGCGAGACCACGGTTGTAATTTGATGTACTTGGAATGGATCATAAGGGGAGGGGAGGAAGAGTAGGATGGAAATGAATATTGCATTTTTGCTATGTGCCAGGTGGGTGGTGGACAGGGTGCTGAGATTGGCTGGCTTGATGTTCACAGCGACCCTAAAACGTAGATCTTCTAGTTACAATTTTAGAGATGAGAAAACAGAGGCAGACCTTTAACTCCTTCATCGTCACAAAGTCAGTAACCAGGATTCTAAGTTGAATTTTTAGACTGTCAATCCCATATTTTTATTTTCGAATCCATACTCTTTACCTAATTCCACTTACAAAAGAATAACTTTAATGTATCATTACTTTTCAATTGTTTTTTCAATATTTAAAATAGCACTACAATTTTAGGTTTCAAGTAGGGTTTCTAATCCTTGGCAGTATTGATTTTTTGGACTGAATAATTCTTTGTTGTGTGTGTGGGAGTGTCCTATGCATTGTTGGATATTTCCCAGCACGGCTGGCCTCTTACCCACTAGGTCCCAGGAGTACCCACCTCCAAACCCCAGTGGAGACAACCAAAAATGTCTCCGGACATTGCTAAGTATTCCCTGGGGGACAACATTAATCCTGGTTGAGAAGCACTGATCCAGAGGAAGAATAACAATATTTACACTATTAGGATAAAGTATACATGGTCACTTTATATATATATATATATATATATATATATATATATATGTCAATATATAAATGTACTCTTCTAACATGTTTTACTCAATTATCGGTTTATTATAAAAGGATATGTTAAAAAAGCAACAAATCCAAAAAGGAAGTTGTTTGTCCCCCACTACAGCAGACCAAGGCTTAATTACAGTTTCAACCTATCTCAGGAGTCATCACTTTATGTTTTTGAATAAAGAAAGTGCTTTATTCCGGAAACAATCATGTTTATTGGTATTCCCTCTTCACCCCAGGCCACATGATGAAGAAGGATTTACAGATATTTTTAGAAATTTTGCTAGATTGAAGGCGCCTTTGTGAATGGTATTAGGAGAAGCATTTATGAACATCTCTTTTCTGTGCCTTTTCTCTTTTTCATTGTAGAAAATAAATGATTTTTTAAAATATTTTAAAGTTTATTTATTTTGAGAGAGAGTATGTGTACATGTGAGCAGTACACACAGTAATCCCAAGCAGGATTCACACTGTCAGCACGTAGCCTGATGTGGGGCCGGATCCCATGAACCATGAGATCGTGACCTGAGCTGAAATCAAGTCTTCATCAACTGAGCCCCCCAGGTGCCCTTGAATTAAGTTTTTATTTGAAAATTTAGTAGGTTCTGTACTTTTCTAAATTCTTTGGGGGGGGGGAAGCAGAGATTAAAATACACTCAAATTTTGTTTCTCTTTGATTGTATGACAGTGCTATATTTTAAAGATGATGCAAGTATTGGGGCGCCTGGGTGGCTCAGTCATTTAAGCCTCCGACTCTTGGTTTCGGCTCAGGTTGTAATCTTAGTTCGTGAGTTCAAGAGCTCTGTGTTGGGCTCAGTGCTGACATCATGGAGCCTGCTTGGGATTCTCTCTCTGCCCCTCCCATGCTCATACGCTCGCTCTCTCTCTCAAAATAAATAAATAAAAACATTTTAAAAATTGTGCAAGTACTATAAATACTTTATTTTGAAAAATAAAGTGAATGACGATAAAGACCAAATAAAAGTCTTGCTTAGCTCTTCTCACTTAAGTTGTTCTCACCAAATTCAGCCATTGTTGAAATTTGGTATATGTCCTTCCCATTCTTTTTTTAGATTTACATATGTGCATATATAGTTAAAATACATATAATTCAGATTTCACTGCAATATCGTTTTCTAACTTTCCCCTCTGCAATATTTTTGAAAACCTTTTCATGTTCATAAGAATATGTAGAGAGCTTAGTTTTTCAATCTCTAGTTATTTATGCAATGATTATAGAGTATCTTTTCTCTATGGACATCTCAGTGTTTGTCAGACGTTTCTGTGATATCACTGCCCTGTCCTTCCTGCACCTGGGTCACATTTGAAAATTTGTCCACATATGTGTGCACACGTACATGCATGCACGCAATCTTCCCCTGTCACCATTGACCCTGGGTGCCTATTATTTCCCACGCAGTGGTCTAGGTGCTTAGATGGATGGGTTAAATCCTTAGAGGTCCTAGGTTGATACCCGTATTCCCATGAATTATTTCCATATTTTCCCCCTAGGGTTAACTTATTCTTTACTCTGTAGTCAGCAAAACATAAATTTTTCTGGAATTTATGTTCTAAGCAGCTGAATGACGAGGTGACTGCCTCGCTGGCACAGCAGTGCTTGCCAGCCTTGACATTTTCCCACCCAACTTGATTCCTCTGCCCTGCAGCGGACCTCCCGAAATGCTAATACCGCAGGACCTCTGATCACTGAGTCCCAGGCTCATGCATCTGCCGCTAGCCACCGCTCTCTCCTGTGCCCATTCCGTTTCCGTCCTTCCTCACCCCCTTTGTGTTCTTGTTTCTGTCCCTTCTTCGTGGGGTTATTTGATTTCCTGTAAGTCAGAACTTTTCCAAGCTCTGATTCTACATTTTCACTTTGCTGTGGTGCTACCACCTCTTGGTGAGCTCATTGCAGAATTTACTTCATACCGTCAATTCTGTCTCAAACCAGAGTCCTTTTCTTTTCCTCTTTCAGGTAGTGACACCAGGTTTAATGTCTTGGTGGTGTATTCGGGACCTTCTTTCTGAATGTTGCATTAAAGCTTATCTACATATCCCTGCGTAGCCACACACCCTGTGATGTGTGGGGATGAGAGGAAGATTACAGACAGGAACACAGGGTCTCACACACTGGTCTTGTCCCGGGACCCCCACTTCTGCTCTGCTTTTCTAGCAGAGTTAATGGTCAGAGGAGAAGGTTGTACAAATACTTACGTTATTACTTTGAGCTTTAACTCCTCTTTCCTACTTCAGATTCCTGATGACCAGAGCTGGACAAGGTAGAGAGCTGCTTCTGCTTGAGATAAAATGAGCCTAGGGCTGAGAGCGCATGCAGGCAGAGCCCTTCTCTACCCCAGTCCAAGTCATGGGCACCTTACCTCTCCGGTGGTGGGGGGCCAGCCCGGGCCTCCTCAAGGCAGGGAGGTCCTGGCTCTTTTCTCTGCAGGCTTTTAGAAAGTATCATTATCACAATAGCTAATTACTGAGCACTTACCATGTGCTGTACTTTTTTTGTAATGGAAACCTTTTATTTTATATAAGTAATATGTGCTTATTGTAGAGAAACTAGGAAACTCAAGCAAGCTAAAACAACATAATAAAAGAACATCTATAAGCTCACCGGCCAGAAATAATCATTTCTGGATTTCTGAACAATTTGTCTCTATCCACTTACAAAAATGAATATTTTGCTGGCTACCCATTCACTTCATGTAGTGCAGCATCTTTCTCTGCCAGCAAATGCCAGTAAGCACACCTTCCTGTTATCATGTCTAAGATGGCAGTAGTGTTCTGCTATATGGATAAGCTGTCATTTATTGTATTCTAAGTGCTTTAAATATATTGTCAGTTAATCCTCATACTCATTGAAGCAGGTATAGGTGGTGTTTTTCCTTTGTGGATGAGAAATGGAGACACAGACATACTAAGAAAATTACTCAAGGACCTACAACTGATGTGTGATGGAGCTAGAACTCGAATCCAGCTCTTTCTATGCTGTCCTTCCACAAGGCATGATTTTCCAGAGAGGGACTCTGCCCAGTTCCCCCAGCACTGTGCTCGGTCTCCTACCTGCCTGGCCTGGCTGTTGAAACTGATGACGTGGAAATAGACAGGAGCCTTCAGCTCCCTTTAGGAGCCATCCTCCTCTTGTCTCTTACCCCATCTCCTTAGTAAGCACTAAGTCTTGTGCCCCAACTGGCTCTTCTCAGGCTAGATGCCATTTAGAGATCAAGGATACATAAGGATTACAAAGCGAGCATTAGATTTGATGACAAGAGGGCTATCTGTGACTGTGGTGAGCGCAGTTGCCCTGCGGTCGTGGGGCAGAACCAACCCAGTGTGCAGTGGGTTCGAGTGAGCGAGAAGAAAGATGTGAGTGTTGATAGTTTGGAGGTGAAGTGAGAACAGGAGCTGGAGGAGGTGTGGACTTGAAGGGAGGGGGGCGCTTTTTGTTTGGTTTTAAGGATGGATGTGACCCGTGTAAGTGCCCAGAGCCCAGGGTTGCTAGAGGAGACATTCAGGTGAAGTTTGGAGGGGAGGATGGTAGCCGCAGCACAGGGCCGGGGGTGGGGGGTGCGAAGAATAGCCTCAGCAGAAGTGGAGGGAATGAGTGGCCTCTGATGGGGGAGGTATACTTTTTCCATTGTTTCTAGAGGAAGGAGGGAAGTTTTTATTCTGTTTGGTTTTTGTGGCCGGAAGTTGAGGGATCTGTGCTTCTAGCTGCAGTTTTCCCTAGAGGTCTTCTGCTAAGCATGAAGGGGAGGTTTTGAAGTAAGGCTGAGAAGTTTTCAAGACCTTCTACAGGCTTTTCGTTAACTGATGTGGACAATGAGAGAGAGAGAGCTGACCCAGGAAGTGTGAGACTACGTGGCAGTGTTGAGGGTCCAGTGGTAAATTTTATTGTGTCAGTTAGTGTGTTTGCCTGATGTTTTTCCTCCAGGAGTGTGCTCACACACCCGGGTCTAGTAAAGCAGGAAGTACATGGTTGCATTTTTGCCAGAGTCATGTGAATGGACACTAGGGGAAGGGACATTTTGGATATTGGCAAATAAGAGGTGACCGGTTATGGCATTGATGCTGAATAAGGAAGGAAGTAAATATAATATTGGACAGAACGTCAAGGAACTATAGGTCCCAAGAGGCTGAAAAACCAAGGGTATTGGGAAATGGAAGAGTCTGAAGTACAGGCGGTGCTGGTTAGATGGAGGGAGGTCTGAATTTCTTCCAGGTGACAAAGTCTGATGGGAGTGGAAGGAGACGTTGGCTCACAGATGGGTGTTGTGTGCACAAACCACCTGGATCTTGAGGGCGCCCAGACTCTGGAAGGGTTTTGGAAAGGAAGCCTGAGAGCTAGGCACCAGAGTCTTCTGGGAATCAGGAAAAGGATGGGTGTCCGTAGATGACAGGTGTGAGAGGGATAGAGACGCACATACCTTGATGACCTGAGCCTCCGCAGGGTTTTCACGGGGCTGAGGAGCAGTGTGGAGGGAGTAGGATATCAGCAGCACCTCTGGGTCTTGGAGGGTGGGGCAGAGTTCGTGAGATGGGAGAAAATGAGCAGTTTTCCACCCGATGGGGCCGCAGGGAGGCTGCAGTCCCCAAGGAGCGCCAGCTTTCAGAATCTGAACAAGTGGAAGAAGGACAGGAATTTAATTATGGAATATGGGTGTTCCAGAAGGGCTTGGTGTAAAAGAAAGCTCTGAGAAAGGAAGCCCCGAGGAGCATGAGGAGAGATCAGAAGCCCCTCTGGTCATGATTCTCAGGTATTCTCTCAGGGTAGCAGGGTTTTGAAGCAGAATGATATTAGCTGGCTAATATTTGACAAGGGAAGAGGTCCCATTGCAGGGAAGGGATGGGGATCTGGCTGTGGCTTGGACAGATGGCATTTCTGATGAAGACCAAATCTCTCTAGAGTAAACTGGTTGTAAATTTTGGATTGAATGGGAATTCTTTGGAAGGGCTCCAGGCCACAGTAGTTAAGCACATCAGCTCCTGGGGAATAAGAGTTCTTTTGTGGTAAAGTGAGGCCCAATGGACAGATGCTCTGCAGTAGGGATTGATTGCCCTGTGGCTCTGTGTTAGGTCTTCTCAAGTGTTGAATTTACAAAAAACAAAACAAAACAAAACAAAACACAAAACACACAAACAAAAACAAAACAAAACAAAAAGAACACAAGTTGGCAGGGATGCCTAGAGATACTAATATAGAATGATGGCAAAAATGAATATTTTTCAGTACAACTCTTGCACTCTGTTACCATTTTTAGATCTGATTTTAGGTGAGTACTCATGACCTTGTGACCTTGTGGGGCATTCTAGATTTTGGAACATGATATGGAAAGACACAGAACAAAACAGTGTAGTGGTTGTCTCTGATTATGGAATTGTGGGTGTGCCCTTTTCTCTTTTTTATTGTTACTAGAAAATAGAGCTAAACCCTTTTTACTTTATTTTCCTTACTAAGTTAGACCCTGAATTTCACAGAGGAGAATTTTATTACATGCTCCTAGTTGGAGTTTTATGGCCTGCATATTTTAGGAGTACTGTGAGTCTCATAACTGACTGGGTTTCTCTCCAGAAATCCACAGTAATGTCTGTGGCCCAGTTTTAGCAGGTGTGCAGAATTCCATGGTGAGTGTGCCTCACCTAGTTTGTGGCTCTACTTTTTCTCTCTGTCCTTGTTTTTTTCTTGATCTTTCTCACCTACTTCTAGTTTATGTCATTTAATCATATTTCATGTATCACATACCTTTTCTAGAACAAACTGTGGTCAAAGTAAGTAAAACAATTATTGGGTCAAAAAGTGTGAGCGTCCTGCTTCATGGTAATTTTAGTTTACCTTATTGCTTTCCAAAGCATCAAACAAACTTTTACTACTTTATTTAATCCATTATGTCCATAAAGGAGCTTTTAAAATATAAACAATTATTTTGTGTGTGATTATGAAAGTATTATATGAGAATGGTAGATTTGGAAACAAGGAGGCATATATGAGACTGATGCACTACCTACTGTCCTAATGAGGCACCTGATAAGGATGACTATAAAAAGGACAGTTGTCATTATGAGTTCTAGATTTTTTTCTAACCTTTTATATCCACATTTTTAATACTAATGAAATCATAATGTAGGTACAATTAATTTTGAATCTTGCTGTTTTCTCTTCAAACCATATTGAAGCAGGGCGCCTGAGTGGCTTAGTCAGCTTTAAAATAAGTATGTCTAACCTGAATAAGTCGAAGGGGAAAAAAACCCCAGTTTCCCAAAAGTGAACTTGTTTATAGTAGAAACAAAACTTGTGTTTTATCATGCTGCTTTTTGTAGTTACCAAATACTGATTTCAGAGTTAGAAATGTTACATAAACTATAATTTATATAGAGGATTTGCAAAAGCATAATAAAGAGAAGCGATCAGTTGCTATCATGTAACATTTAGGAAGGCAAAAGGTAGAAGCCTCCATCAGTATGTTTACAGTGAAAACGGGTTGCATTCACTACACATCAAAATCCTCCTTTCATGGGCCCATCATTGACAAGTCCTCAGATGGAGCCTGTTGGGGGACTCAGTGCAGATTTGAAGAATGTCCCTTCCAACCCTCTTCTTACTGTTGAGGAAACCTAGGCTCTGGGAGGCTTAGTGGCATGTCCGGAATCTGGTAGGTACTAGGAATGCCCATGCACAGGCTTCTCCCCACCCAGCCTCGGAAGTAGTGTCAGGCTACCTACCCTTCAAATTCCCATCAGCTGTATGCCTGAAAATTCATCAGCAGTGATTTTTTTTTTTTCTAATTCAAGCATTCTTTTTTTTTTTTCCCCTCTCCAATTCTATAATGCTAATCCATTCCAGGAGTCTTCTAATAAATCACAAATACTTAGTTGAATGAATTTCCTCCCCTCTTCCCACACATACCCTCCATCATAGGGAAGGTTGTACATGGGGCTTTGGAAAGGGGAAAAGCTACAGAAAGAGTTAATTAGGGTTCAGTCCAAGACCGAATCGTTTAATTTCACAATTTTGCTCGGACTGTGTAAGCACGGCTTTTGGGGAGGATGAAATCACAATTTTCAGTGTCAATGCTGGTCACAGCTTTTTCTTTGATGGCTAACTCTTGTTCATATGTTTTTAAGATTTTCTTGGTGTCATGGATTTAAACAAACTTCTGGCCTGAAAGAGTAAATTTATAAAATGTAGCTTGAGCCATTTTTATTTTTGACCTTTCATTTCTGAGAGTGATGACTCTAGTATGTAGTCTATATCCTCGTGGGGGAAAATGGTTTAGCTGAGACCTAGTTTTAGTCCGGGCAAACAAACATGTAAAAATCTTGCTTTGGTATAAGTTAATTTCATTTTATTTAACATTGGTTTTCATTGCCAAAGTGCTACAATCACATTTCAGAAAAATTAACAAGAATGGGGATGAGATGAATATTTTTCTGCAGTACAGTGATATCTTGGTACTATTCCCTTCTAGATTTTTTTTTATCATCTAAAATACAGTATAGTTCCAAGGTTATGGTTTTCACAGAACACGGCACATGAAGCAAGACATTATCTATTTTCATCCAATCTGGCTCTTAAATGAGCAGGTGCTCTCTTAGCTCTTTCTGTTGCTTGTCTCCCCTCTGCCTTTGGTAAAATTTGTCAGCATATTTAGCAGAAGGCGGAGACTTAATTTCTTTTAACAGAAAACATGGATTGGGATTCAGTAGCAATATCCTCAGAATTATTCTCCTAAAATAAATCCTCAAAGTTAAGCCTGGAGGAAATGAATCAAATGTTTCTAAACACATTCTGAGGGATCGTGGAGTTCCATTTCCTAAGGGTGGGGGGGGGGAATGAAACAAAAACAAAACCCTCAACATTTTCATGCTAGATCCTGGACTTTCGAGCTGGGCCCTGGGGGCCTGGACTCCTCATTTAGTGTTGGGAATTGCTGCCTTTTGGCTGGTGCTTTGGTGAAAGGAAAGCGTGTTCTTGCCCAGTGTGGTTTTTTCAAAGAGAGCTTTTTTCCTTCCTTTCTGCCAAGACATGGTACTTACTTTGTTCCACCCTTCTTATTTGCAGAGTACGCGGGTAGAATTTGACCTGCCAGAATATTCTGTTCGTCGAAGATACCAAGATTTTGACTGGCTGAGAAACAAACTGGAGGAATCCCAGCCTACTCATCTCATTCCCGTAGGTACTAAGTCATTACAGCTAGTTCCTCTCTTTCCCTGCATTGTCTTTCCTGAGGATGTTTACCCAGCCCTACCCCCCCCTTAAATTCTTTCTTACCTTTATACCACATTCTCCCACCAAAAATGTATGTGAGACGTTTTCATGGATACTGTCTAATATATGTCTCATGTTCAGGGTTTTGGCTTCCGGTTTGCTGTCCTCATGCTGGTTTCTTGAGTAGTCTGGGGTAGATTTTCACTTTCATTATGACAGTTTTTTGAGGTCTGGAGAGTCCTAATTCTGATTTGCTGCCTCTGAAAGGCTGTCTGTTTTACCACTTTTCTAGACATATGTTCTTGAGGTTTGGGCGACTGCCACCGGGTGATGCCTCACATGATGGCCAGCTGGGCTCTCTTTGGACACCGGTAGTTCAGGGAGCAGGAATCTTGCACCCCACCTGTTCACCCCTAGTTTTTCATATCAAAAACAGACCCCAAGCCACCTAACTCCATTTACTGCAGCAGCCTCATATTTATCTATTACTCGTATCTACATATTAAAAAAAACAACAGAACAAATAAAATTCAAAGGCTACTTAAATCAACATACATATTGAGCACTTTTCTGACTACTTTTTTCCTCCCAGTAGAAATAATAACCATTTAGACCCCAGATGTTTCTTGGGGCTTTGGGAACCTTAGCACAATTTGGGTCATAAAACTCTTTAGAAGGGCTTTATCTTTCAGGAAAAACCTTGGTTGAAAAACTTCATAGCACTGCCAGTTTTCGTGTTGCGAATGCATCTTCCAGTGCTTTCCCGCCATGGTTGGAAGAGGCTGAATATGCCGTGATGGAAATGATGGGGTTTGCCCAGGACTGCATTCTTTCTTGGGGAAAGAAACTCATTTTTAAGCCGTTGGAACTGTTCCTTAAAACAGAATTGTAATTTGGCAATATTGGCAGCTATGAATCATTTTTTTTTCATAGATTTTTTAGTCGAGAACAGTTTTAGATTTCCAGAATTATTGCGAGGTAGTGTAGTGAAGTCTCACGGAGCCCACACCTGCCTTGGCCTAACGTTTTACATTAGTATGGCACACTTGTCACAATTAACGAACCAGTAAGGATTCATGATTATTGACTAAAAGTTCTTCATTCAGATTTCCTCAATTTTGCCTACTG
>CM053568.1:20223118-20240448 GCA_028646485.1 Cryptoprocta ferox | reverse complement strand
TATTTGACGTTGTGCTTGTCAGGTTTCTTCCCCGTTCCATGCTGTAATGTTTGGAAGGAAGCAGTTCTTTATGCTTAGCCCACACTGTGCCTGAGGGGGAATTATGCTCCACCTGCTGGCAGCTAGTGTATTTGAAGTTTGGTTAGACAGCGACACCTGCTGGTAGCACTCATGAATCGACCCTGAAGCCAGAACTGAAAGAGGCTGGAAGTCTCCGAATGCCCAGGGAATGATCCAGAGTATCTTTAAGTACGGTTTCCTACGGTCAAGGTAGAAGCAATGAGTAGGAAAGTACTCTAGAAGCAAATGGAGACATAAATCTATTCATAAATTCTTGGTCCATGTTTGGGGTGGAAAGAGATATGATATAGGAAGGCATCTCTGACTCAAACACCAAAGTCAAACTGGGAAACAAACTCTTGTTTTCCCCTTTAGAAATCATTCTATAGCAACTTGACTAGGAAGTGTCTATCTGTTATTAAGCACTGACTTTGTGTTAGTATTTTTACTAGGCCTGGGAAGTCCCCTGAGGGAGGCCAGGGATTATAAGATGGACAAGGGACCCCTGCCTGGAAAGTTTGTTGTCACATGGAGACCTGGTTCGACATGCAACGTAACTATTGTTTATATGCTCATTTCTTTGTCTAAAAAGTAGGTTTATTGAGATATAATTCACATATCATACAATTTGCCTATTTAAAATATACAAGTCAAGGGCTTTTAGTATATTTAGTATATTTAGTGTACAGAGTTGTGCAGCCACTAGCACAACCAGTTTTAGAAACTTTTCATCATCCCAAAAGAAACCTCCCTCTCCTTGCTTGTTACTTCTAAACCTATCTTTGCCAGCACCTGGCAACCACTAATCTTTCTGTGTCTATAAATTTGTCTATTCTGGACACTTCATATAAAGTAGAGTCATACAGTGTATCATCTTTTGTGACTGGATTTTTTTTCACTCTGCATACTGTTTTCAAGGTTAATCCATGTTGAGGGACTTGTCAGGACTCCCTTCCTTTTTATTGTCAAATACTATTACATTGTACGGATCTATCGCTTTTAGTCTACCTGCTCGCGTTTGATGGTTGTGATAGTTATTCTACTTATTGGCTATTATGAGTAATGCAGCTATGAACATTCGTGTGGAGATTTTTGTGTGGTCTTATGTTCTCATTTTTCTTGGGTGCATACCTAGGAGTGTCATTGCTGAATCATATGTAACTGTGTATTTAATCTTGTGTGAAACTGCCAGGCTGCTTCCAAAGTGGCTGCGTCATTTTGCATTCCCACCAGCAGTGTATGAGGGTTCCAGTTTCTCCACATCTTCAGCAACACTGTTATTATCTGCCTCTTTGATTATAACCATCCTAGTAGGTGTGAAGTGGTGTCTCATTGTGGTTTCGATTTGCATTTCCCTGACAGCTAATGACGCCGAATGTTTTTTATGTGCTTGTTGGCCATTAGTCGTCTTCCTTGGAGAAGTATCTTTTCAGATCTTTTACCCATTTTCAAATTGGGTTATCTTTTTGTTACGGGGTTATATTAGTTCTTTATATAATCTAGACGCAAATCCCTTATTAGAGATAACAATTTGCAAAAAGTTTTCTGATGAATGAGCTGTCTCTTTTTTTTAACTTTTTTTAATGTTTATTATTTATTTTTGAGAGAGAGACAGACAGGCAGAACATGAACAGGGAAGGGGCAGAGAGAGAGAGGGAGACACAGAAAGCAAAGCAGGCTTCAGGCTCTGAGCTGTCAGCACAGAGCCCAATATGGGGCTTGAACTCACAAACTGAGATCATGACCTGAGCTGAAGTCAGGAACTTAATCGACTGAGCCACTCAGGTGCCCCTCTCTTTACTTTCTTAATGGTGTCTTTTGGAAGTACAAAGGTTTTTAATTTTGATGAAGACCAACTTATCTGTTTATTCTTTCACTGCTTGTGCTGAAAGGTGTCTTATCTAAGAAATGATCACCTAATCCTAGGTCATGAAGATTTACACCTGTGTTTTCTTCTAAAATTTTTATATGCTAAAATCTTTTTTGTATGCTAAATGCTTCTAAAACTTTATATACTAAAAGGCATATAGGTCATACCTTTTAGTTTTTTATCCATTTTGAGTTCATTTTTGTACAGTAAGTTTTCATTTCTTTAACCACTGAGGCGGAATATCTTCCCATGACTTTATTGGACATTGGCATTTCTTTTAAGACTTGCCTCTTCATTTTCTGTTGTTTTTATTGGTTTGTAAAAACTCCATATCTGCAAAGAAGGTTAACCTTCATGCCTGTATATTTAAAAAGCATTTGTTCTGGGGCGCCTGGGTGGCTCCGTCAGTTAAGTGTCTGACATCAGCTCAGGTTATGAATCCCGCCGTTTGTGAGTTCGAGCCCCGCACTGGGCTCTCGTGCAGAGCCCACTTCAGATCTACTGTCTCCCTCTCTCTCTCTGCTCCTCACTCTCTCTCTCTCAAAAATAAATAAACATTTAAAAAATTTTATGAAAACACAAAGAAGCATTTGTTTTGATGTGAGATGGGGGGACCATACTTTTTTCAGGTTGTAAAAACCACTGTTGCGTTTTTCTGTTGTTTTCTGTTGTTCCAGAACCACTTATGAGTAATCATTCGTCTTTATCATATCATTTGTGAATCAGACAAAATCATGCATTAGACTTGTGTGTTTTTGGGCTGCTTCTGATCCTTTGGTTCATTGATCTTCCTAGTCTGGTGCCCCTCCTGCACTATTTGAATTATTATAACTTTACAGAACATCTCAACATCTGGTTGTACAGGTCCCCAACTCTGCCTCCACCTGCCAATATACTTTGTTTTCAGAGCTTTTCTATCTGTTTGCACACATTTTATTTTTCAAGATGAACATTAGAGTCTTTTGAATTAGTCGGAAAATTTGGGAGAGTTTCTGGGGTGTGTGTGTGCGCATGCGCGCCAATTTAAGTCAGCTATAGTTAAAAATGTGTGAGAATTCCTGACTTTTCCAATTCTACTGCTGTGTTAGGAACGTGGAGATCGAGTTCCCATTTTACCTGGGCTTCACTGGAACTGTGTGCAGTTGTAAGTGAACAGCCAGCCAGACTGTGGTTCTGGGGAGAGACCCACATTCTTTCATTTTCCTTTCCCCATTGGCTGTTCTGGGTCTGTACTGGAGAAACCCAGCCCTTTACTTCCTAGGCCAGCCTTTCCTTTGCCTGAATAGAATCACAAGATAGTCGATATTGATTGACTTTTCTCTCCATTCAGTCTTTTCTGCTTTGTGTCTTTAACAAATTCTGGCCTGTTAACCGTCGTACTTTGATATTTTCTGGTGCTGCTTCTAAGTTTATTTATTTATTTTGAGAGAGAGAGAGGGAGAGAGAGCGAGAGCTCACGTACACACACAAGCGAGGGAGGGGCAGGGAGAGAAGGAGAGAGAGAATCGCAAGCAGGATCTGCACCATCAGCCCAGAGCCCGATGCAGGGCTGAAACATTAGATCATGACCTGAGTCGAAACCGACTGAACCACCCAAGTGCCCTCTATATATTTTTCTTTTTATATTGCTTTGTTGCTCTGTAATTTGAAAAGCAGAGATGCTCACATGTTCTTAAAAGGTCATCTTACACCTACAAGAGTGCTGGATGTGTCTATCTGTCATCTCATAGTGACGACTCACTGTATTATCTAGTAGTCGGAGCCACAGGGAAGTCTTCATGGTGACATGGTTCTTGTTTTCTAATTTAGTTTTTGGCTCAGAAGTTGGTTTTAACACTACTTCTTTTGCTGGGGGCATAACCAGTTATGACAACAGATATTTTTCATGATCTGATGGGTACAGATAGATTTTGGAGATGAAGCACATGCATTTATTAAACTCTTTAGAGTTTCATCGCACTTGGAATTTTAATGTTCACTTTAATTTTTGTGAAGGAAGCTTTGCTGGAAGGATGCATTTGTATTCATTATATACCCCGTTTGGAAGGGGTAAACTGGTAGGAATTAGTAAGAAGAAATTTGTAATGCAGCAGCTGTTTTTCTTAATATGAAATAATCAGTAAAAACTCTAACTTCATTTTCTAGTTTGTTCCTCTTTTGTGTGTGTGTGCTGTTAAAAAAGTATATACATGCTTTTAGTTTACCTCGTACGTAAGTTAATAAGTAGTTGAACATTGGTTGAACTTTCAAGTACTTTAATTAAACCCAGCTTGATGGTGGTCCTTCATGAGGGCAAAGTTTTTTATCTTAATGCTCTTTTACTTATTTGTTTGCTATTTTTTCTTAGGAGCAATGTTTTCTGTTTGTTTGAGAAGGATAGGAAAATTAGTTTTCTGTCATGTTGGGGGTGTGCCGCCAAATATTTGTTGAATTGAAACATGCAATTTATTGCAAGTTAATATCTGATGAAGAAGCAATTTAAAATGCTGACAAGAGGAAGGTGGGCCATTTCAAGACTGAGCAATTGAAATCTTTGTCCAGATTTCGTACTCTAAAATAGTAGCTTTTCATGACAATCTACAGGAAGCATGCTTTTGTTTCATAGATTATGAAATACTATCTTATAGACTATTGTGAAACATAATACACATGAAAGTGCTTTACCAAAGTATCAAGTGCTATACAAATGTAAATGTTTTATAAGTTTAAACCTTGAAATATTTAATGAATTATTGTAATGCTTTGTAAATAGGATTTTTTGTAGGTTCCAACATACATGGGCATGTGTCGTTTTTTAAAAAATGTCTTCCTTATGGAAAATGTTAAATATATGAAAGCAGAGTGATTCAGTGCAGTGAACCCTCATGTACTCACAGCCAGTTTTGGCATTTATCCCCAGTGGCCAATCTTATTTCATCTCTATCCTTACCCACTCCCTCACGCCTGTACCAGGTGAGTTTTTTTTTTTTTTTAAGTGATGTAAACAACAGAAACTTATTACCTTAGAGTTCTGGAGGTCAAAAGTCCAAAATTGGTCTCAATAGATTATTATTAAGGTGGCAGGGCTGCATTTCCTCCCCTCTACAAGCTCCAGGGAGGAGTTTGTTCCTCGCCCTTTCCGGCTTCTGGAGGCTTCCTACATCCTGTGGCTCAAGGCCCCTTTCCTCGTCTTCAAAGCCAGCAGCACAGCCTCTTCTCTGCTCTCTGACATCTGCTTCCATCACCACAGCTTACTTTGAAAATTGAGGTAAAAGTCATGTAACATAAAATTCACCATTTTGTTTGTTTTTTAAACCTTTTTTAAAAAGTTTATTTATTTTGAGAGAGAGACATAGTGCACAAGCAGGGAAAGGGCAGAGAGAGGGGGAGAGAGAGAATCCCAAGCATGCTCCACATCACTAGTGCAGAGCCCCATGTGGGGCTCAAACCCAAGAACCACGAGACCGTGACCTGAGCCAAAGTCAGATGCTTAACCGACTGAGCCAGGCACCACTGTTTGGTTTTTTTTTAAAGTAGGTTCCATACCTGCACAGAACGAAGTATGGGCTTGAAGTCACAACCCCAAGATCAAGACATGAGCTAAGGAAAAGAGTTGGACACTTAACTGACTAAACCACCCAGGTGCCCCTGAAACTCACTATTGTATTTATTTTTGTTTACTTATCTTTTTTTTTTTTTTAATTTTTAGAGAGAGAGCGCGCACATGAACCGGGGAGAGGGGCAGAGGGAGAGAGAATCCCAAGCCGATTCCATGCTCAGCGTGGAGACCAACTTGGGGCTCTATCCCATGACCTGGGATCATGAGCTGAGCTGAAATTAGGAGGTGGATGCCTAACCAACTGAGCCAGTGGGGTGCCCTAAAAGTCACCATTTTAAAGTGTGCAACTCGGTGGCTTTCAGTGCATTCACAGTGCTTTACAATCACCACCACTATCTAATTCCAGAATACGTTCACCACCCCCAGAAGAATCCCATACCCATTAAGGAGTCACTTCTCATTCCCCTTTTCCCCAACCCAACTATCGTGAATCATGCTTCTTGAACATTGACTGTAGAGGTTTTTTTTTTTGAACACTTGCTTTCAGTCATTTGGGCTGCATACCAAGGAATAGAATTCTGGATCCTATGCTAATTTTACATTTAATTTTTTGAGGAGCTGTGAAGCTATTTTCCACAGAGGTCGCACCATTTTACATTCTCACCAACCATGTATGAGGGTTCCAAATTCTCCACATACCTGCTTCCTTCCCCCCCGCCCCACCCTTTATAGCCATCCTAGTGGGTATGAAATGGTGTATGTATCCCAGAGGGTTTTTAAAAACATTTTGGCCTAAGAGATATATGGAAGTTCCACCCTTTGGTCCACTTCCCTTTTGCCTTGTGTTCTCAGTATTTACAAGGTCATAAAAATAGCTGGCATGCATATGCCATCTACCACATGCTTGGAGCTCTTCACTTGCTCAGTTATAGTCTATAAATGCGCCTGATTTCATCAGCAACCCAGATTCCTCTGCACGAACAAGTCAGAAGGTAATTATAAAGGTGAGGCTGATTGTAGGCGTGTCCCCTTTAAGGCTTGAGATAGGAAGAAACAAATTTCTGAAGCCATGTACATTTGGGAATAATAATGGTTAGAAGGAAATTCTGTTTGCAGAAGGATTCACCCCAAGGTTTGTTTAAATAGCAGCTTCCCTGATTCATTAAACATAAAGTTCAATGTACTAAATCTGAAGAATGAATAACTATTTCAGGAGGTTATCTGTTGTGTTAAATGAGGCACACCTAGCCACTTATTTGTTCATTAGGCTTTCCTCCCAAGTCCTATTCAGCATAAGCAAACCAGAGTGTGCTCAACAGGACTCATGAAATATGAACAGAAAAATATCCACTGGATTTGGTAATTAGAAAGTCATCAGTCATCTTTAAAAGAGCATTTTCCAGGGGCATCTGGGTGGCTCAGTCGATTAAGTGTACAACTCCTGATTTTGGCTCAGGTCATGATCTCACAGTTCGTGAGATTGAGCCCCATGTTGGATTCTGTGCTGAAAGTGCAGAGCCTGCTTGGAATTCTCTTTCTCCCTCTCTCTCTGCCATGCACACGCACATGTTTTCTCTCTCAAAATAAATAAATGAACATAAAAAAAAAAGTCAGCATTGGATGGGGATAAGGCAGAGATATGTAGCATTGAAAGCAGAACCAAAGACAACTTTGTTTTGGGTGGAGGAAGGTTGGGGGTTGAGAAATCAATGGAAGAAGTGGAAGTTAAGGTAAATGCTTAGGGGTGCCTGAGTGGTTCAGTGGTTGAACATCTGACTCTTAATTTCCACTCAGGTCATGATCTCATGGTTTGTGGGTTTGAGCCCCACCTTAGGCTCTGTGCTGAACATGGAGCCTGCTTAAGATTCTCTCTCCCTCTGCCCCTCTCCCCTGCTTGTGCACTCTCTCTCTCTCAAATTAAAAAAGAGAGAGAAACAATTCTTTCAAAAAGGTTGAATGGGCCCTGAAGGAGAGTGGAGAAGATAGAAGGTCAAGGATGGTTGGGTTTATTACTTTGGGGTAGAAAGAAAACTAACCATATTTTTGTAGACTCAGCAACAGAGCCAAGTGAGGAGGAAATGTTGAAGATTCAGGGAAGAGAAGGTATAATTAATTGATGACAACACAAGCATGATCGTGAAGTAATGGGTCCGAGACACAGATGGAATAATTAGCTTTGTGGTGAGTTGGGGAGGTGTGTTGTCCACAGGGACCTGAGAAATGGACGTGAGGTGGCTGTCTGTAGAGGAAGCCACATGGTAAGGGAATGTTTATTCCCTTACACCTGGTGCCTACTTCAGAGAGACGGTAATCTGCTTAGCATGAAAGGTTGGGGGCTGAGTGTAGGGTTTAAGGACAATGGCTGTCTAAGGGAATGGGGGAAGAACCAATCAGAACAAGGAAGCTATCCTAAAGAACAACCATACTCTATTAAGACAGATTCCTCTGTGCTTTTGACTGGGCCAGAACACCGGGCTGGATGGTCTGTGCATCTGACCCAGTCCTGCGTTTCTAATATTCTCCCCAGGCATAAGCTCCACAGGGCGTCCTACTTGGACATCTTATCTCCATGTGGCTCTGTAATTTTATTCCTGACATGGCTCCCCTCTCTTTCTTCATTTCCAAACCTTCCCACTGTGCTCTCTAGAACTCCTGATCTGGTAAAAAGAAACCTCTCAGTTCATAGCCTTTTCTCTGCATCATACTCTCACCATCTCAAGATTTACTGAAACATGGCTGCCTCTGAAGATTAGTACATCCTGAAGCTGCTGCCACTCTGGCAAGAAAGAAATGCACCCCCACTCCCGCCCCACTGTTACTGGTGTTCGCTCTGTGGCAGGAATTGTATGAAGCACTTGCAGTCTAGTAGCTAACTTAATCTTCATAACAACACCAAGAGGCTGGCACTGTTGCTAGCTTTTTTTTTTTTTTTTTTTTTTTTTTTTTAACAAACAAAAAACTGAGGTATCAAGAGATTATAGAACTTGACCGAAGTCAGACAGCTTGGCAGAGGTGGAATATGAACCTAGGAGGCATGGAACCACAGTCTTTATTCTGGAGTTAAATCATACTGACTCTCTAAAGCTCTTTTAAGTTGAGGCTGTTGGATCCCCTCACATCTCAAGTGCTGCATTCTAAGAGTTTGAAAGGGTTCTAAATCGGGATTGCTTCTTGATTTTTCCCACTCCAAATACCTTAGAATTCCACTTCTTGGGGTTGGCGAAGTCCTGTGTCTGTTTTTGTGTGTATGTGCATGAACTTGAGGATTTATTTATTTTTAAAGTTTATTTATTTGTTGTGAGAGAGAGGGAGAAAGAGAATCCCAAGCAGGCTCCAAGCCGTCAATGCAGAGCCTGACATGGGGCTCGAACTCACAAACTGTGAGATCATGACCTGAGCTGAGATCAAGAGTCAGATGCTTAACTGACTAAGTTAAGCCACCCAGGTGCCCTGAGGGTTTATAATATAAAAGAAAAGAAAAAAAAAAAAACCTCTTTATGCCCAGAATATGGGGCTGAAGGAGGTTGTGGGACGTAAATGCTTGTTGTAGTTTTTCCACATCCTCATCAACACTGTTCTTTTCTTTGTTTTGCTGTTTTTCCTTCCTTTCCTCCCTTATGATGACCATTCTCAGGGGTGTGAAGTGGTATCTCACTGTGGTTTTGATTTGTATTTCCCTGATAACTAATGATGTGAACATCTTTTCATGTCCTTGTTGGCCATTTTGTAGATCTTCTTTGAAAAAATATCTACCGATCATTTACCCAATTTTTAACGTAAATGTTCTCTTAATATTTCATAACCCAAACATTTTCAAATTGCACACTAGCAGATATGCTCTCTCCCTGTGGTGGCAATAACAAGGAAGGCCTTTTAATCAAACATTTAATCAAGCTACTATGGAAATAGGTCAAAGCTCAAAGATCCCTTAGTAGCCAGGTAGGTTTAAATTGCCCACAATATTGGCTCAAAGTAAATATTACAGAGAAATTTGTTTGAGTAAGAGCAAAGGAAATTACATTTCTAAGAACTTTTAAGCATACACCTATGCAAAAGTTTGGCTTAGGGAAGGTATTTTTTAGCTTCAGGGGTTTGCCTAATGTATTTGTTTCACATTCACCAGGTTCTTTTACCCCTTGAACTGAGAGTAGAATCTTAATGTATTTAATTAAAATAAAATATTTAAATATATTTAAATAAATTTTTTGTGTGATTGATACTGTCTGCCTTCTCTCCTTAAACCATCTTTCTGGCCCAGCTTTCTCGTCATATCCCCCGTACGTTAAGCAGTGTGTCGATAGCTGTACTATCGGGTTTATTGTCATCCTAGTACAAAGGCCATGCTAACCTCTGTGTTGTTCCAATTTTAGGGTATGTGCTGCCGAAGCGAGCACTCTTGGATTTACTGGATAAATATGGGCTGGCTGACTGCTGTATTCCAGGGACTCTTCTCTAGCATTTTACTTCTTGCATTCTAAAACTGAGAAGGATAGTTGTGATTTACTCCATCTCTGTGTTTCAAAAATGTTTCTATTGATGCCTGCATAAAGAGCCAGCTGAATAAGGAATATGTTCTTGGACAGATGAGTCCTAGGAATTATTTGCTAGTCCGTGGTTTTTCTTCCCACTGTCTTATCAATTAGTCTGAATATGTTTCTCCCTGTCTTCACAGCCGCTTCCTGAGAAGTTTGTGGTGAAGGGTGTTGTAGATCGTTTTTCAGAAGAGTTTGTGGAGACCAGAAGAAAAGCTTTGGATAAATTCCTGAAAAGAATTACAGATCATCCTGTGCTGTCTTTCAATGAACACTTTAATATTTTCCTTACTGCTAAGGTAAGAACAGAATTTTTCATATTCCTCCCCCAAATTAGCATTCTTTGCGTTCGTTCTTTCTTTCTTTTTTTCCTTAAGTTTATGTATTTATTTTGAGAGAGAGAGTGAGCATGCACAAGTGGGGGAGGGGCAGAGGGAAAGGGAGAGAGAGAATCCCAAGCAGGCTCTGTGCCTGATGCCCAGAGTCTGATTCAGGGCTTGAACTCAGGAACCATGAGATCATGACCTGAGCCCAAGTCAAGAGTCGAGGATGCTTAACTGACTGAGTCTCCCAGGTGCCCCTCTTTGGTTGGACTCCTTCTTGAAAGCTGCTTTGCTCTCTCACAAACCACCTTCAGGAATGGCCACCTGTAGTGGATGTCGTCAAATTCCTCTATTTTTTTGGTGTCCATTTGCATCATCTTGATTTCCGTGTTAGAATTCAGGAGAAACACCCCCACTGCAGCAGAGAGGAAGTATTTTCACTTGCCAAAAGCAGAGATAAGTGTTTCCTTGAATTCTTCTTGGCTTTTCAGTAGGTGAGGCCATTCTGACCAACAAGTGGGCCTTGAGGGAAAGAACATCTAATGAGTGTTTGATGAGGATGTTCTTCACAAGAACCCTGTGAGAGGTTACTCACCACCTCACTCTACCGATGAGGAAACTGAAGTTCCAGGAATTGGTACATATTCAAGTGGCATCGCTTGGATTTGAAATTGGGTCTTTAAGGCCCCCAAGGCCACCCTTCTGCTCTGTATCAGACTGCCCAACATAGACTAGTTCAGTGTTGCTTGCCCCAAGCCAAATTCCTATTGGCTGGGCATTTTCCAAGCATTTGCTGGAGAAACATTTGGGTCCCACACAGTTGCCAGATTCTTTGTGTTCACACCCAGGTTGGTCATTCACCGGCTTCTCTGCACTTCCTGTTGGCAGAACCGGCAGGAAGTGTGACACACTCTGTCTGCAGAAAAGGGGTCTCAGGCTCAGACTCTTATGCCAGCTCCTCGCGGCCCCATCTGTTTATTTTCATGAATCATATTCCCAAACTCAGGCCACAGGGAGTTTGTTTCATGTTGGCAGGGTGTTGAGGCTCCGAGACTTCCCAGTTTTCTTTCTCAAAATGGCAAAATTGAGAAATATTTACAGATAACATCAGGTGATAAAGATTTTAGAGAGGGTGCCATTCTCCAGACAACGGAAACCACATGGCAAAGTTCTTTTGTATTTTTTTAAACCTCAATTGACATTTTTCCCGCCTCATTGTTGACATTCCCATTCATCTCTTTTTTCTCAGAGGCCTGTCCCCCACCCACCACGTCAAACCTGTGTTCTATTTCAAAATAAGTATTTCCTGGTGAACGGATCCTCAAATATAGTTCTTTCAGCTCATATACAGAGTGAAATCCATCCTGTTCTCTACACGTGCAGCTTAGTGCCTCATCCATGTATCAGGTTGTTGTTCAGACAGGCCTCGGTCTTGGTCATCTTTACTGAACAGAGAGACAAAAGGGGAGAACATGTGGACCCTGGGTCATTAGGAATCTATGTGAAAAATAAAGTGGAAAGATTTGTGTGTGTGTGTGATATTTAGTATGAAAGGTGATATATAAAAAAAAAGTCCGTCAGTGTCTTAATCAAAATCCAACTTCATGTGGGTGAATGCAGGGGCGTTGGCTCTAAAACAGAAGAAATTCTAGCCCCCATTCAGTTCTACTTGCTGAACTAAATGTACCAAATACCCCCATCTTTTCTTTTTTTTGACTGTGGTAGAATACATCTAAAATTTACCATCCTAACCGTTTCTAAAAATGCACATTTCAGTAGCATTAAGTATATTCACACGCTTGCACGACTAATCTCCGAAATGTTTTCATCTCGTGAGCCTGGAACTAGTAGTGTACTGTACTGTGCCATGTGTTACCACAGTGACGCCTCATCTCCCCCTACCCTTGTTCCCACCTTTTAACACACCTTGAATACCTTGGTCTTGTTTTTTGGGTTTTGTTGTGGTGGTTGTTGTTTTTATAATTTATTGTCAAGTTAGCTAACATACGTTGTATACAGTGTGCTCTTGGTTTCGGGGGTAGATTCTCGTGACTCATCGCTTACACACAACACCCAGTGCTCATCCCAACAAGTGCCCTCCTCCCTCGGTCTTATTCTTAGGTGAGCCCTTTACATGTTCTGCCACAGTGAAGGAAGAGGCCCTCCTCTTTCTTGGGATGACCCGATCTTGTCACAGACCAGAAGTGTCATTACAAAGAAGCCAGTAATGCTCAGGGAGGATGGGTGGGGGTGGCGCTCAGTATCAACCATGTTCAAATCAGTATTTTTCATCTTGGGCGGAACACGTGCAGCAGTCAGATAAGTGCTACTAAATAACTTCACTCAATATATTAATTAACTCGGTTAACTGGCGGTTCTCTTTTAAGCCTCTACTTGAAATAGAGCTTCTGCAATCCAGCGAGTCCTTTTTGGTCTAGCCCGACTCCAAAAAATATTGTCTATGGAAGCAGTGCCAAGAACTGCCAGGCTTGTTAGGATCTTGTGGAAACCTGGTGTCTGCAGGGATGTTTTCCATGTAGAGTATATGAGGTTGGAAGGGGAGTGAATCCTGGCCGTGGGAGTGATTGAGCCCCTTGAGTTTGTTTGTTAATGTGTCGTCCTTAGGACCTGAACGCCTACAAGAAGCAGGGGATGGCACTGCTCTCTAGAGTGGGCGAGTCTGTCAAGCACGTCACCGGAGGCTACAAGCTGAGGAGTCGACCTCTGGAGTTTGCAGCCATAGGCGACTACTTAGACACCTTTGCACTCAAACTGGGAACCATCGATCGAATAGCCCAGCGGATCATTAAAGAAGAAATAGGTGAGCCCTCTGTTGAGATCTTGGTCATGCCCAGGGCGCGTGTGCGGACTTATGTGTGCTCAGCAGGCTCAAACTGCAGAGATACTGGCGTGACAGAACGAGGCCGCACTATACTTATAAAGCTAATAAATAAATACAAGGAGGGGAGGAGGTCGTTGTGACCGGAGTATAGTTTTGCACTCCATCCTCTGTCCTGCGCCTCCACCTTGTGTTTGCTTACCTCGTGGCAACCATTTCCGAGCTTCCAGGCTTTTCCACTGCTCTCTCTTTCTCTCTTAACTTTAGCTTTAAAAGTGGAGACACTGACTCAACTTCCTTTCATTCATAGGAATGATACTTTAAAAAGCAAAACTTTGGTACCTTTTCTGGCAGAAAGATGGTTCAAAAGGACAGCCTTGAGACCTGTGTTTGCCAAAGTTATGGTCCTCATGAGCCTTCAACTTGAAATTGACTCACCTGTCCCACCCCTGCTTCATTTCAGACCCACTCTTCCTTACCTGGGGACTTGTCAGACCTTTCTTGAACCTTCCAAGTTGTTGCCACTACATAGTCCCCAGCCCTCTTGTGGTCACCTGCTTCTCTGTATCCCAGAATGTTAGGGCCTTTTGTCTTCTCACACACATAGAGGCCAGAGAGATCAGAACAGTGTTAACAGTCATGCTGGTTTGGGGCACCTGGGTGGCTCGGTTGGTTGGGCATCCAACTTTGGGTCAGGTCATGATCTCACAGTTCATGAGTTAGAGTCCCACATCAGACTCTGTGCTTACAGCTCAGAGCCTGGAGCCTGCTTTGGATTCTGTGTCTCTCTGCTGCTCCCCTGTTCACACTCTGTCTCTGTCTCCCTCAAAAATAAATAAAACATTTTTAAAAAATTAAAAAAAACCAGTCATGCTGGTTAACATCAGACTCCAAGACCCTGAAACACATTGAAAAGGATTCTCCAGCAGTAGCCATCCATCCACTGGTTACTAAAAAATGGCAACAACATTTTGCTTTAAAGGCAAGAACGCTGGTGACAAATGATGGGCTAGGTTTTCTTTCTGAGGGGACATAAATCAACATTTCCCTTTGTTCCCTGTGCTTTCAGTCTCCTCTACCCACTGGTGGTGTTACGTGGGGCCTGCAGGTGCCAGAGATAGCTTTTGGTACCATCTACATCTAAGGAACATGTGGAATAAATTCTGACGGGACCAAGGTGTTGGGGTGACCTCTGAATGAGAGTAATTCTGCCTATGTAAGACCACAGCCATATCAAAATACTTCCTAAAATCCCATTATTTTTCCATTGCGACTGATTTTTCTTTCCTTTAAAAACATCCCCCTAAACCTATGTGAAACCCTGTCTCCATTGCTGCTAAAAATCCTTCTTCACTATATGAGTAGTTGAGTGGTTATTTTTGAAGATAGTTGGTGGATATAGCTCCTACCACTTCCTCCAGAAGGCATTGTGGTCCCCATTATCCAGAGTCAATGGTATTCCCATTATGGGGTAAGGTCAGGTGATGTTATGATGTTAGCTTCTAACATGAGGTTTTAGAGATTTAAAAAAAGTATAAACAATGTTGTGTTTAAAGAAGAGCATACTCAGGTAAGTGAATGGCCGAGGAAATACATCTTACTATAGAGAGCTCTTGTTACTGAGTCAGTAAGACCAGTAATACCACTGATTGTCTTAATTACCTGCCAAGGCTTAATTAGTTTATCTTTCCCCTTCAGAGTACCTTGTAGAGCTGAGAGAATACGGGCCTGTGTACTCCACATGGAGTGCATTAGAAGGGGAGCTCGCTGAGCCCCTGGAGGGTGTGTCAGCTTGCATTGGTCACTGCTCCACAGCATTGGAAGAGCTGACGGATGACATGACAGAAGACTTTCTACCTGTACTCAGGGAATATATTTTATACTCTGACTCTATGAAGGTAAGCTTGCTCACTTCTCGTGCACTTAAGTAAGCTCCTCGTTTTAGTCATTTTCAAAAAGTAATTATTGCCTATTTACACGTGGTATAGGTTTTCTTCTTCATGGGTGGGCAGGATCACACATGTAGACTGACCTCATAGGCATATAAATAGAACACGTGACAAACCAAGTATGTGAATTAAATGAAGAAAAAGTGGGAAGAAACTACTAATGTTCTCTGAGAGTTCATGGAGGTATAACATCTACTAAACAAGAACAGGATGCTATGGGAAAAGAATAATTGGATAATTAGAGCTCTTGGAAATTAAAATCTGATTTGCTGAGATGAAATTGAGAAGTTGAAAAATGAGGTTGAGGAAATCTTGAAAAGTAAAATAAGGAAACCAAGTACTTGGAAAGTAGAACAAAAATGTGAAAATACTGAGAATGTGAAAGAATAAGAGACATAGAGGATTAATCTCAAAGGTTCAACTTTTATCTAAGAAGAGTTCCTAACTGAGAGAACAGAGAAGTCTGGTGGAAGGAAATTATGAAAGAAATAATACAAGAAAATCTTCCAAAGCTGAAGGATGTGAGTTTTCAGATTAAAAGGACATGCTGATTGCCCAGCAAAAGGAATGAAAAAAGAACCAACCCACAGCATATCACTGTAAAATTTTAGAATGGAGTTATGATTTTAAAAGCTTTTAAAGAAAAAGGGAGAAGGAGGTAATGTACAAATGGAATAAGAATCAGAATGGCTTTGATCTGACAGCAAGGGACAAGAAAAGACAGAGGAGCTCTGAGGACAAATGATTTCCAGCCTCAAATTCTACATGCAGAATAAGGATGGGGTCAGGTGCTTTAATGCCCGCCCTAGTAGCTACCCCAGCCTGTGCCTAAACCAGTTTGAGAGCACAGCTACAGGGACTCCTGCAGTGTGGCATCAGTTAGACAAAAGGGTCAGGCTTCCTCACCAACAGAAAAGGATATGTGGCTCTTTGTTGAACATCCCAAGTAGCCCCCTACCTCCTTCCCAATGGAGACCTCTGACTTATTGATCTGTCTTTGGGGCAGATCTAGGACACCCCTTTAAGAGAGGATTGACAAGAATCTCTTGAGAGAAACTCATCAGGCAACTTTGGGTTGTAAAAATGGAAACCTAGAAAGATCATGGCGATATGAAAATATTCTATACCTTAAGAAGGGGAGTAAAAGGTAATTAATCAAATAGTTTAAAAAATTTTTAAAGCCCTTATTATGGAAAATTTCAAGCATATATATATAGAACCAAAGAGAATAGTATGACAGACTCCCATATGCCCAGTACCCACATTTCGTTTTGTTTCATCAGGTATGTACCTTTTAAGATTCTTGGTACATATTACATTGTGGACAACGGAAACCATTCCTGCTAGAATGAATCACTGTCTCTTGTATACTCTCTGTAAAACTGCTAATGAAACACTTTAAAAGACAGGATTGGGTCTGATTCTCACAGTGGGCAGGGAAATGATATGAATTTCCTTATCGGTAAGGTGGAAATGATGGTAGGTATGGTGATGATAAGGATAAAACTTACATGTGAGATCATTAGCCCGAGGTGGTTTTGTTGGTAATTAGTGGCACTGAGGCTGAAAACCACGGCTCTTGACTCCACAAATTTCCTACTCATTTTTCTCTATTGCATTTTTTTAATGAGACCTACACATTGCATATTTAATTCTAACTTTCATTATAACTTTCAGTTATAAGTAATGATTAAGTCACAGGATGTCACGCACAGGATGGTGACTATAGTTAATAATACAGTATTGTAGATTTGAAAGTTGCTAGGAGAGTGAATCTTAAAGTCCTTATCAAAGGCAAATTTAGAGTCATCTGTGGTGACGGATGTTAACTAGTCTTATGTGGGGATCATTTCACAATACATACAAATTTCAAATCATTATGTTGTACACCTGAAACTAATATAATGTTATATGTCAATTATATCTAAAAAAAAAAAAAAAAAAAGACATCCTGACTTGCTTAAAATGAGCCAGAATATTTTGCCTTACTTGTAAAGTTAATAGTATCTGGTTTTTTTTAAATTTTTTTTTTTTATGTTTTTAAATTTATTTTTTGAGAGACAGAGAGAGACAGCGCGAGCAGGGGGAGGGTCAGAGAGAGAGGGAGACACAGAATCCGAAGACAGGCTCCAGGCTCTGAGCTGTCAGTCAGCACAGAGCCCGACGCGGGGCTCGAACCCACGAACCGTGAGATCATGACCTGAGCCGAAGCCGGACGC
>CM053568.1:20155445-20222618 GCA_028646485.1 Cryptoprocta ferox | reverse complement strand
TCCTTTGGTCTTGGTGCTGCTGCTTCTCACGGTCCTCAGCAGGGACGGAGAAAGAACTCGGTGTGCACAGTAGACCCCCGACATTGGCGGGCTTGACTTCCTGGCAAATTGCTGCGTTTTTTCCACTTTTCTGTTCAGGACCACTAAATGCTGAGATGTGGATGCATACCGAAATAAAAGCGATTCATTGTGTTCTAAAAAAAAAATAAAATAAAAAAAAATAAAAAATAAAAAATAAAATCCTAAAATCAGGTTGTTAAGTAGAAGATTACCAAATGTTGAGACTTTAGTCATCTTCCTCTGCTTGGCTCTCAGCCTTGTATCTTCCCCGCAAAGATTAGAAGAGCCTCTTCTAGAAAATCTAAACAAACCAAGAGAAGAGACTTGAAGATACTGATATTGGGGAAGGTTCTTCAATGAAATGACCTAGCAGGGTCCCTGTAGAGAATTGCCAACAAGACTTCAACATGTAGAGAGCTTTCAATCAGGTTATTAGTGTTTCCCTGTTGGATGAGTAGGCAGACAAGGTCACTGAATATGAGAAGGTTCTAATATGAATATTGAGTAAAAACAAAGAGAAAAAAGTATTAGTGAAACATCATTGAGGGAGCAGAAAATTTCCAGGGGAAAAAAATCAGTATCTTCAGAAAGAGATGTCACAACTATAAAACAAGAATTTTTTTAGTATCTAGAGAACAAAGAGCTCATGGAAATTAAAACCATGATAGAAGTGAAAAAGAAATTAGAAGAGTTAGAAGAAAAAGTTAAGGAAGTCACCTGTAAAGTGAAGCACAAAGATGGAGGATTTGAGAGATAAAAAAATATGAAAATGAGAGGAATGGAGACCTCAGCATCTACCTTCTGAATAACAAGAGAGCCAGGAAGAGAAAACACAGAAATGGGAAGCATCAAAGAAGTCATTCAAGAGAACAAACTAGAGAGTGAAGACATAATGTTACTAGTTGTGCCTAGAAGATGAGATTTCCCCCTCTTTTGTGTTTTTCTTTATATTCCAAATTTCCTGTAACAAATACATTCTTTAATTTAAAAAATTAACTTCTGTAACAAATATCTGTTAAGACTAGGGGCAAATGTGTGGTTTCAATATTATCCACATGGCCTAGAAATTTTAACTCACAGGTGGTCCATTTTCAAGAAAATGAATATGTCACAAGAGTATGTCGAAAAGGGCAACCTAAGTTCAATCATTTAATCAGAAATTATGTCACCAGGGCCAAGGTCAGACTGAAGTTCCTGCCTGCAGGAAAATGCTCTCCTAGAGAGCCACCCAAAACCAAGCTACAGGACTACGTTGGGTATTTTATTTTTATTCCCATTCGAGCATCTTTCTTTATTACAGAACACTCGTTATTCTACATGAATCCCCCTTGGGGGGGGGGGCGTGTTCTTTTGGGTCACCAGCCCCTGGCATATCACAGTATGAACCATTCTGTTCTACAGTTCTCTACGTGTGGCTGAGCAGTCCTCACTGCTTTCGTCTGCTTCCTCAACCCTGCATCCTAATGTCCCTCTTACAAAAAGATTTGAAGCTTAAAAACCTTCCGGACTTGGAGGCTTTTTGGTAGCTACTGACCTTTTGCGTTGGGAGCTGTTTTTACACTACCTACTCCTCCTCCTACAAGTTTGTGAGCCCACAGTCTCACCAGCCGAAGACCTGCAATGACCTCTGGGGGTGGAGCTGGAATGTTGAGCTTTCCAGTTGATCCTGACCATTGTGGTATTTTCTTGGAAAAAATCCAGTACAGAGATTGAATGCCAAGCCACAGAATGTATCTGTGATTTAACTTCCAGACACTGTTGTCATTGTAGTTCAGTGGTTATTATTAGCTTGTTACTAACATTTTGGATGACTGGTATTATGTGTCCATTGTTTAACTTTTTTATTACGGAAAAATTGAAACATCCAAAAGTAGACTGGAAGTGTAACAATCCCCCACATACCCATCTGCTTGCTCCAGCAGTTGCCCACTCATGGTCCATCTTGTCTGAGCTCTGTGCCCACCTGCTCTCCTCCCCTTGGATTATTTGATTTGATTTTATTTTTTTAAAGTTTTATTTTGAGAGAGAGAGTATGTGTGTGTGCATGCACAAGCGGGAGAGGGGCAGAGAGAGAGAGGGAGAGAGAAAGAATCCCAAGCAGGCTCCATGCTGTCAGCACAGAGCCCAGTGCAGGGCTCAGTCTTAACAACCGTGAGATCGTGACCTGAGCCGAAACCAAGAGTCAGACACTTAACTGACTGAGCCACCCAGGTGCCCCCCCCTTAGATTATTACTATCATTTTTTAAATGTTTGTTTATTTTTTGAAAGAGAGAGGAAGACAGAGCATGAGTAGGGGAGGGGCAGAGAGAGGGGAAGACTCAGAATCAGAAGGAGGCTCCAGGCTCTGAGCTGTTCAGAGCCCAACATGGGGCTCAAACCCACAAACCTCGAGATTTTGACCTAAGCCCAACTTAGGCGCTCAACCAACGGAGCCACCCAGGCATCCCACCCCCTTGGATTATTTTAAAGCAAATCTCAGGCATCAGAGCACTTCATACAAAAATAGTACATATTTCTAAAATACAAGTGTTCTTTTAAAAAAAGAACCACATTATTATCACACCCCAAATTTTTTTCTTAAGATTTCTTCAAACATCCAGTAAACCAACAAACTGATAAACTCCAATGAACTGGAGTGTTCATTCCCCAGTGTCTCAGGCACTGTTTTTGTAGGTGTTTTTCCAAATCATGATCCAAATAAAATCCATATTTTTCCTGATATGTTCCTTAAGTATTTAAAAAATCCCTCCCCATCTATTCTTCCTTGCAATTTATTTGTTAAAGAAATGGAGTCATTTTTTTCTCTTTACATTTGAAAGAAGGGTAGTGAAGTACCAGATTACTAGGACCATTTTAAAATCACGACAAAGTGTTCTACATTAAGAAAAACCCGCAGCATATGAGAGAAATTTATTTCATGTCTCATTAAAAGTCGCCTTCTCCTTGAGGCCCTTCCTGGCTACCTTACGTACAATTCCATCATCCCCCAAACCCTTAGCACTTTACATCCCACTGTCCTGTTCTCTTTTTCATCCTCAATGCTTGGCCCTGCCTCATTCACTCTATATTAATATATTTTACTGTGTGGTATCTGCCTCCTTTCTAGAGAGCTCCGTGAAGGCAAGAGTTTTGTGTGTGTTGTTCTCTGTACCCCCAGTACCTGGGTCATGAACAAAGACACGTAAAGGCAGGGCAGAAACAGGGTGAGGATGGCTGTATAGGGGAAGGGCAAAGGGACGCAAAGTAGCAAAGTATCTCCTTGCACTTCACCTTTGGATTTACCATATCCACTAGAATCAGAGACCCCTACAGAGTTCTCTGAGATGCCCAGATGATGAATATCTTCTGCTTGTCACTCAGGGATAGAGGGACCTCTCTGTAGCTGGTGACTGAGCCTCTTGGCCCTTGCAGTCTCAGGCTCAAGCCCCATCAACCATAGGGTGGTCTGACCAGTTTTATCAACATAGCCTGTGCTGTTTGGAGTACGAGGCTGCGCCTCTCAGCTCATCACCAACTGTGAGCAAAGATGCTTCCAACGAGGATGGTAGTCTTAGTTCAGCTGGATTCAAAACATGTTTCCCAACCTGTAGCGTGGTTGGGATCACAGTCAGACGGGGAAACCCCACGCTGTCCTGGAATGCAGCAGGAACTGCCTCAGTGAGTCAGCACTGTGCTGGGAGCAGTGTGGCATCAACTGGGTCCCTCTGCTATACCTTAGTGTTCCTATCTGTAAAATGGGGATAATATCCTTTTACTTCTGCAGGGTCGTTGTGAGTCTTTCTGCTGCCCAGTAAGGTGGCGATGTTAGTGCAAATCCTCCAGCAGCCTGCACCAGAAGGGAGCATTCTGGTCACTTCAGGTGACGTGGGGGTAGCAGTGGCCAAGGAGCCAGGGAGGGCTCAGGCTAACTAGGGGAAGGAGTGTGGCTGAATCTGGGGGGCCCCTCACCTGCTTTAGGATAGGGAGGGGAGATACATTTTGTCTGGTGTAGCTGTGTGGAGCCGACATCTCTTGCTATCCCTCCCCTCCTGGAGGCCTTGGCATCCTCAGCAGAGAGTCTTAGAACAGAACGAGGGACAGGTAGCCCCACACTGTGCTGACTGGATTCCAGGGCATTGTTCTGAGAACATGTCTAGCTTTGGTTATGAGGTTCTTGCTACAACTGACAGAGGATATATCACTGGAACAGCTCAACCCATTCCTAGTCTGAGAATGCGCTTTTTCCAGGCAGATCTGAGGTGTCCCATGATGGGGGTCCACAGCAGTGATGGGGGTGGCAGTGGGCCCCTCCCTGCTGTCCCATCGTGCCTTGGGGAACCTCCTAAGCGTCTCCGTGGATAGCACTGTGTGTCTCTTCTTTTGGGTAGAGATTACGAGTTTTTATTACTGCTGGTACCAGACTAGTAGATTTAGAATATTTTCCAGATTCTATGAAATCCAGAAAAGACCCCTAACTTTTTTGTGTTTTTACTATATGTATCTAAGTGCTGTCCGATATGGCAGCCACTAGCCATAGGTGGCTATTTAAGTTTAAATTCAAATCAGTTAAACACAAATTTAAGTCCAGTTCCTCAGTCAGACCAGCCAATTTCAAGAGCAAGTGGGGCCAATGGCCTCTGTATTAAGTGCAGATTATAGAAAGTTTCCAGCATTAGCAGAGAGATGTGTCAAACAGCACCGCAAACATTCCTACCCAAAGCTTGGTGGGCGTGGGGAGGGAACTTGAGAGCACTCAGGAGAAAGAAGAGTGGCAAACAAAACATAAGCTGTTGCAAGTTTTACCTCGTGTTCTTCTCAAGGTAAAACACTTCTCAAAGGAGATACTTCAGGGGAAGACTTGAGGTTTCCTGTATTGGCATCTTCCATTAGAAGGTTCCCCCCACCCCAGAGCGCACTCAACTATCCAGCCGCTCCTGACTCTACAGCCCATTATCAGGGACACAAAGGTGTTCCCCACCCCCTGCTCAGCGAGGGAATGCTCCTCCCTGCCTGACTCCATACTTTGCTGGAGGGTGCCTATGGGAAAAGCATGAGATTAGAAACTTTCAGAGCACTTTGTGACTTCTGAAGTAGTGGGAAAGAAACTTCTTTAATCACTCTTGATTTGCTGTTCATGCTTGTACTCAAAGAAGAAAAAAGAAACCGTGGAAGAAACAGATGTTTTTCTGGACTGTGGATTGCATCCTTTTCTGTCCTAGCTAGTGGGGTCTTAGTAGCAGAGCCAGGACCAGGTGAGGCAAGGGGTGCCCCCAGGGCACAGATTTATGGAGATACTCGGCTCAGGTGCCAACCTGGCACTCACAGGGGCCCCGAGAGAGATTGTCTTCTTCAATTTTGCATCCCAGACGCCTGGCTTGCCTCATCCTGATCCTGTCTAGGCTGGCTCTGTTTGAGCTCATTTATCACTCACTCTAGACGACGAACCATCTGGTTCTAGGGATTCTGAAGTTGTACATCGACGCAGCTTTGTACTATGTCCCCACCTCTTCCCTAGCTGGAACCTCTTAGGTAGGGGCTGTATCTCTGTGCTCTTTGCATACCTGGAGCAGGGGGTGGACAGATGAGCCGCTCATGGATCAATGAGCGAATCAATCCACCAGGGATCAACTCGATGAATCAGAATCCAGAACTCTCCTGACTTAGACTTTTCCGTGAACGGTTCAGAGAACATCTTGCATTGTCACCCGCCAGGCTCCACAGCTGAGTCCTCTCTGCACACGGAGCAGCTGAGCCCTCCATCAGTGTGGCTGAGGGTGCGCACTGCTCCCCCCACCGCTTATCCTTGCCCAGAGCTTCAGTCACTTTCAGTATCAGGCTGAGTTACTGTGCCGGAAAGCTCTGACAACAGTGCCACCCCTCCTCCACCCCACCCCCTCCGGAGTCCGTGTCACACGGAAGCCAGACTGTCCTGGGAGCACCCAGCTGGGCCTCCTGGGCACGCCATGATTTGGGGTAGGAATGGAGTCAAAAAGCAACCGCCTGGGGCTTGGAGACTCCTCTGTGAACTCTTGTGTTACATGCATCCCCTCTCTCCTCCTGCAGGGCGTGCTGAAGAAGAGGGACCAAGTGCAAGCAGAGTACGAAGCCAAACTGGAAGCCGTGGCCCTGAGGAAGGAAGACCGCCCCAAGGTCAGGGGAACCCCTCAGGGAGGGCTGGGCTCCACAGGGCTGCAGTCGCCTCGCTGGCGCTGAGTGAAGCCTTGTCCCCAGATCCATACAGCTAAGGTGGTCAGTGCCGGCTGGGCTGTGTTCAGGCTGTCCTTTTCCTCTGTTTGCTCTCTTTGATGTCTTATTTCTGGAAGTTTCTAACATGCACTTGGGGTTGAGTTTTCTGCTGCTTCCTGAGATTTCTTTTTTAAAGACTTCCAGCTTTGCCATTCAAAGGCAGTTCCTCTCTGTAAAATGGGATTGAAGAGAAAAGGAAGAACAGTCTAGATCAGTGTTTCCAGAAGTGTGGTTTGCTAACTCATCTGCAAGCTGTTGCTGATCCATGACAAGAAAGGAGCAGAAGCTGAGAGTCAGCAGTTTTATAGCAGTCTGACCCTTGTTGAAGATTCAGCATGAGTGTTGTCAAACAGACTCACATGGAGCAAACCACACACTAGTTAATGCATAGTAGGTCTACAGCTTTGTCATATTGGGGAAAAAAGCCACCGAATAGTGGTCCTTTACCCCAAAGTTTAAGAAGCACTGATTGAGCTTATTTAAGATGCCCGCCGGCTGCAGGGCTCTGAGTCCAGATGGAGGATCACACTGTAAAATTGCATCTGTTGTCTTGGTCCCTGCCATGTGTTGCCTCTTCCTTCCCCCAGCCGGGATTAAAGACAAGAGCAATAATAGCCAACGTGCAAGTGCTTATAGTGTGCTGAGCTCTTTACATTATCTCATTTATTCCATATGACAGTCATGTGGTTTGGCTGCCGTTATTATTCCCATTTGAGAGATGAGCAAACCAAGGCCCACGACCTCGCAGCTAGCAAGGGTGAGAGCCAGGATGAAATCCTGCAGTCTGACCTTAGCACCTTGCCAGTTACCACGATGTTACTGCGCTCCTTTTTGTTTACAATCGGAAGGTATATTTGTTTCCTAAAAAGGGGTGGGGTAGGGAATGTTACCAAAACAAATAAATAACGGGCCCAGGGTTCCGGGAAGTAATTTTACATCAGAACTGCTTATCTTCCTCTGCCTTGGTTCTTGCTGCTGCTGTAGCCCTACTGAGATCCCCCCGGAAAGGACTCAGCTTTGGAGAGTTGAAACCCAGACCTCAGAAATGGCACACACTGACTCCATATAGTACTTTTTTAAGTTTACGTATTTATTTTGAGAAAGAGAGAGCGCATGAGTGAATGTGCAAGTGGGGGAGGGGCAGAGAATCCCAAGCAGGCTCTGTGCAGTCATCGTGGAGCCTGATGCAGGGCTCAGACTCACAAACTGTAAGATCATGACCTGAGCTGAAACCAAGAGCTGGACGCTTAATTGACTGAGCCACCCAGGTGCCCCCATATAGTACTTTAAAAAATATATATGTATTAATTGCTTCACGTGATCACCACAATAGTCATCTGAGGCCCAGAGGGAGGGCATTGTTCTTTCCCCATTTCATGGGTGAGGAAAGAGCCAGAAAGCAGTTTGATGAATTGCCCAGCTTCGTTGATGCCCAAGGACTTTATCCAGTACGCAGCAGACATACAATACGTGTCTGTGGCATTGCCACCATGTCACCCGTGGTGATCTACAGGAGAGTGAAGTCTGCATATAGCTGATGGAAAGTCAGATGATACGGAGAGGGACTCTTGTCAATGGCCCAGTGTGTGTAGCAGGGACTTGGCCAGAATGCTAGGCACGCCTCTTCCACTCCTCTTGCCACAGGCTTTTGGCCTGCTTCCGTCCTGTGCTTCGGGACCATGATGGGAATGCAGCCGTGTGCACAGCTCCGTCTTCCAGCTGCCTGTTCCTTGACTCGTTCCTAGCCGTCCCTGTGATATTCTGGAACATGGTACCATTGGCTGAGCCCGTGTCTCCATCTCATTTAAAGGAATGACATGAAATACTGTGTTTATAGATTCTGAAATTTCATTCCAACAATTTAGCTTTCCAACAGAAATAAAGAAGTCACTTTTCCTGGCTCGGGAGGGAAGGAGAGCTAGCATGTTCTGTCACTGGCCTAGTTTGGAAGCTGGAGACCCTGTCTTTACAAGATGTTCTGACAGCATTCATCGCCACTCACCGCTGAATACAAGCTTTCTCAGAGGCTGGTTTGTCATTTAATCTCTGTTAAGCTCTGTACGGAACAGTTCCTTTGTAAAGACAGGAGCCGCAGGTTATGAATAATAGGCCAAAATAAATGCTGACCTTGCCCTGGCTTGCTGGCCGCCTAAAGGTCACAGGACCTTGGAGCCGATGGAGCCCAGGGAACAGCCGTTTCTGGCTCCCACATCCCAGCCAGCCAGGCTGCGGGGGCCCCTGTCTCGTGCTCTCCGCTCCTTGCGGGCCTGGGCGGCTCCTTTCTCCTCCCAGCAGGTGTCGAAATCTTGCTGTTGCTGTTTTCACCTTCCCGGAGCATTGCCCATATGACTCTTCTCTTGATCACAGTTCTTAGAAGAAGGGGGAAGGTTTCTTTCCAGCCAGTGAGACTACGCGGGAGGCCTAAACATGCCCCCATTCAGCACACTGTGGGTGAGCCGTGTTGGTGTGCCCTCTTTCTGGTAGGACACTGAGCCATGCCAGTGCTAATTCCCCCCCCCTTTTTTTTTAGCAATTATGGTAATTAACAGGACAGGGACTGCCGTGGTGGTAGTGCCCACGAGTGCGCTCTCACGGTGGGAGCAGCAGAAACTGTGCCGCCAGGTTTGGATCTGGGGCAGCAGCTACTTCGGCGGGCGGCGGAGGCCTCTGCAAGCGGAAGAGGGTTTGGTAGAAAGAGCACAGGTTTCAGCGCTCTGAGAACCACCAGCACGGTGAATGTTCTAGACTGGGGAGTGTGGCAGGTAGCAGGAGCTCTAGCTGTAAAGCACGATGGGGGCAAGAAGACGTCTTCACGTGGAGCCTCTACAGACCTGTCATTTTCAGACACTCCGGACGAGTGAGCAGAGACGTGCTGGGTGTTTCCCCACTCTCTCCGCGGTGGCCGCCATCCCAGCCTGGGTTAGAAAGCCAGAGGTCACATCAGCCAAGGTTGGGCAGGACCCTGCCACCTCCCTTATGTAATTCCCACAGCACCTTCTGTAATGTGGTTGTTCCTGTTGTGGGATGAGGAACCAGGGCTCAGGGGAATGACATAACAAACGTGCCGAAGCTAACGAGTGTGGAGCTGGAATTGGCCCTCAGATGTGCCTGGCTTCAAAGCTGGTACCCCTTATCCCCAGTCCGGGGCTCCCAGCAAGCTTTGCTTCATAGGTAGAGCGGCTGGCTTTTGTAGGCACGTGTAGATGAACAGGAGTGGGAGGAGGGGACAGAATGTAGACCTTCTCTTGCATCTTTGTTTCTGTGTGAGCTCCTTCCAGCCATCACCCAGGTGAGCTTGTGGCTCCTCTGTTCTTGTGCACCTGCTCTCTGCCCATCTTATACACTCACTTCTTCCTCTTCACCTACCACTCTCTGAACTTTGTTTCTGTGTGCGTGTGCGTGTTTGTGCATGTGTGTTAAAGCATTCTTTCAGGGCACCGATGACTTCCTATTTGCCCAGTACAGCAGCCTTTTCTCAATCTTACCCTGCCTCAGGGTTTTCTCAAGTTTTTTCCATCTCATGACTCATGTAGAAAATGAAAATATTCGGGGCGCCTGGGTGGCTCAGTCGGTTGAGCGTCCGACTTCGGCTCAGGTCATGATCTCGTGGTTTGTGGGTTCGAGCCCGTCATCGGGCTCTGTGCTGACAGCTAGCTCAGAGCCTGGAGCCTGTCTTCAGATTCTGTGTCTCCCTCTCTCTCTGACCCTCCCCTGCTCACACTGTCTCTCTCTCTCTCTCAAAAATAAATAAAACATTAAAAAATGTTTTAAAAAATGAAAATGAAAATATTCGTACAGTGCATGGGGATAAATAGACCAGGTTGCTTGAAACAAGATGACCAGCCTGGGACTCTGGCCTCCCAGAGGGCTGGGGGGTCCATGCTGCTTCACACATACCACACCAGCGAGGAAGCTCTGCCCCCCACTTTACTCAGCAGCACGTGGCCGAGAAGACTACCGTGTTGAATCGGTACTGCTATTGGTTCTGGGTGCTGACCCGTAGCAGCCACAGACCCTCTTGCCTCCAAATCTCGGGATCATGTCTGCCTTACATAATCTTTAGGGACTTTACTAACCTGCTCTTGTCCAGGGAGCAGATAATGTGACACCTCCAGGATGGAAACTTAGGGAGAGATTGCTCTTGTAGGGCCTAGAAATGCCTGGTACATGAGAGAGCTCAATTTTTTTTTAATGTTTATTTTTGAGACAGAGAGAGAGAGAGAGAGAGAGAGAGAGTGCAAGCAGGGGAGGGGCCAAGAGAGGGAGACACAGAATCTGAATCGGGCTCCAGGCTCTGAGCTGTCAGCACAGGGCCCGACATGGGGCTCGAACTCACAAATGGTGAGATCATGACCTGAGCCGAAGTCGGCTGCTTAACTGACTGAGCCACCCAGGCACCCTTGGGAGAGCTCAATTTTTAAATGAGTGTTGAATGAATTTGCTTCCGACCCTGCTCCCCAACACACAAAAATGGTCGAGCTCATCCCACATTACCCCTTTCCCATCACTCCAACAACCCATATTCTGTCATGGAAATTCTCATGAGAGAGAAGGGAGCCACTGTGACAAATGCAGCGTCAAATGCAGCACTTAGAATTGTTATCTTTTGAAGTCCTACCTGGTGATTTTTTCTGTTGTTGGTGTCTTGTGATAAGTGACAGCCAACCAACAGCATTGGAAATCGTGATCTGCACGTCCTTTAGACACAAGATAGCACAACTCTAATGACCCCTCAGTAAAAAAATTAAAACCCTGAGATGAGCAATGCTGGGTGTCCCTGGTCAGTGAACTGATGGTTACAAGGACACCACCCAGAAAGAAACAAAAGTGGGAAGAACGGGAGCCTGAGTGTGTGGGCCAGCGGGCTTCCTCTTTATTAGGTTGGGCACCTTCAGTAGCTCGTCCCTTCAGGCAGCTCATCCCAACTCCTGGTTCCTCTTTGTCTCTTCTTTTCCACCCTCCCCTCTCCTCCTCCTCCTCCTCCTCCTCCTCCTCCACTCTCTTCCTCCTCCCCTGTCTTCTTCCTCCCCTCCCTTCCTCTTCCCCTCTACTCCTCCTCCTCCCCTCTCTTCCTCCTCCCCTCTCCTCCTCCTCCACTCTCTTCCCCCTCACCCTCCCCTCTGTTCCTCCTCCCCTCTCCTCCTCCACTCTCTTCCTCCTCCCCTCTCCTCTTCCTCCCCTCCCTTCCTCTTCCCCTCTCCTCCTCCTCCCCTCTCTTCCTCCTCCTTCCCCTCCTCCTCCCCTCTCCTCCTCCTCTTCCACTCTCTTCCCCCTCCCCTCCCCTCTGTTCCTCCTCCTCTCTCCTCCTCCACTCTCTTCCTCCTCCCCTCTCCTCCTCCTCCTCCCCTCTCCTCCTCCTCTCCTCTCCTTCTCCTCCCCTCTCCTTCTCCTCCTCTCCTCTCTCCTCCTCCCCCTCTCCTCTCCTTCTCCTCCTCTCCTCTCCTTCTCCTCCTCTCCTCTCCTCCTCCCCCTCCCCTCTCCTCCTCCTCCCCTCTCCTCCTTCTCCATCCTTGTGTTTCTATGGGTCTACTCACTGACTTCCTTCCTGGTTCTGTGCTCATCTTTCTTAGTATCCTTTGCTGATCCTTTTATTAACCCTACAAATTTAGGCTTCTCCATTAATTCCACCCTTCGACCCCCCAACCCCCTCTTTGATTTCCCCATACATTAAAGTTTTTTTTGAATCATGGCAAGATACACATAACCAAAATCACTGTCTTAACTGTTTTTAAGTGTACAGTTCAGTCGTGTTAAGTAAATCCACATTGTTGTGCAATGGGTCTCTGGAACACCTTTTTTTTTATCTTGAGGAACTGAAATTCTGTACCCATTTAATTAGCCCCCATTTCCCCCTCCTCCCAGCCCCTGGCAACCATCATCATGCTTTCCATCTCTAGGAGTTTGACTGCTCTAGCACCTCTTATAAGTAGAATCATATATTTGTGTGTCTTTATAACTGGCTTATTTCACTTAGCAAAATGTCCTCAAGGTTCACCCATGTTGTAGCATGTGTCAGAATCTCCTTCCCCTTTAAGGCTGAAGAATATTCCACTGTATGTCTGTACCCCTTTTTGTTTATGCATCCATCTGTGGACAGATCTTGAGTTGCTTCCACCTTTGTCTGTTGTGAAGAATATTGCAATGGACGTGGCAGGACAGATATCTCCATGAGACCCTGCTTTCAGTCTTCTGGGTATTCACCCCAAAGTGGAATCGCTGGGGTTGCCTGGCTGGCTCAGTCAGTAGAGCACATGACTCTTGACCTTGGGGCTGTAAGTTCTAGCCCCACGTGGTTGGAGAGATTACTTAAAAATAAAATCTTAGGGGCATCTGGGTGGCTCAGTCAGTTAAGTGTCCAACTTTTGATTTCAGCTCAGGTCATGATCTCACAGTTGTGGGATTGAGCCCCACAGTGGGCTCTGCGCTGAGCATGGAGCCTGCTTGGGATTCTCTCTCTTCCCCACCCCCGCTCTCTCTCTCTGCCCCTCCCCCACTCACTTGTGTTCTCTCTCTGTCTCTCTCTCTCAATAAACTTAAAAAAATAAAAATAGGGGCACCTGTGTGGCTCAGTTCGTTAAGCATCAAACTTAAGCTCAGGTCATGATCTCATGGTTCATGAGTTTGAGCCCTGCATCAGACTCTGTGCTGACAGCTCAGAGCCTGGAGCCTGCTTCAGATTCTGTATCTCCCTCTCTCTCTGCCCTTCCCCTCTTCGCATTCTGTCTCTGTCTTCCTCTCTCTCTCTCAAAGATAAAATAAACATTAAAAAATATTTTTTAAATGGAAAATAAAAATTAAAAAATAAGATCTTAAAAAAAAGAAGTCAAATTGCTGGATCATATGATGATTCTATTTTTAGTTTTTGAGGAAGTGTCCTACTAAAGTTCTACACAAGTGCAGGGTCCAATTTCCTACATCTGGCCGACACTTGTTATGTTTTTGTTGTTGGTAGTAGCTATCTAATGGATTTGAGGTGGTTCTCACTGTGGTTTTGATTTGCATTTCCCTAGTGATTAGCGATGTGCAGCAATATTTTTAATAGGCTTGCTGGCCATTTGTAGATCTTTGGATAAATATCTATTCAGGTCCTTTGCCCATAGTCAAATCAGGTGGTTGCTGTGTTTGAGTTTTCTCAACCCCCTCTTGTGGAGGGAGGGTCTCACCCTTCCCATGGCTGTAGCTACCTCCTTTTTGTGGTCCGTGGACCTGTCCTTTATCCTGAGCCCTACAATGCATTGTTGCCACCCCAGTCACCCAGACTACAAACTTAAGGCTCCTCTCTAACGTGTGTCTTAGTTCTCACGTGCAGTTGATGGCCACATCTGTCAGTTGCGTCTCCACCAGGTTGGTCTGATCTACCCTCTCCCTTGTTGTGTTACAGCCACCGCCCTGGTTCCACGGCACCTGGGGTGATCTCACGCCAATATATTTTGGTGTTGACTCATCTCTGATCTCTGGTGAAATCTCGGGCTGAGGTAGCATGGGTGAAGAGTGGTGTAAAGGACAAAAGAATATATTTAATAATGTTTTATATTTGGAAAACAAAGAAGAAACCTTTTTATATGACATGGAATGAAGTTGATAATCTTCATTCTTGATGGAGGGGCTATGCACATGGTCGATTATCTTGTAAGAACAGCAATTTACAGCATGGATACTGATCAGAACTAAGCAATATTTGGGGAGCATTTAATCTATGCCAGGCACCAAGTATTTTATGCATGTTGTCTTGTTTAACCTCATAATACCCTTATAAGGTGGTTGATATTATCTGGAAACAGAAACTGAGGCATGGAGAGGCCCAACATCACCCATCTAGGAAGTGGTACTTGTGGTATTCAAACTCTGGAAGCCTGGCTCTAGACCTGTCTATATAGTTAGAGGAAGCACAGGCTTTTCTATTTTCCAAAAAAGGGGGCAGCTGACAAAACCTGGCTTCAGGAACGCAGCCTTCCTGTCTTCTTACTGCGCACCACTCCCCCCACCCCCACCCTTGCCACCATCTTGCCGGCTAGAGCTCTCTCTCTGTGCCTTTGCGGGCACCGTGGCCTGTGAGCTATTCCTGGGGTGGGCCCAGGTGTTGTCTCCCCTCTCTCACCTGTACGTGCTGTCACTCTGGAGTGCTGTCCTCCCGCTGTCTCCTTAGTGGGATTGATTCTTCAGGGAAGCCTGATCCCTCCTCCAAGCTGCACTTACTGTCCAGCTCCCCGTCAGCAGGCTTACTGCAGGGCTGAGTGAAGTGAAAGTACCAGTAACCTCTCACCCAGATGTCCAGGCACATTTAGTCCTTTCCCATCGAAACCGTAGGCAACCTGAGACGAGAGCTGCCTACCGAGAGCCAAGCACCTTGGTCTTCCTCTGTGCCGAGCACAGAGCACGTTGTGAAACTGATGAGTCCCAAATATTTCCCAAACCAAGGCTCAGGTAATCATAAAATCCAGAGCCACGGTTTTGACTCTTAATTTTTAAAAAATGCTTATTTATTTTGAGAGAGCGAGAGTGTGTGCATAAGTGGGGGAGGGGCAGAGAGAGAGAGGGAGGGAGAGAGGGAGAGAGAGAGAATCCCAGGCAGGCTCCACGCTGTCAGTGCAGAGTCTGACGCGGGGACTTGAACCCACACACCGTGAGATCATGACCTGAGCCGAAATCAAAAGTCAGACGCTTAACTGACTGAGCCACCCAGCTGCCCCTTGACTCTTATTTTTTGTGGGTCAACCAGAGTTCCCATCTTCAGAATCGACCCGGGAATCTTTCCTAGAAAATAATTCCTTTGGATCAGAGACCCTGGCCTCCCTCTTCTCAGCAGGCCCAACCAGGTTCTCTTTTTCAGAGCTTTGCTTCCTTCCTGGGCACAGCAGTTTTGCTAAGCAAACAGGAAGTTGCTCCAGGGAATTTGCACCTTGAGGCTTAAATGAGCAGGAGCCAGGAGAGGAATAAGAGAGATGGACTGTGGCTGCAGGAGAGTGAGGCCTGGACACACTGGCTCCCTGGGCCTCCGCTGAGGCTGGATCGCTGTGCACCCCTGGGGAAGGCTCCGAAGAGGCGAAACAGGGGCTCGCTTCTTCTTCAGTTCCCCCTGATGTGGGCAGCAGGTGACAGGCGAGGCAGCAGGGAAAGGCAGAGGGACTTCAGTCATGGCATCAGAAGAAAAAGTCAAGTCCTTTTTCTCTCTTCTTCTAGAACCTCAGCGCTTTGGAAAAGGCTTTTCTCCCACTTCCAAGAAAAGTTCTTACTTTTAAGTTGCCCAGGGTGCCTCCCTCCATCTTTCTTTCCAACTCCTGCCTCCCCCAAGCTCAGACCCCATGCCAGGCCAGCGTGAAGCCCCCCGCTGCTCGTGTCCCTTCCTCCCACGTCTGCTGCCATCTCCACACGGTCTGTGTGGCCCTCAGCACTTCTGGAAACCCTGAACGTGTCTGGCTCCCTCAGCCTTTGTCTTCCCTTTATTGGTTTTTCTGGCCTATAAGGCAGGAGTACGAAACTTCCCAGGTTCGTAGAAATTGACCCCTCGTGGTGCCCCACAGCTTGGAGACATTTGGGGTCACAGGCCTCAGCACTCAGAATGTACAAGGCTTCGTTTGTTGTCCGGAAGCATCTGGCACATGGGCATCTGACCCAGTTTTAGGTACGTTGGCGCCTTGGCCACCCTCAGGGCCCTGTGGAGCTCTTGAGCGAGGACAGGAGCAGCTTCGTGCTTTGGGGCCCAGAGTAGCCACAAAGCCCTCCGACTGTGTAGGATGGATGAACTCACTAGAGCAAAGCAAAAGTCTAAACCTCTTTAAGAAAAACTTGAAATTGCCTGCTCTGTTTTTCTCCATGTTTCAGGTTCTTTTGACACGCATAAGTGATTTTCCTCCTATTTCCTCAGAATTACCTAACTTTAACTCATCAGTTTTGATTATCTGCTCTCTGGGGGAGCAGAGGCAGGCCTCTAGATTACTTGTAATGTGGGGTTCAGAGGGAGAAGTGGGCCAATAGTCTTATGGCAATTAATTCTGTGATGAATGAGGGTAGACATTATCAACCATCACAAGTAATGTGATAGTTCCTATGATATGGGAAAACCTTTTCTGGTTCCATTACGGGACCGAGGAGAATAGCAGGACACAGTGCCCAATAAGTGCTGTACATTTGCGAACTCTACACACATTTCTACATGTGGATGGGTAAAAGTGAGGAACCAAAGATATCGGATTCTGAATTGCACTCTTTCTTCTTCCTGTTTGTAAACAGGGGTGGGGGTGGGGTGTTTCCCCCATGAGTCTCTGTTGTGCTTGGATGGGCTTGAAGATTTGGGCCAGGAGAGCACTTTTCAGAATTCCTTCTTAGACCTGAAAATTCAAGGCTCTGCCTTCAAATAAAGGCCCCCCAAGGAGGGAGTGTGTTTATGGCATTCAGTGTAGTGATTTGGCCTTTTGCAAGGGAGCTCGAGGCATGAGTCACTAAGTTACACATACAGAACACCTCTTTAATGCACCCCCCTTCCAGGTGCCGGCAGACGTTGAGAAATGTCAGGACCGGATGGAGTGTTTCAACGCTGATCTGAAAGCCGACATGGAGAGGTGGCAGAGCAGCAAGAGGCAGGATTTCCGGCAGCTGCTCATGGGAATGGCCGACAAGAACATCCAATACTACGAGAAGGTAATGAGCGTGCCGGCAAGAGCACAGCCCTCTCAATGAGAAAGCGTGTCCAAGAGCCAGGGAGAGCCTTGCGCGAGGGCCTGCCTGAAATCCAGCAGCAGCTGCCCCCACTCCCCTTGCCCCGCTGTGCGAGATGTGATGCCGAGTTTGGAAGCAGAGGCCCCCTCGGGGGTGCCCACAGGGCGTTCACGTGCACACGCTGCTCATGGAAGTGACAGTTCTTTCCTCCCGCGCCCTTTGGGCCTGGCAGCTAGCTGCTCCCCAGAGTCAGGAGGCCTGCAGTCTAGGGAGACAGCGGGACCCAGAGTGCCATGGGGTCTCTCACTGAAAGCAAGCTTCTTGAGGCTCCCTGGGCTTCCTTACATGGGGTAGGGTCCGAGTCTAGTTTCTGCTCCAGCCTCAGAGTCATCAGGGAAGGAAGCATGGAGTAATTTTACCACTCCACTCCCCAGCTTGACCAAAGGATGCCTCTCTCCTCCTACCTGCTCTGAACTCCTTCCCAAATGACTCAACACAAAGACCTGCTTCACCTGGAGCTCCTTCTATAGAAAGCCTTGTGTGGTTCTTTTGTCATGCCTTTTATGCAAGAGATTGCTCAAAGGGAGGATCATTTTGCTAAGTAGGGTGCTGTCAGAGGAGAGTGCCAGTCTTTAGGTTCTTAGCCCTTCACACAGATCTGGAATGAAAGGGGATTGCTATAGTGGAAAGAATATCTGTTTTGACCAATTACTAGCTATGTGTCTTAGACAAGTTATGTAACTACTCTGGGCCTCATCTTCTTCATATGAAGCTTGTATGTGTGTGTGAGAGAGAGAGGGAGAGAGAGGTAATAATAATCCTACCTCATGGAGTTGTGAGGACTAGCGATAGTGAATGTAAGATACGTGATGATGTTTGGACCCAGTGAAATGCAACAAATAGTTTCCTCCCCCTATTTTCCCTGTTGGGAGATCCAAGAGTGGCCCACACAAGCAAAATAATCTGAGGTCGGTAAAGAAGAGTGGCTGGCTCACGCTAGCATCATTTACATCCTTACGCAAGTCACCCCACACCTGGAGCAAGTCTTCCTCTTGGCTGAGGCCCTAGAGCCTCCTGAAGGCTTGCAGCCCACTGTCTTTTCTGCTTCTTGATGGGACAGAATTTCTGTCAGTGAATACGTTCCCACTCACCGGCTGTGAGCTTACAGGATGTTACAGGAAGGCCTTATAGAGACCCCGCTGTCTTTTGTAGAGATGGGGATGACGTATTCAAAGCAAACACCTGCCACCTCCCCAGTTTCCAACAGTGGACACGTAGACCTTGGACGTTACATTATGTACGTGCATCACTTAGACAACACATAAGACAGAGGTAACCCGGTGGGACTACCAATAAAAGGGTAGATCAGAGAAGAATTAAGAACCTGATCCTAAAGTCTGATGTTGATACTGTGTGTGTGTGTGTGTGTGTGTGTGTGTTGTCATTTCAGTGCCTCATGGCGTGGGAGTCGATTATTCCGCTACTACAGGAGAAACCAGAGGCCAAGTAAGTTCCTTCTTGGGACCGAGACTCTTCTACCTACACAGGGCATGGCACCCATACCAGGACGTCCCTGTAGTGCCAGAGAGGTGGCACTGAGAAAACAGCCACAGAATCATCTCTCCTTTGTGTATTTCTTTCCCTTCCCGCCCCCACCCGCCTTCGTCTGACAGTGGTTCTCCATTAGTATTTATTCCTTGGTGGAGTCTATAAGGCTATAATCATCTCTCAGCGAAAGAAGCATACTTCCGTTTTGTGAAGGAGCCCATTAAATCTGGAACACTAAGATCTGCAGCTGAGGGACGAGACAACCCAGCTGACGTTCTGACATCTCGTTACAGTCTCCTGTTTGGGGACAGCATGTTGCCTGCGGTGGAAGAGAGCCTGGGTCCTGGAAGGCAGGCACAGAGGGGAGCTCTCGATCTCCATGGACGCATGGGGACTCTGGAATTGACCTGTGTGGGCATCGGCTTGTCTCAGCCTAGAAGGGGGTGTCGGCACCTCCACGGAAAGTCCTTAACGTACAGTGGCCTACAGCTGTGAGCGTGGCCTGCTGCCTGCTTGTCACGAGTGGCACCTCTTTTGTGGCTTCTGGTTCACATAGGACCATTTATGTCAGCATCTGTATTCCGTCCCCGAACGAGCAAGCCAGTGTCCTTGTCCTCACGCGATACCTCGGGGAGCCGAGGCGGCAGTGCTCCCCAAACTTATTTCTGACACTAGAATGCAGTAGATTGGAAACTGGTTTTGTGTGTGTGTGTGTGTGTGTGTGTGTGTGTGTGTGTGTAAAATGTGTGGGGGCGGGGGGGAGGTGCATTTTTCTCCGTGAAGTTCTTCAATGTTTTGCTTGTTCAGTGTTGTCAGAGTGGAGCTTAAGCCTATTGTGAGGAGTACGTGTTGTCTGAGGTCAGAGTAGCCCCCAGTAGTTGGGGGTCAGTGGGCCTATGCCAGGCCCCATCTCCACGTCTGCTCTGCGCAGTCTGCCTTTACCTCACCCCAAACTCCTAATTTAGTGTGTCCTACCACGTCCACAGAGTGTTTGGGCAGCCTTTTGGTGAGAGGCTGGCGTGTTGTCGTGACACAGTAGAGGTTCTGGGAACTCCGTGTGAAGGTTCCACATTAAGTGCTTTAACCCTTGATAGATCCCTGGTCGGGAACAAAGGCCGGTATCTGGATGGGCCTCGAAGATGACAAGTGTCAGCAGCGAGCCCTTTGCTTCTCCATAAGCTGAAACCTCCTCAACCGGCAGCCACGTTCCCCGGCGACTACTGGCGGCGTCTCAAGTCTTCAGACTGTGACCGGGTTTGCTTTTCAAACCAACACGAAACAGACAAAGAGGATCTATCTTCCAACTCCTTTTCTTCCCGCCTGAAGTGAAGCTCCCTGTGCCACGTTTGCGCTCTCCTGTCTGTGGCCCGTCTCCCCATAAAATGGTAGACCTGAGCCTCGGAGAGGCAGTTCTGTTTTTGTCGCGACGCAGCCGTGCCGAGGCGCTGGCGCACACGCAGGTTGTAACCCGCAGGTACCGGCTGCATGCGGCGTGTTGGGGTCGCTCCCTCCCACTCCCACCGGCAGCGTTGACCTCGGGCGGCCGCAGCCACGATGCCAGGGGCACAGCGGTAGGACAGCGCAGAACAGTTTGGCTCTGTTTCATTCGTGTTTTGACTAAGTCACGGTTTCAGTTAGGATTTTCGTATCCGTCAGTACTTGCCTGCTCCGTCAGACCCCCTCATGCCGTTCTGCTATCCTGCGATGTGAATTTTCTGTTTGGTACAATTAGAAGTGATTCGGTGAAGCAGAACGGTAAGGACAGGCCATCCATCCCGAGTGGTGAGTCCGTGTTCCATGCTACCTCTAAGCCTTCACGGTGGTGCGGGTATGGATGTCTGGGTCCAAGCTGACAAGTCCAAGCTTGCTGGTAGAACAGGGTGCGTATTCAGTAATGGGTTGATGGCCCTCTCTTGATATTTCACGGAAGGTACTAGACTGACCCAGCAGTGAGTGCTCATCTGCAGGAACGTGCGAAGCCTTGCCTTGTGGAATGTGTGCTTTAAAAATGTTGTCCGGTGTCACGAGTGCTTGGAAAGAATTGTGAAAAGAGTTAGTGGGCAGACTGGGATCTCATCTGCTGCTAGTTGCCAAGCCCAGGAACATTCCTGCAGAAAGGTTAGTTGGAGAAGAAGGCAACCCTTCAAAAGAGTCATCGGGTTCCTCACTGGGACATACGGGAAGGGAGTGGAGGGGGGACACAGTCATTCCTTACGTTTTTGGAGGCCGAAGACTAGCTCGGAGGGGACGCAGGCATCTTGGGCTTGTCTTTCTCCATTTCTTCGCCACGTGATATTTCTGTGCTTTAAGACACCAGGGACACTGGGACACTGGCGCCAGAGCTGGGAGAACCAGTGTATGTTCCAGACTTCCCTGGAGAAACGGCCTTGCCCAAGAAGGAACCAGGGCCCCTTACTTCAGGCTGGCATCAGATGAGGTGAGGAGGCTCAGGAAGAAGGGACCGTAGGCAGTGAAGGAGGCTCCCCGGGCCTCCCCCACCCCCAAGGCTCACCCAGCCTCTGCGGGTCAGGAGTCCCCGGCATTGGCCCCTTCATCTCTGTGAGTGTGAAGATGATTCCCTGTGAGAAGTGTGACTCGGAGACTTCTGTGCCAAAGACTGCCTCGTAGAGGCTTCATCACCCCATCCTTCTTGGCTCCACAAAGTCGTGGTGCTGAGATCACCGCCTCCTCTCTCATATTTATGTCCCAGGAGGCTTTTGCTTGGGGACAACGCTTGACCTCAGGCAGACAGACTTGGACAGGTTTTGAGTCTTGAGCACATGGCAGCGGAATACAGAATGATCCCTGTCAACTGTCCCTCGGGTATGGGAAGGAAGGGAAGGGTTCATTCACCCAGGTTAAAAATCCAGGCTAAGGCAGAAGAGAAAGAATTCCTAGAAACTGATCGGATTTTAGAGATGCACTTGATGTTGAAGAGAGGAGTTGTGCTTTGTGGCAGATATGGACCCTGCTCTCTTCCTTATTATGTAGTAGGTCCACAAGAAGATTCCAGGCTACTCTGCCTAAAGCCAAAAAACCTCTGTTCTTCCTGAACGAGGAGGGAACACGCTACACAGCCAGGTTTGGGGTTGGGTTTTGTCCTTTAATAAGACTTAATAATGATTCCCAGTGACCTCAGATAAGTGCAATTATGGAGATGATTGGCTCATATTTCACTGTGCTGCTCGTTGAACTCACCAGTCCCCTTCTGCTAGGTGAAAGAACAAAAGCCAGTATGACTCTGGGTGGCGCGGTGAATGTAACGTTAAGTTTGTCTTCATGCCAGATTTCAGCCACACCTGGAGCGTGTTCTACATGTTGTTGAATTAAATGTTTTACCAACACATTAACACCATCGTTGTCGATAACAACATCGATAACATGTCGCCATCCACACGAGGGATTTAAATGCACACTTGCTGCTCATTTCTTGTGAGGCCACCTTTGTTTTGAAATGATAGGAAGTCCTGCTTTAGAGGAGGGCATGGTGGCCAGACGGCCATCTGCGAGTGGAGTTTCGTGGGCCGGTAGGTGTCAGCTTGGGACGCACCCAGAGTCCCAGTGACTGGGCCCTGCCATCAATAGCATTGAAATCGGGGGCCCCTGGCTTTGTCTTCATGCCATTCATTAGACTGCAGAGTAGTCCTTCTCTATGCTCTGCCCGGAGAGAGGCAGGACAGAGACATCCACCACAGCCTCCCGGGTCCATGTCAGCCTCATCTGTTTGGGTGTTGGGGTGGGGTAGGCCTGGCCTCTCTTCCAGGTGCACTAAAGGGTGCTTCCGCTCAGAAGAGAGGCTGCCTGTGGTCAGGGCAGGGCACAGCAAGCCTGAACCCCCCCCCTTCCCAGATGCCTACTTTTAAAGGCCCATGGAAACTGAGTAATCTAATTGTCAGACTAGAGTTAACACTGCTTGGGCCGTCTCCATTTACAAAACATTTTGGTAATTTGGGTTTGGCTTCTCACTTTCAAGAGTCCTCAAGATGGCAACAGATTGGACATGGCATGGCCTCTTATTTATGTTTTCTTCATTCGGACGGCAGGTGGCATTTATCAGTAAATTTGCATAAAATGTCCTGCCCTGGGTCAGACTGACCTATCAAGCTGGGTGTGTTGGAGTTGTTCTCTGCTTCCTCATGGTTTGTTTGATTTCGTGCATAAACCAAGGACCTGAGTTTTCATCAGCCCACCCAATAGGTGGTTAGCTTTCTGCTTTAAGGATGTCTGGCCTCCCTACAGTCACCCGGATGAGAGTGTGCACCGGGCCATCTGCGTTAGGAAAGGTGGAGGAAAGGCCTTTGTCATGGGGAGTTTGACCGTTGTTTCTTAACCATACGTTTGAACTGCATTCCGGGTCTGGCTGTCTAACCCTTTCTATGTGGCAGAAAGATATGTTATTCAGGCAGTTTTTACTATTATAGATAGCCTGTAAATAAGTGCTTTGGAAAAAAAAAAACTTTAACAAACCAGTAAGATATTTGTCTCAAATAGAAACATTCTGTGTATTTAGCACTTGAAAATCAACAAATCCAGACTTTTAAAAATGCCACAGACTGTTGAAAGCCTAACTCTACTTTTTGAGAATTGTCAACACCGACTAATATGCCTTATTCTTCACTAGTATGTTTTAGATTCTGGGTAGAAAGAATTTTTTTAGAAACGTAATCAGTTGTTCAGCTTAAATGCTAGAGGTCTAACATAGCCAGTCCTCAACCCTCTTAAAGAAATAAGAAAGTGAGGTTCATAATTAGGGCTGCCTTTTGGGAGGAGAAAGCTAAGTATTGCTATTGCCAAATGATATTTTTGATACTGTAAGGAAACACAGGGACCACTGAACCATTTGTGTGTGTGTGTGTGTGTGTGTGTGCGCGCGCGCGCGCACGCACGCGCATGTTGAAGTGTGAAGGATTAACTTAGTGCCTTTTGGCACATTCTTGATTGTAGAGGACATATGGTATCAGCATTGACAAATCACGTAGATACAGAGAACTCTAGTTTATGACAATATTAATGGTTTACCCCGATTCTGCGGAACAGCTTTTTAAAAGATAATTGGGGCGGGGTGGGGGCTCAGAGCAGCATGTTTCAGATTGAAATTCTCCACAGGTTGAAATGCCAAAAACTAAACCCCATTGTGTTGACTCGCATACTTTAGTCCATTTTAACAGAGCTTTTACTATTAAAACCAGTGATGGAGTATTGCAACACGCACGTCCCCTGGCAGTGCCACCCCCTCACCGGGTGATTCTGGGCTCCCTGTACTCCAGGTCAGAGCAGGTCACGCCTGTCTCCATCCCTGAGCCACAGGTCATTCACAGTCTGAGACCAACCTGGGGTTGGTACTGGAAGGAGAAAAGGGGGGTGGCTTTTTTCCCCAGTACGGGAACAGGGAGGGGAAAGTCGATTGCAAACAAAATGTGAATCTGTATGATAAAAAGACACCTGTGTCAGCTGGGCTTTCATCACACAACAAACCAGCAGCTGTCAGCAGTCAGCACCACACCTGGACACCCCTGAGGTTTGGTCCTGTCCCGTGGGTGCCCCGTCCATTGTACTTCCGCGTGCCTGGTCCCTCAATGTCCGCGCGTTGGGAATGCATTGAGAGATGATGTACATCTGATATATTCCCATAAAGTAAACTGCCAGCAACCTTTCTAACTTGTATTTTAACTGTTGAAAAAGAGACTCAAAACTTTTGCTTAGGTCATGTCCAAAGTATGGACTGTATTTCTTATTTTTAGAGATCATTCTTCACATTAAAATTTTAGAAGAAACCTCCCTCCCCCATGAGGTATTGATGAAGTCCTCTCCCTCCATGTAAATGTGTTCTCTTCTCTCCATGCTGCCAATAAGCCAAATCAAAAGCTGTGAAGAAAAAAAAAGTGCTCAAGAATGTGTGCAGATGAGAAAGTGATTTATTTCCAGGTCAAAATTTCTGTTTCATGAAGCTACCAAACTCTAAGAAGAATGTCACCTTTCTTTTTCCTTCTTTGTTATGGAACCCAGAGATTCTAAAAAGAAAAAAAAAGTTTTTGTTGCATTTTTTTGATGCTGGCACAAGGTTTTTGTCCACTTTCTTTCATATATCCGTGTATAAAAAAAATTCTGTCCATTGTTTACTATGAAATTAGTATTACATTTTGAGGTAAACAAAAGAATTTGTATTGCTTGTTAACTATTAGCTTGTAAATTTAAAGGTTTCTTTACCTCAATTAACTTAAAGTAATGGACCAATAAACCTATGAATGATGCTTTCTTTACCTTGAATTGTGTTGTCATTTATAACACTTTATACGACAGGAAAACATGTGTGCCTTGTATTCTGTTTTCTTGTTTTCTCTAAAGAGGTATGAGTTTGCCTGCAAGAATCAGGATATACAGAGCAACAGGAAAAAATATAATTAAACTATTTTTACTCTTCTTTACTTCTCTGTAGATTTATCCTTAGTTTACCTTCTTCTACACCTTACAGGTTGGCACCGGTTTGGGAGATGAAGAAACTACCTAGTGTCTGTACGTAACCACTGTGATTGGTGGGCAGCCTGGCAGCCAGCCCAGGTACTTACGTGAGGATTTCTTCCTACTCTGTCCCATAGCAAAGCACATCTTCTCAGGGCCAGTCATTTCCTGATTTTTTTTTTTTAACTACCATGATGCTTTTAAAAAATCTGCTAGGCAAGAAGAAATGTCTGTGGTTCATTAGGGTGTCAAGAGTGTGTTTCGAAGGGAGACCAGAATGATCAGTTAATGACCCCAATGCACTGGAAATGGACTTTAACATACTCACAGTAGACATCACTAATCTAAGACTACAGTCATACAAAATGAGACAGCAAGGGATTAAGAGAGATTTGGGATCAAGTCTCAGCTTTTCTACTCGTTACTTCTGTGGGTTTAGGCAAGTCCCATTTCTCTGAACTTCAGTATTTTGATCTTTGCAATGAAGACGTTCTTTCCCTCGGAGGGTTGCTGATAGGATTGGCACTAATGTATATAAAGCACCAGAGTGTCTGCCAGCACTTAGATGATTGCTCTTACAGGAAGACTCTCCTATTACTTGTTTAAATATGGCCAACTTAAATATCAAGTATTCCCATAACAATCCTTCCCATTTGCTTTGTCAGTTGAAAATTAAAAGCGGGGGGGGGTATATTTCTTGTAACTACTTTAAGAAGGTGATGGAGATAGTATTCTGGAGGATTGTGGTCAGACTGAAGCCCTGGGGAATAGATAGTAATAGATCATAAAAGTTGTGGCAACGGGTGATAGGAAGGTGATAGATTTAAGAGATTTCTGTGGTGAGGGGAGGGGGTCAGAGATGACATGGAGTTTTCAAGCCTGGGAGCCGAAGGTGATGGGATTAACTCACATGTGAAAACAATCAGGAGAAAAATGTAAAGGTTGGAGTAGCTTAGATGGTAGGGTGGGAGAATAATTTGGTTTGGATTTATGTTTGAGGAAATCCAGGTGGAGGTGTTGACCAGATTGTTGGAAAGAGCTTTCTGGAATCCCTGAGAGTAGACTAGATTACTTGGGGAACACACGAAAGACAGGGCTTTATAGGCCTCAAGAATTAAGGATGAGGGCACCTGGGGGGCTCAGTTGGTTAAGTGTCTGGCTCTTGGTTTTGGCTCAGGTTATGATCTCCTGGTTTAGTGGGTTTGAGCCCCAAATCGGGCTCCATGCTCACAGTGCTGAACCTGCTTGGGATTCTCTCTTCCTCTGTCTCTCTGCCCCTCCCCACTCAAAATAAATAAATAAACTTAAAAAAAAAGAATTAAGAATTCAGGGAAAGGAAGAGAGGGACTCCTTGAGAAAGGCCCATAGATAACATTGGTTCTTAAGCTTGAGGGCTTGTGAAAACATCAATTGTTGGTCCCCACCTCTACAGTTTGATTTGGGTGGAGCCCAAGAATTTGCATATCTAACAGGTTCCCTGGGGATGCTGATGCTGCTGGTTCAGAAACCACACTTTGAGAACATCAAAGGGGTTAGAACCTCTGTTAGAAGAATTGGTGACCTGGGGCAAGTGGAAAAGGGCAAAACTGCCACCTTAGTGACATATTGAAAAGGAGCCAGTGCTGGGGCTTTGAGAGCCCAGCTCAGGTTAAGACCCACAAGCTTATGGCTGGGTGAGTGGGGACAAATCAAGACATGTTCCTGGTTGCTGCAAGCCAGCTCTTCAGGAGCAGGACTAGAACAGCCAATGATGAGATTCATCCGGGCTGGGGAGCCGATCAGGGGCTGGGGCAGGAGGCAAGGAGTCAAGAGGAAGGAGAATGATTGGTGAGAGTTTAGTGAGGTAATCTTGGCCTTGAACTCCACTTCCCCTCCCACCTCTGCCCACATTGCCTGTCTCAGGGAGAGGCTCTGCCTTCTTCCGAAGTTGCCTAAACCCCAAATATGAGCATTCTTGCCTCCATCTGCCTCACCCTCTGCAGCTCATCTGTCACCAACTCCTGCTGACCGCCAGCTCCCAAGGACTTCTCTAAGTCCCTCTACTCTTCTAAACCCCACATCTTATCCAAGGTCAGTCTGCCATGTCCGTCCCCTGGGTTACTGCCAGACTCTCTGCTCTTGTGCCCTTTCTGCAAGTCTTATCTCTCTTTCTGCTTCTTCCTGCCCCAGTTCATTCTCAGGGATACCAGGGTGCATTCCATGCTCCTGTGTGAGATCTGCCACTGGCTGTCCCCGTTACTTTAAAGAGAAGCTCTTTTGGGGCGCCTGGGTGGCTCAGTCGGTCAAGCGTCTTGACTTTGGCTCAGGTCATGATCTCATGGTTCGTGAGTTCGAACCCCGTGTCAAGCTCTGTGCTGACAGCTCAGAACCTGGAGCTTGCTTCCGATTCTCTGTGTCCCTCTCTCTCTGCCCCTCTGCCTGTTCATTCTCTCTCTCTCTCTCTCTCTCTCTCTCTCTCTCTCTCTCAAAAATAAACATAAGAAAAAATTAATGAGAAACTCTTTTTAAGTATATGTGTATTGTTGTTCCTCCTTAGCATTCCAGTGTCCTGTCTTGATTCTCTCCCTTTGGTACCTGTCCCTCCCTCCCTTTTTGCTCCCCTTATATTGAATGCCTATATCTAGAGATATTTTCACCTTCAGGCCTTCCAGCTTGTTATTCCTTCTGCCTGGACTGTCCCTTAACTTCTGGCCTTAGTGACTCCTTATCCTTCCAGTGTTATCATATGCCACTTCTGAGAAGCCTTCCCTGCTCCCCTAAATCTGGTTGGATGCTCCCTTATGTTAGCATTTATTATAGGATCCGTGGTTGCCAGCTGTTCCATCTGTTCCACCAGCTAGACAGAACATTCTGTCAGGGCATGAGCCGTCACATTCTTGCCATATCTCAGCACCTAGGACGATGCCAGGACCTTAGGAGACGTGTCAGAAAGTTTTGTTTATTCCCTGCAAGAGATAGAGATGTAAACTCTCTGAGCCCAAACGCTTGGAGCTTGAAATGCATTCCCTAGCTTTAAGTTTTACCCCAGTATAAGAATGCCATGTCTATTATTATAGAGGGGGGTCTGGCCGGGGAAGAATGATTCACATGCATACAGTAAATGTTGATTTTATTTGGAGGTGAGTCTGTTTTTCTATATGTAAGTAAAATAGGCTATAAAAATAGGTACCTCAAAATAAAATGGCTCTTAGCATATTTCCTTTGCCCTCTCCCTTCACACCACCCACTTTGGGAAGAAGTATTGTTGACTGAAAATATTCAATATAATATTCCACTAAAGAAAGTCTTTTGATATTTGCTTCTTAAAAACAACAGTAACGATGGCAATAAAACTACCCTGAAGCCAAGAGCCTGAGCCCCAAATCTCTCCTGAGTGTTCATAGCTAACAAGGCCTCAGGGAAGAAAGCTAACTTTTTTTCAAGGTTTTATTTTAAGTTTTAAAAAAATATTGGCTGATGTTCACTGTTGGGAGTTCTTATAAAGCATCCCCTCTGCGTTCCCCTTAGGCTGATGAAAATGCATGCTTTGGTTTGAGTTTTCTTGTGGGACTCCCAGCACAGCAGCCAGGTGACTAGTTAGCGGGACCTGAGAGCTCTGGAGACAACTCCTGGAAGAAAGGGGGGCTGCTGTCTGAAGTCCTTTATGCGTCTCATGACTGCACAGCCCCCTGCATCTAACCCTTGAAAGTTCACACTCTACTGCCCCTGGAACCTAATCTCTGTCTAACAGGGACATCTGAAAGCTGAGAAAGTTCTTCCATCACCAAGAAAGTGCTTTTCCCCACCCACCAGGGACCCCCAAGCCAGAGCAGGTCATGCCCTGGCCAACTCTGGCCGGAATCTGGGGTTTTGGAGCAGTGGCTTGCTTTGGTCACCAGCACCCAGTCCCTTCTTTTGACTTCAAAGGGACCCCACCAATGCTGGTATTTTCAGCTCCCGTAGGTCAGCACCTTCATTTCTCTGTGATGTCGCCATATTGCTGCCAGGAGGCTTGTTTATAGGCCACGATGCTGTAAGAATTACAAGACAGAATTACAAGACAACTATTGGAATGGGGCAAAGGGTGTGCCTTTTCCTTCCCACCAATGGCCGCCTCTTTATCACCTGTAGGCTGAGAGGCTCTCTCCATTGTTCCCAGAATGCTGTTCTGAGTGGAGAGATGGCCCATTCCAGCCCTATAATATTTCAAGCCCTTTGAATCTACATTTTCCTTTCCCTGGAATCTCTGTCCAACTCACTACTGCCTGGTGATGAACTTCCACATGCAATTCAATATCAAGATTGGGCTATGCCAAGAAGAATTCGCTGCCTCATCTTCTGTCTTTCCATAGCTCACTTATCTCTTCCATAAATCCTTATTACATTGTCTTCAAGTGTTTGTTAAAAAGGGATGCATAGGAATTAGGAGCTCTGAGTTGAAGTCTTGGATCTGTGTGACCTTTGGCAGATCCTTCCACCTCCGGGATCTCGGTTTTCTCACTCCTGAGCTCTAAGAACCTCAGTTTCTAGGCTACAGCAACCTCTTCCTGGCTGATGGCCAACACCTGGAAACCGCTGGCTGGGGTGCGAGCGTAAGTCCAAACCTTCCAAGGAAAAGCTTTGTGGGAACTTCCCAAAACCCTGATGTCCCACCTTCCATGAGTCCCAGGGCTCTACAGGGAGGAACACTCACTGGACTTGAGACAAAACTTGTATTACAGAGCTGGCAGGAAAGTCCACAGATGTGGACCGACACCAGGTTGCGGCCCTGATTCTGCATCTGACTCCTGCTGCAGACCCTGATAGCACAGCCAGGTGGTGCTGGCCAGCTGCTGCCTTCATGGTCATGGACAGTCAATAATCCTGCTAGTAGGTGCCACAACCTTCCGACAGATCATTCATTAAACAAATGCTTTTTGAGTACTTCTTACATGCCAGGCTCTCTGCTGGACACAGAGGATATGCACTGAGCCAAACACACAAGGTTCCTGCCTTAAGGGAGCCTATGGTCTGGTGGGCAAGCATATGAAAAGATAATCCCATGGGGCGCCTGGGTGGCTCAATCAATTAAGTGTCCGACTTCAGCTCAGGTCATGATCTCACGGTTCATGGGTTCAAGCCCTGCGTCGGGCTCTGTGCTGACAGCTAGCTCAGAGCCTGGGGCCTGTCTTTGGATTCCATGTCTTTCTCTCTCTCTGATCCTCCCCTGTTCACACTGTCTCTGCCTCAAAAATAAAAATAAAACACTAAAAAAAAAAAAGAAAGAAAAGATAATCCCTAACCATCAACTATCATGCTATGAAGGAAAATAGAGGAAGCTTTGGGAACATATGATAAAAGGACCTAATTTAGATTAATAAAGGGATTTTTCTCAAAACCTTATTGAGAAAAGGGTGTTTAAGACCACATCTAGTTGGGTTAAGAAGGAGGCATGGGCGCAGAAGGGGGAAGAGCATGAGGGGCGGCTACTGGGGCTGACACCTGGGGTCGGGCAGTGTGGTTAGTGACAGAAATGGAAATTAAGGAGGTTGGCAAAGCCAGGTTACAGCAGACCTTGTGGTCCATGGGAAGACATTCGGGTTGTATGCTAAGAGCAGCGAAAGCCAAGAGCAGAACTTTAAGCAAGAGATGATGTGATCTGTTTAAACACTTGAAGGAAATTGCTCTGGGCCCCTGGTGGAGGGAGGATGGGAAGGAATAAGAGTGGACGTGGGAGGAATGGTTCAGAAGCTAATCTGGTCGTCCAAGTGCTCTGGCCTAGGGGTGATAGCAGTAGGAATAAAAAGAAAGGATAAATTCGAGGACTGTTTTGAAGGTAGAATCAATGAGGCCTGATGGATTAGAGGTGCGGAGAGATGAAGATGAGGGCGGACTTCAATGACTCCAGTTTGTCTGCTGGGTGAGCAGTGATGCCATTCAGTGAGGCAGGAAAGGCTGGAGGGGGTGCAGGCATAGGAAGGCATCAAGAACCCAATTTTGGAAACTCAGATGGCAATTTGAAGTTCTGAAAGTGCTTTATATTGCTTAGAGAATATGAAGTGAGAACCCAGAGCAGAGCCCCAAAGAATCTTCCATTTGGAGGTTTGTAGAGAAGAAGCGATGAGGTATAGAGAAAGCCAAGTGACAGCCAAAAGTGAGCACGGGTGTTGGGGCCGTGGAGAAATCACGTGGGATAAGGTGAGGGCTGCAGTGAGTCCACTGGATTCAGCCTGGAAGAGTAGTCGGCGGCCCTAGTGAGAAGAGCTCTGGTGGTCGAGGGGGGGACCTCGGACGGCTGGGCTGAGAAGTGAGTGGGCGGTGTGGACACCAGCAGCAGGTGCACACGAGCCTTTGCAGAAACTGACTGTGAAGAGGTTGGGGAGAGAGAGGGTGGCAGATCACGTGTCCGTTCCGGTAAGAAGAATTCAGGAGAGGGCAGCTAGCTCTCAGAGTGAGCTAAGGAGATGGGACAGGTGGCACCCAGGCACCTGGTGACTCTACTAAGAAGCAATGTGGTGTAGAGGATCAGAGACTGCCTGGGTTCAAATCCTGTCTCTCCCACTTACGGGTTGTGGAACCTTTGGCAAGTTACATAATACCTTAGCGTCTCTGTATCCTCATTTGCAAAATAATAATTACCTGAGAGGGCTTTGGGGGGATATTAAATTCATTAAAACATATAAAACATTTTAAGTAATAGCTGGCACATGATAAGGGCTAGTTACAGATTTGCTATTATTATTACTAACAAAAGGGTGGGGAGAGAGGAGAGGAAGAGAGTGGCAAGTGGGTTGAGGATGGGCAGAGCCAGACAATCCTTGCTCCCAGTTGCACTCTCCCAGTTGCAATCTCCCAATTGCACGTAAGAAGAGCAAGCAGGATGGGGCGCCTAGGGGGCTCAGTCAGTTGATCATCTTGACTTTGGTCAGGTCATGATCTTGCGGTCCGCCGGTTCGAGCCCCATGTTGGGCTCTGTGCTGACAGCTCAGAGCCTGAAGCCTGCTTCGGATTCTGTGTCTCCCTCTCTCTGCCCCTCCCCCACTTGCGCTTTGTGTCTCTCAAAAAATAAAGAAACATTTAAAAAAAAAAAAGAGGAACAAGCAGGAGAGGGCAGGGTTCTCACAGTCACATGAAATGGGCTCACTCTGGTACCAGGCAGACCTGGGTCACAGTCCCTTTTTGCAAACAGGCTGTTGGCAGCTCTGGCCCTGGGACCTCTCCTCCCAGCCTTCTGCCTCTACTGCATCCTCTGCCCCCTGCTCTGACATGCCCTCGTGGGCTTGTATGTCATTGGAATGTAGCTTTTCTTTCTGTGGTTAGAAAGCCGTACTGGTTTTCCCTGTCGCTCTCACTTGATGATTGATGGTACAGCCTTGGCCTCGTCTAGCTGTAAGTTTGTCAGGATCTCCTTTATTTAGTGACTTCACAGAAGGGAAAGGTAATGGAAACCCTCCCTTTATACCAGAGTCCTCAATCCGGTTGTATATTCGAATAACCCGGAAGCTTTGCACTCCAGATCAACTGAGTCAGAATCTCTGGGGGTGGGATCCAGACATCAGTGATTTTTTCAATCTTTCTAGGTGATTCCAGCATACAGGGAACAAGGCTGTATTCACACGTGTCTCTTTACTGCTAAGCGGCCACAAGACAAGGAAATAATTAGCAATTACTTATGTGCCTCATTCACATAAGCACTCAAGTATTTACTCGACTGATTCAAGATTCTGTCCCTGCATCTGTGATAGAAGATCACGAAGACCCTGTGTGGCCTAAGTAAGACTCTGTGCACAGAAAGTATGACCAAATCCAAGTGCATGTTACACAGTGCACTGGAGTGAGACGTTTAAGGGCGGCCCACCTCCTTCATGTGCCCTAAAGTCTCTTAACAAAAGTACAGCATCCCACTTAGTACGCACACGAAGCAACGAAACTGTCGGAAGGAAACCAACTATTGCTATTTTCTCATGGCCTTTCATTTGTTCGTTTATATCTCTAGCTGTGACACACAGTCAGACTTGTTTTCTTTTGTTTTCCTTTGTTTGTTTAGGTTAATGAAAATATTTCGCCCATGTGTCAGTCAAATAGGGCTGGGTAAACCTCCAAGTGGGACAGCTACTAATCCATTACTCACTTGGACAAAAAGCTGGGGCTCGTGACAAATTTGCATTGGGTATTAGGTCTAGCTAAGCCCAACCCATTCAGCCAAGACTCGCATGAAAATGGGGCCCAGGAAAAGGCCTAAGGGCTGGGCAGTCTGAGGACAGGTCTGGGTCAGTCCCACACCTTGAAAAAGGCCCTCATAATCATGCCGCTGCTCACACAGATTCACAGCTGCTTGCCTGCCTTCCCTCCTTCTCTCTATTCCCCCCTCCCTCCCTTCCTTTCCTTCCTTCCTTCATTTCTTCCTTCCTTCCTTCCCTCCATCCTCCCTTCCTCCCGCCCTTCCTTTTTTTCCTTCCTTCCTCCCTCCCCTCCCTTCCTTCCTTCTTTCCTTCCTTCCTTCCTTCCCTTCCTCCCCCCATCTTCTTCCTTCCTTCCTTCCTTCTTTCCTTCCTTCCTTCCTTTCTTCCTTCTTTCCTTCCTTCACTTCAAATCTTTTCTTTTCTCAACTATGAAATAGAGCAAAGAGCCTTCATGATCGATGGCTCCTGTCTCAGGAGGCTCGACCTTCTCTGTCGGCAGGGACCTACATTATGATGTGATGTGAGAATCCCAACAAGGGCCTCACCCCCATCCACTGCCCGCTTCTTCCAACCTGCCTTCAATTATTTCCTACTCTGCTGCCAGTAGTGCCACCATTATTGATGTGTAGACCCCTCTGTGCCCCCAGGCAGACCTTTCAAAATGCACATCTTTATCAAATCCCTCGCACGTTATTGTGGATTGTTTATTGTATTCCTTTCTCCTCTGGCGGGAGTGATACCAGCATGAGAGGGCCTCCCCGAATGACAAGGGGTAAACGAGCCTAAGCAAGTCGAAGCTGTGCTGTCTAACGGAGCGCTCACTAGTTACACCGGCCTCCGAACACTTGGAATGTGTTCAGCTTGAGCCCAAACTGAGATGTGCCATCGGCATAAAATACATACCAAATTTCAAAGACTTAGTTAAAAAAAAAAAACTCATTGATTATTTTTGCAAATTGATTACATGGGATACATTGGATATATTGGGTTGAATCAAATGTGTTACTAAAATTAATTTCACCTGTCTGATCATTTTTAAATGTTACTAGACAATTTAAAATCACATACATGGCTTGCTCTTGTGACTCGCACTGGACAGGGCTGGTCAAGGACCATTTTGGTGATGTCCTAGGCTAGTGCTCTTACCGTGGAACCAGACTGTCTCTTTTTGGCTTCTTCAGTCTTCCTCCTGCTTGTTATTTCCCTGACCTGAGTGCTCTTATTTTACAAACTGCCAGAAAGTAACCAGCTGACTGTCGCCCTCTGTTCATTATTTATGAGTTTGGGGGTTTCCCAGTTTGGCAGATTATTAGCTTGGGAGGACAGGAGGACTCAGATCCCCCAGAGAGATCAAAGGGATTGCCCAAGTCCTACCAGGAGCTCACACAGTCCAGTGGCATGAGATTTCAGGGGCACTGCCAGGTGCCAAGCCCTAGGAGGATGTGGAGAGAATACTAGGAAGTGAGGCAGGATGGTTCTCATCTAAAAGGACTTAAAAAAAGAGGTTGGAGTGGTTCAAGAGGATATCTAATCCCAGCCTCTAATCACAAGGAAGTATAAAACTGCCAGAAAGTAACCAGCTGATTGTGGCCCTCTGTTCATTATTTATGAGTTTGGGGGTTTCCCAGATTGGCAGATTATTAGCTTGGGAGGACAGGAGGACTTCTTCTTTGTGGGAGAGGCTGCTCAGAACCCACTGCATAAATGCTGCAAATAAATAATTCTTTATGATAATAGGCTGGAGATGGTCCGAGAGGCCCTGATCTGAGCCCCTGAGCCCCAGCCCAAACCACAGACTCTCCTTTCTTACCCAATCGGGATGATGGCCAGGAAGGAGAGAAAGGAGGAAAGAGCAAAGCAGGTGCCCACGAACTTCTCCATGGTGAGCTGATAGATCTTGTTGTACACCGTGGACGTGACCACCCCGGTCAGGGCCAGGGACAGCTGCAGGATGACAAACACCTTTCCTGTGGAAGGGACAGAGGTTACCAAGAAGACATGCTGCTGTCCCTTCCATTTTACCCACTAGCTGAGTCTCTAGGGAGCTCTTGGGAGACTCCGCATCCTTCCCAGGACTCCCTCTCAGTCTTGGCTCATTCCACCAGACTCCTGCCTCTACCAGCCACGTCTTTCTGCAGCCTGTCACTCCTTTGACTGTGGCTTTTCAGTGACTGACTTTCTGAGTCCCTCCCATCCTCCTGTTTTCACCCCCTCTGGTCTGAATGGACACCAGAGTGTTCCTAGAGTATTCAAGGCTGCTTCTGGAACTGTCCCGAGTGCCTTTTGCAAGTCCAAACCCTATGCCTCAAGCCAGGCAGCTCTGAAACAGGCCTGGCAGAGAACTTTGGAGAGATGCCTCTCACTTACCGTAAGAGGAGTCCTTTATGAGTTTGGACATTGCCGATCGGATGGTTGTGATGGGGATGAGAGCGAACAGCATGACAGCTCGAGCTGGAAAGAAATCACACGGGGACACTCCTCATCGTGCCCAGTCTTGGCCAAGGAGTCAATCGAAAAAAGCAAAAGCCTCACCAGGAACCCCCCACTCCCCACAACCCCCATGGGCTGGCCCTGGAAGGAGTGGTTTCTCTGCCTGCAGGCTAACACCGTCTCTGGGGCGGACTGAGTTCCTGAGCTCCGACGGGGCCATAGATACCACGGACCCGTCTGCAAGGTGGCAAGGCACAGCTGGCATGGTGACGGGTAGTAAAGGGTGTCATTGGCAGAGTTACATGGCATCTAGGGAAGTGGAGCTGATGCCACGGGAGTGACTTAAGGCTCCTCTCCTTGTCACCATTCATGAAGCCCTCTGGCAGTCAGTGCCAGGAACTTTGGCAAACTGCCAAAAGTATACATCCAGGAATGTATACCACATACACAGCCGCCACACACCTTCCCTGCCCACAAGCCTTATTCCTAATTCCAATGTGCTGTGTGTTTAAGTGTGGGGGGAGGGGAGGGACAAAGGTAGAGGTGGTGGGGGGGAAGGGGAGAAGGGTACTCTGCCTTTTACACGTGGCCATTTCACTGAGAGTTGGCCAAACCTAAGGTGTCATTTTGTTAGGTGTTTTCTGAGATGTGTGACCTCAGCCAAGGGACAGCCTCTGATAACTGTCTAGAGTTGTTTTTTTGAATATGTTAGCCACTAGCCACATGTGACTATATGAGTTAATTAAAATCAAATCAAATCAAATGTAAAATTCTGTTCTTCAGTTGCACAAGCCACATTTCAAGTGCTCAATAGCCACACATGGCCGGCGGCTACTTTCATTGAACAGACCAGATTTGGAACATTTCTATCATCGCAGAAAGTTCTATTCGAACATTGGTCTAGAGAGGTCTCTGCTTGTGGTTGTCCGACCTGTGTCCTCAGATGGAAACTTCATTCTGCTTCCTTGAGAGAATGTATTACTTTAGTTGTGGAAGGCGTTTATGGAGATTTTTATCCATTTTTGAATAGCCCATGCTTGGCCTGAAATGATTTTAATTAAGGGACCTTTTCAGCCTGATTACTTTAGTATTTTATCCCTTTAAAATTGGAGAGAAGAAATCCAACCCCATCTCCGAAGGCCAACCTGAAACCTTCCCTACTGACCACGGGCACCCACTGACCAACCGTCCGCTGACTGCCTAGAGCCATGGGCATCACTCTAACATTTCAGTGGGCAACACAGATAACACAATAGACAATACAACTCTGATTAACTCGACTGCGCATAACCCTGCCTCCCTTGTAACTTCCAAGGCAGTAGGTATGGTCCCTGCTGGTGAGCTGGACACCCAGACCACACCGTCCCTGGTGTCAGCCCCACGACTAAGCCGTGTCCTTGTCCTGCTGCCCCAGGAATGCCAGACTCACCAATGTAGAACATGTATGTCTCTTTCACGAAAGCCAAGAGGAGGGCTCCCGACCCAAAGGAAACCATCCCAATCATGATCATAGTGGTGTCCCGGAAGCAGCGGGAGAAGACCAGGACGCCCAGGAAGCTGGTGATGAAGACGGTGTACCCCGCTGCCATACCATAGCCCACCTGCACTTGATTCCAACTGAGAGGCTCCCTGAGCACAAAAAGGGGCATCACGTCCACGGTGCCCACCACTGCCAGGTCATATATGATGGCAGCCACAAAGAGCAGGGCAATGATAGTCTTTTGGGGCTTTGCTTTCCCAGGGGATGGAGGGTGCCCCACCACACTCTGCTTGTCTGACCGATCGGGATCCAGGGTACGGTATGTGCCAACCGTGCCTGACACCATATCCACAGCGGGGAGCGCCTTGCTGGGACTGGCCATCGACTCAGGGACCTTCAGGACCAAGAGGCTGTAGAAAAGTGCAAAAGTGGCGCAGCTCACGCTACAGGCCGTCAGCACCAGGCCCTGCCCCGAGTGGTGCCCAGTCATCTGCTTGAAGAGGTGCCCCGAGGCCATGCTCCCGCAGAATCCCGCCAGGCCCAGGATCAGGTCAAGGAGGATGAGGCGCAAGGAGCGGCGGTCCTCAGAGGAGCCGAGGGATCCCAGGGCCATGACGCCCGACCAGAAGGCGGAGAAGCCGCCGCACAGCCCGTTCAGCGCCGCCGCCCCGTACAGCACCTCCACGGGCCAGTCCAGCAGCACCTTGAGCAGCAGCCCCAGGCGGGAGAGCAGGAAGCCCAGCAGGGACACGCAGATGGAGATCTTGCGGTGGTAGCGGTCGCTGAGCCAGCCCAGCCCGTAGGCGGACAGCAGGGGCGTCAGGCCCACCACCAGGTTGTAGACGATGTAGAAGTTGGAGATGGCCCTCTGCTGTTCGTCCTCCGGAGCGTCCTGGGCCGACGGGCTGGCGCTGTGGTTGGAGGAGGCCCCGGCGCCGGCGCCGAAGGACGCCTTCACCACGAGGAGCAGCCCCGCATCGTAGAGGGAGGCGGCCACCTGCGTGGACGCCACCACGGGCTCGATCCAGGTCCTCACCCGGAGGCGAGGCAGGGGGCCGCTCCACGGGCAGGTGGCCTCGGGGCCCATGAGGGCTCTCGGAGAGGGGCCGGAAGGGCTGGCCGGCCGCGGCTCCGTGGCCGGACTCCGTGCGAGCGCGAGCGTGCGCCGTGCTCCCGGGTGCGCGCGGGACAGGGCCGAGCGGGGGCGCGGGGCGCGTGTGACAGCTGCCGACCCTGCGCCGGTGACCCTCGGGCACGGCCACTCCTCCCGGCCTTATAAGGCCGCGCCCCCTCCCGCCCCCGCCGGCGGAACAGGGCTGGCGGCCGCCCAGAAAGCCGGGCGCCTGGGGAGCGCACCGCCCGTTTCGGCCCCCCGCGTCGCCACCCTCCGGTCGCCGCGTCACGCTGCTCTGGCGAGCGCGGCCGCCTGACGAGGGCCCGATTGCCCCACAGCCAGGCGTGCCCCGACCTTCCCCTGGCTTGTCCCGGCGGCTGGAGCTGAGACCCCCGGCAGAAGCAAGATGCTACTGTTCCTGGAGGGCGGGTCCGGGCGAGTGGTGGGGAGGGCCTAGGCCTCTGCCTGGGATCGGGGCTGGGGTGTGAGGTTTCATTTTGTTGAGTTTAAAAGCAACAGCGACCCGAGCTGCTGTAGGGAGCTGGGTAGCAAGACTTTGAGAGAAGCGCTAATATCTCTTTGAGGTGTTGTTGATTTCAGTTCTTTTGGGTGAAAACCCAGCAGTGGGATCGCAGGATCATAGGGTCGGTCTAGTTTTAATTTTTTGAGGAACTTCCATACTGTTTTCCCTAGAAGCCGCACCATTTTACATTCCCACCAACAGTGCACAAGCCTTCCAATTTCTCCCACGCTAACACTTGCTGTCTTGTTATCCTCTTTCTTTTTTTTTAATGATAGGAGAGCCATCCTGACAGGTGTGAGTGATTTCTCATTGTGGTTTTGATTCGCATTTCTTTGATGATGAGCGACTTGTCTTTCCATGCTTGCTGGCCACCTGCAAGTCTTCTTTGGAGAAGTATCTATTCAGGTCGTTAGTCCATGTTTAATGGACTAATAACCCAACTAATAATTGGGCTATTGGTTTTTGTTTTTGTTTTTGTTCTTACAGTTACATTGGAGGTGTTCCTTATATATTCTGGAGATTAACCTCTTATCAGATGGAAGGTGTGCAATATTTTCTCCCATTTCATAAGTTGTTTTTCACTCTGGTGTGTCCTTTGCCTGGTGTGCTTTGTAGAAGCTTTTAGTTTGATGGAGTCCCACTTGTTTATTTTCAGGATCTTGAAGAAATGTCAGTACTTCTATGTTCATTGTAGTAGTATTCACAATAGCCAAGATGTGGAAATAATCTAAATGTCCATCGATGGATGAATGGATAAACAAAATGTGATATATATACATACAATTGAATACGATTCAGCCTTTAAAAAGAAGGAAATTGTGCAATCGGTGACAACATGCATGAAACTTGAGGACATTATGCTAAGTGAAATAAGCAAATCATAGAAAGACAAATACTGCATGATGTCACTTACATGCAGTATCTAAAATAGTCAAACTCATAGAATCAAAGAGTGGAGTGGTGGTTTCCAGAGGCAGAGGAATCACCAATCGATGGTGAAAAGTTTCAGTTAAGCGAATAACGAAGCTCCAGGGTCCACTGTACAGCATTGTTACGATATGTCGTGCACTTAAAAGTTTGTTAAAACTCTCATGTTAAGAGTTCTTACCACAAGTGACAAGCAAGCAAGCAAGCAAGCAAACAATTCACACAAACAAAACCTCAGGAGAAGCTAGGCTTAGCCCATTGACCAAGCCAAAGGCCTCTGGGAAAAGAGTCCTGCTTCCAGCGCCTGCACAGGTGGGCCCAGACTTAGCATGTGCCCCAGGCTGGGCCCCGGCCTGCAGGATCCAGCCCCACACGCCAGGGCCAAGGGACAGACAGAGAAGTCCTGCCAGCCCCAGGTGTCCCTCCAGATGACAAAACTCTCTGGCAGGGGGTCGATCCCACCAGAAAGAACAGAGCCACCAGGGTCATCTGCTCCTGAATAAAGTCCCCAGGGCCCTTTCTATTTCTTTGCAATTGCTCTTCCGTCTCATGGGCTCCCTGCCCTGGACTGGCCTGGGCCCTCTGCCACTCTGGCTGCCTTGCTTCCTCCTTTAAGTACACACTTCTGCAAAGGGGCCCAGGCTGATGGGTGGTGCAGGGGCAAAAATGCACCAAGAAGGGAGTGCCTGGGTGGCTCAGTCGGTTAAGCGTCCGACTTCAGCTCAGCTCATGATCTTATGGCTCGTGGGTTTGAGCCCCACGTCAGGCTCTGTGCTGACAGCCTGGAGCCTGCTTCAGATTCTGTGTCTCCCTCTCTCTGCCCCTCCCCCCTCATTCTCTCTCTCTCTCTCTCTCTCTCTCTCTCTCTATCTCTTAAAAATAAATAAATATTAAAAAATTAGTTTAAAAATGCACCAAGAGGAAAAAGAGTTAGGGAGAGGGAGGGAGACAAAGCACAAGAGACTCTTGAATACTGAAAATAAACTGAGGGCGGAAGGGGGAGGGGGAAAGGGGAAGAGGGATGATGGTCATGGTGGAGGACACTTGTGGGGAAGAGCACTGGGTGTTATATGGAAACCAACTTGACAGTAAACTATAAAAAATAAAATAAAATAAAAATGCACCAAGAAGAAAGACACTTCTTCAGGGTCCCCCCCCCCCCAGGGATGGAGAGGCAAAACACACAACCTCTCTCCTTGTCTGTTTGGCCCCAACACAGCCAAGGCAGCATGACGAGCAGGACCCCGAAGCCACACAAGGGAGACTCAAATGTGCAGGGAGCATTTATAAAGTCAAGTGGATAACGTATTCATGGAAGGAGGGACTAAACTCTAAATGAGTGTGTGCAGATATGTGCCTTTTAGGTGAGCTATAATCTTCCGTCCCCCTCCCTCTCACTGCTCAGCCCCTTGCGTCCAACCCAGACAGCTCTGCCTTCTGCAAATAGACCCACCTAGTCTCTCCCATTAGGATGTGCCCTCACACACATGAGTCCCCCTCAAAGCTTTCTCACTTCCTTCTTCCTCCCCCTCGCCTAGGCCCATCTTGGGAGGTACTGGTTTCACTCAGCCCATGGCCTGGCTCTCCCACTCCATTCCTGACCCTGTTTTTTCAGAGGCTGCAGCAGAGCAGTTCGACAGCCTGTCCCTGTGCAGTGCACAGGTTCCGGGGGATGGGTAGGTTATGGGGGAAATGGTATTCAGCAATCAGATACGGCCATGAGAATGGCAGCCTGAACTGTAGGGGCCATTTCGGCCATTTCATCAAGGAGTCTGTCTATTCTTGGGGTTGCAGACACGAGAGGATAGACTTTATCCTCCCGGGGAGGGTCCATGTTGTCTCTGTTCTTCTCACTCTCTTGTGAAACTAAGGAAATTTGAGGGGCCTCTGAGAGACTCCCACTGGATCTGGGATAGGTCAGTCATCATGATGCTAGCCAGCCCTTGGACCCTCCAGGCTTGGACCCAGAGGTCTGGTTTCTAGACCCAGAAACGAACTCGACCCAGGGCAGTCTGTATTTCTGCCAGTTTAGGCTACTCTGATTTGGATTATATTTTCATCATGTCCCACTACCCCCTCCATCTCTGACTGCAGGCTCCAGCTGAGTTAGTGCCTGGCCATCCTAGACTATCAGCAGGTATTGCCCTTGAGCCAAGTTGAACCCTGACTCTGCTACTTTGGTCTCTAGCTCAAGGTTGGCTTTATTAAAGAACAAAAGTTAAACCCTTTTATCTTTTAGATTGATAAAGTCACACTATTTAAGGAGAAAGGGACTAAAAAAAAAAAAAGAGGAGCAGCTAACATTTACTGTGTTCTAAGCACTTTACAGGAATGAACGAATGTAGTTCTCCCAAGGGGTCCATAAGCTAGTCCATCACTTCATTTTATGGTTGGAGAAACTGGGGCCAGAGAGGTTAAGTAATTTGCACAAGACCACACAGCTAGTAAGTTGGGGAGTCAGTATTTGGCACTGGTCTTTGCAAACCTATAGCTATTGGGAAAATACAAGCTATAGGAATTTGTTTGAGGGTGCTCTCTCACCCAGCATTGGAATGAGGAGATGAGCAGAAACGCCTCAGTCATTGTGTAATTATTATTGATCAACAGTGTATTACGTAAATGGAGAGGAACAAAGAGTGGATGGAACTTTATTTATCAAATGTATATCCAGGCACTTTACAACCAAGTAGGAAATACTTCTATTTTCTTAACGGATGGCTCCAAAGTTCATTTAGAAAGGAACAATGTTTTTTGGGAAAACACCTTCGATCAGTTAGAAGGTGAAATCCCCAGGCCTGGGTGTCAGCTGTGAAGGAGGCTCCAGAGAGGGGGTAGAGGCTCTGTGAGTGAGTCAAGGAGAGGGGCTTGACTAGCCTGTTGCTTTCCAGAGGGAGGGGCGGGAGAGAAGTGGGGTGCTGGTGGGATGGGCCAGGACAGAAATCCCCCATGTCTGGGTGGTCAGAGGGACTTCAGAAGACTAGAAATGTCTAACAGAGGTTTTAAGCAGATTGCTGTCTTCTTGTGTGTACGTGAAGCCTTCCTGAGGCTGCTTCCTGCCTCCTCAATTCTTTAGAAAAGTCTATCCAGGAATGTTTTGTGTGAGTGCTGTTTTTTGGTGGAAATCAGTAAAAAAGCTGCGGTTGGTGCCTGTGTGGACACAATGCCGAGCAGCCGCCGTGAGTCAGCAGGAGGAGGAAGAGACCACGAGAACATCAATCTCCCAGGGATTTGCTGGAATCTGGAACAAGGCTTAGGACTCTAATAGGCTATGGACTTGGGGGGTTAGGCCATTGGCCCAGATCTTGAGGACCAGAGACCCCCTTGCGGCTGTCCTGTAGCCTGCACTCAGGAGCGAGGTGTTATTCTCTGTTGTTCTGATTTCAGGGACTGAGTTCAGTCTTTCCCCAAGACATTGCAAATGAGGAAAATTGGATGCCCTCAGGGACACAAGTATGTCATGGAACCAAGGGAAGATGTACAAACTCATCCTACGAGACAGAGACAAGCCTTGTCAGTGACCACCCAAGCCCCATCTGTGAAGGGTTTCCCAGTGGCTAGTCCATCACCCCCAGCAAGAGGCAGCCCTAGTCCTCTTGCATGACCACAGGCACTCTTCTGGTCATGATTTTTACTTCCCAAATAGAGCTTCACACAGGGAGAAAGGTGCTGGGGATTTGAATAGTTACTCCAAATAATTTCCTATGATAAATTAATAAGTTGGCATTCTGGTTTATCTATCTGCCTTTCTAAATGGTTCATATGGGCCTCAAGCTGGAAATGGCTTCCTCTCCATGTGCTGATGAAATGGAGTTTTTTTATTGTGTCAGGCTGAGAGCTGGGTCCCGTCTGTAATCAACGTATCAACATAATGAGTGCTGCCTCTTAGGAGATTGTCTCATTGGCCTTTCTGCTGGAGGTGGCCCCATCGTGCTGCCCAATTTCGTAGATGAGAAAACAGAGACCGAGGTAGCTTATCATTGGCGCAAGCTCACACAGAGCCAGAATTCACACCGGGGTGTGTGTCACTTCAGAGTATGTGTTATTTTCATGGTGCTCCATTTCTGACATAATTGAATAGAAGAGAGATGTTTTTAAAATGCATTTCTTTGTTGAACACTTCCATCAAATACTGTGAACCTATTCCTGCTGGGGGTATTTTCAAACTCAGTGCTTCATTTGTTCATTCATTCATTATCCATCCATCCATCCACCTACCCGTTCATCCACCTACCCATCCACCCATCCACCCATCCATGCATCCATCCACTGATTTACAAACAATTTTTTGAATATCAAGCCCACTAGTAGGTACCAGGGATGCAAGATCCTTTGTCCTCAAGGATGTTTCAATCTGAAGAATTATCAAAAGGCACTTGTAAAAATACTCCAGTTCTGCTTCACACATGAAGTCCCAGCTGCCAGGCCATGCCTCCTCTTTCATCACAGACTCTGGCTTTATAGGATTCCTCTCCACCCCAAGCTATGCTACCAACCTGAATAGCTTCTTGAACAACCTGCTCAACACTGTAGAAGAGGAAAGACATCTGCTGGTTTTGCTGGGCAGGATACACTGACTCTTCTGGTAACAATACCCTACTGAGACTCAGCTCTGGCCAATCACAGTGAGTGCCTTGGGATCACAGTGATTGGTTTAGAGATGGAAATGTGACCCAAATTCAGACCAATAAGAATGAGGCCCAGGACTTTGGCATAAATAGTTAGGGAAGAGAGGATTACTCTGCTCTGCTGGTCTTGCACTGGTGAGGATAAAAGCCTGGTGCTGGCAGCTGTTTTGCTACCACTAGAGAAGAGCTTGGCTGGGATGGGAATCTGTAGAGAGGAGAGCCTGAGGAGATCACACTGAGCTATGCCCGAGGCTAAACGACTCCCTCACCTTTTTAATAACAAAAGCTTTTGCATTCTCTTTTTTAATTGCCAGTTTGATTCGGGTTTTCTATCAGTTGCAAATGGAAGAGATTTGATGGAGTCAAACCCATGGCCTCTCATCTCTAGTGAACATCCCCCTTCTTGACTCACAAACCACCTTGGGTTCTGGATCTGCTCATCAGCTATAGCTGTGCCACCTCCAAAGTCATCCAGGCAAATATCCCACTCTTGACTACAGCCTCCTCTTCTGTGTTGCCTGTTCAACTACTTTCACTTCCACTATGGTCCAATCAGGAGCCACATACCCCTATACTAATGTATGATTTTCCAAACCATAGCCTTTTCCTTCTCTTCTCTTCCTCTACTATTTAACTTTGATTTCCGGGAACGTTATTTCAACAACACCCTTTATAACAGATCAAACTCTCTGGTGCTTCTGTCTTTTCAATGAACACCAACCCTGGATGAACCCAATGACCTGATGGCATTCAAATAACTGAGGACTATTGGGGGAAGTGTCAGCATAGGGCAGATTTGAATGATTATCTTTACTAACTCCAATCTCTATTTTTTTTATTTTTAATTTTTTTCCTAATGTTTTTATTTTTGAGAGAGAGAGAGATAGCATGAGCAGGGGAGGGTCAGAGAGAGAGGGAGACACAGAATCCGAAGCAGGCTCCAGGCTCTGAGCTAGCTGTCAGCACAGAGCCCGACGCGGGGCTCAAACCCACGAACCGCGAGATCATGACCTGAGCCGAAGTCAGACGCTCAACCGACTGAGCCACCCAGACGCCCCTACTAACTCCAGTCTCTAATGAACCCTCAGAACCACCTGGCTGTCCTACGTTGTTTCTCCGGCCAAGCCTCAGCCTTTCATTCTCCAAAATTACAAGCTCAGGCTTTTGCTGTTCTCTTCAAACTTTCAAGCCCTTCTACCATATTCTATTTTATTTCCAGCTCTGTCATGTCAGAAACCATGACAGGTTTTCTGCGGTCATCAGTGATCCCATGTCACCCTACCTGACTCTGAGCAACCTTTGAGCATTCTGACCTCTTTCCTAGACCTTTGAGTTTATTCTGTTTCGGTAACACCACACCCCCCTGGCTTATCTCTGTCCTCTATGACCACTCTTCTCTTTCACCTTTGGAGATTCCTCAAACTCTAATCAGTCTTTAAAGTTAGAATTCCTCATGCCCCTTTCATAAGCTTTCTCCTTAGTCTCTCCTCTAAACAATCTTATCCACACATGTAGCTTTAACTACCATTTGTATGTACATGACTTATTAAGTCGTATCCAAGCGAGACACACCAACTACCTACTGAATATCTTCTCAACATAAGACCAAACTCACCCCCATTACAGTGTTCCCCGGCCACTGTGATAGCACTACCATCCGTCCAGATGTATAGGCTATAAGATGGAAGATATACTCGATACCTTTCTCTAGCCTTCTTTACACAATCCCTTGCCAAAGCATCTTGATTTAACCTCTTAAATATCTCTGGAATCCATCCACTTCTTTCCGTTAGTAGTGCGGTGCCCTACTCTGAGCTGTCATCTCCTGCTTGGCCTACGTACTAAACTACTAATTCGTTTATCTGTATTCATTTTCATTCCTCTCCAGGACTGAACCCAGATAAAATACACATTCTGTTCTAAAGCTGAGTCCCCTTACCAGTGGCCCGCCAGCCTTTCATAGTCTGGTCATTACTTTTCCCCTTTCATCTTGAACCATGCTCCTTTCTTATTGTCTTTACCCCAGCCATAGTGGCTTCCTTTTTCCCAAATGTGATTCGCTCTTTCTACGACAGGCCTTTGCACATGCTGTTACTTCTATCTAGAACCTACTAATGTCCCTGTTTTTACCTAGCTACCATCTACTTAGCGTTTGGGCCTCAGCTCCAGTCCCCCTTCCTCAGGAAAGCATTTCCTGACTTTCCTAGATAAGTCATTGTTCCCCTCCCCCCATTATTGGGATCCTTGGCACCGTATAACTCCTCTTCTTGTCACAGTTGCAGTTTTTACAGTGGCTCTGGTGGTACATTTGATTCATGTATTTGGTGCCATTGGACTGTAACATCAGTGAGGGCTGGGACCATGTTCTTGTTGCCCTCAAGGCCAAAACACGTTGTCTGCCACCTAGCAACATGCAATCGTGTTTGTTAAATAAGTGAATAAATATGATACTATGTTGATCTTTCTTATCTGGGGAACCCATGGGTTTAGACTTTCAGAGATAGGAAAACTGCATGTTCGTTATTATTTAGACCAGCCTCCTGAAGAAGCAGAGGCCCAGTCCTCAGTTCGTAAGGACTCGTCTTTAAGTCCTGTGACTCCGACTTCCATCGCTTTACTCTCCCTCTCTCCGGCAGTGATGGCGGGCACACTAAACTTAACCCTCTGCAACAGGGTAGCATGTGACCGTGGGGCTAAGTTTAACATCCTTTGGGATGAGACTCTTAGCCTCATCCGTACTACACCTTGGACAGATTGTCAGCACTCAATAAAATCTACAAAGGTCAACTCAGAATTCTATTTCTCCAAGCCCTGATTTATTGAAAGCTTTGCCGTGGGGCTGGATGTACGGCCAGGTGCTACGGCCCACATTTCCATATTTTGTCTCATTACCCTCTGGCAGCTCCTCAAATAATACAGCAAGAAACCTTTCTGGCAAAGGAGCTTTAGGATCACATTAATCTCAGCTAACCAGCTCTTGTTGGTTCTCTTTGGTCGGGATACAACAACTCTTAACATACACACATTTGTGCTTCTCACTGTCTCAGCCAAAAGTTAACCACCCTCCCACCCCCTCCCCACCTCCCACCCCACCCGCCTTCTATCCCCTCAGGAGCTTCCCCACAGGCATTCTCTGGGGTAAAAGATCCCACCTTTCAAGTGCTGATGGAGACTTGAAGCTCCCTAATTTAGGGAGTGGGGTTCTGAGCTATACTCCTCATCCAACACATGATCACCTACCTCAAAGTGAAAAATCCTCACAATGTTAAAAACAATTAAGAAATGAGAATAGAATTTCTGTTCCTAAGTACCCAAGCCTTGTCTCAAAAACCATGTTGTGTAATTTAGGGAGGACAGAAAGCAAGAAAAAAAGAGCAGCATTCCTGCTATTTTAAAACTGAAATATGTGTATGTATGAGTCACCCTGACTCAGTATCTGCTTGCCTGAACTATTATTTTATCAGTCAGATTTTGCTTTGTGAAACAGAAGAAGTAGATCATGGAGAGGCATGGCCATCAGACAGTCCTGGAAACAGTTCTATAGTGAGCTCAGGTGAATTAGGCACATAATCACTTTCTGATTTCAGGGAGTGAAAGTGTCAGAGGAACACAAACCTGGTGTAAAAGGCTGAGGAAGAAATGAAACAGTCAAGGGCATTTCCCACGCGTAGATATTGTGAAACTTGCGGGGTCACAGAATGACCAAGAAGAAAATAATATGCCTCCCCTTCCCCTTCCAGAAGTCAAGTCAGTGTGTTGAACATTTAGGTTGAGTCATTGCAGTGAGAGTTTATCACATGACTTCCGTTCAATAAAAGGGCAGAACGGCACACGCTCTCTCTGTCTCTCCTCTTTCAGTTGGTTTGTGTTTAGGGACTTCTCTGCTCCATGGCTTTTGCCTTCAATCCGATTCGATCTGCTCAGGATTTTCCAGATGTTCCTTGGTCATCCTGAGTCACTGTGGCCTCTATCCTGTTTGGTTTTGACTCAGTGGAGTTATTCTTATTTATACTTATATTCCCTCTGCATTCAATAATATTTTGAGTGGAAGGAGGGGTAATGCATAGATCCATTCACCATCTTGAGATAAAAGCCATATTATATCTTGGACAGGCTTTTGTATAAGAAAGATAATCTGTGGCTCATTTGACATAAACCTATATTTGTGATTATATTATCTAACTCCCAATTCCAGAATATTAAGTGAAAAATATGAAAGAAGTGTGGTCCATTGCACCAGTACTTAATGCATGTAAAATTGTGCCCTTTGGCTGATCACTTAAATGTGATAGAAGATATATCCTGTTGATTAGGAGGTAACAATTCTTGTCATGATTTTCTATAAATGTTAGATGGTGAGATAAAAGTATACAGAATGGCTGACATCTTTCATGCTCGATTTTCTTTTTCTTCTTCTTTTTATTAAAAACATTCTTTTAATGTTTATTTATTTTTGAGAGAGAGAGAGACAGAGTGTTAGCGGGGAAGGGGCACAGGAGGGAGACACAGAAACTGAAGCAGGCTCCAGGCTCTGAGTTGTCATCACTGAGCCTGATGCGGGGCTTGAACTTACAGATTGGGATTTCATGACCTGAGCCAGAGTCAGATGCTTAATTGACTGAGCCACCCAGGCGCCCCTCTTCTTCTTCTTCTTCTTCTTCTTCTTCTTCTTCTTCTTCTTCTTCTTCTTCTTCTTCTTCTTCTTTTCTTCTTCTTCTTCTTCCTCTTCCTCTTCCTCTTTCTCTTCCTCTTCCTCTTCTTCTTCTTCCTCTTCTTCTTCTTCTTCTTTCTTTTTTAGGAGAGAGAGAGAGCACACACAAGCCACAGGTAGAGGGAGAGAGGGAGAGAACCTTAAGTTCTCAGCATGGAGCCTTACATGAGGCTCAATCCCATGACCCTGGGATCATGACCTGAGCTGAAATCAAGTCTCATGCTCAACCAGCTGAGCCACCCTAACACCCCTAGATTCTCTTCTAATAAGAAACATGTAAATGCCATTTATAAGGTAAGATATATGTTTTAAATAGGTGAATATTATTTTCTGAGTATAAAATTATAAAAATAAATGTAAAAATACAGAGAAGCTCTGAAGAAAAATAAAAATCCAATCCAACAGAGAGAGATGACCACTGTCAACATTCTAGCACTTTGTCTTTAAATTTAAAAGTTTTTGGAGTGCCTGGGTGGCTCAGTCAGTTAAGCGTCTGACTCTTGACTTCGGCTCAAGTCATGATCTCATGGTTCGTGAGTCTGAGCCCCACAATGGGCTCCATGCTGACAGCACAGAGTCCGCTTGGGATTCTCTCTCCCTCTCTCTCTGCCCCTCCCCTGCACATGCTCGTGCTCTCTCTCTCTCTCTCTCTCAAAAATAAATAAGCTTTTAAAAAGTTTAAATTTGAAAGTTTGTATTCTCACTTAATATATCAAGGGCATTTTCCCATATCATGAAATGACTATATGAAATTCTTGACTGAATATGGAAAGAAATATAAAGTGCTCGATAATTCATAAAGCTGAGATTTTAAATTCATTTAACTAATTTACTTTTAAAAGTCTTTTGGTTCTTATTTCATAATATTCTGACAACTAATGAATTACAAAAGACATGTATATCAGTGATGATAGGCTTGTTTATGCTGTGGTAACCAATAATTTCCAAATCTCAGTGGCTTAAAATAACTAAGAGTTATTTCTCTCTCAGGCTATATTTCTATTATCATGGGTTAGCAGGGGGCTCTGCTCACGTAATCCTTCAGGACCACCACCAACTAAAACACTTCTGGTCACCATTTGAAGAGAGTTCTAGAGATTCTCACACTGGCAATTAAATAGCTGGTCCAGGAAGTGACATCCACTACTTTTGCTCAAAACTCACCGGCCAGTTGGATTTCATCCAGATCAGATACTTTTGTGCTGTACAGAACACCTTCAAGAAAATTAAAAAATGACCCACATAATGAGGGAAAATATTTACAAATATTATATAAATATAATATATAAATATATATATTATATTATAATATAACATGATATATATTTACTTATATAAATATAAATATGTATCTAATATGGGACTTGTATCTAGGATACATAAAGAGTCTACAACTCTATAATTAAAGGATAGATGGCCTAGTTTAAAAATGGGCAAAAGATGGGCACCTGGGTTGCTCAGTTGTTACACATCTGAGTTCGGCTCAGGTCAGGTCATGATCTCACGTGTTGTGAGTTCAGGTCCCACATCGGGTGAGTCCGAGCCCCACTTTGGGTAAGCCCCACGTGTCTCTCTCTCTCTCTCTCTCTCTCTCTCTCTCTCTGCCCTTCCTGGGATTCTCTCTTCCCCTCACTCACTTGCAACCTCTCTCTTTCTCAAAAAAAAAAAAAAATGGGCAAAGGATACCAACAAATGTCTCTCCAGAGCACATATACAAATGACCAATCAGCACATGAAAAGATGCTCAACATCATTAACCATCAGGGAAATGCAAATTAAAACTACATGAGATATCACTTCACACCCCCTAGGATGGCTATAATTTAAAAAAAAAGAAAGACAATAATAACTGTTGCCTTGTATACTGGTGGTGGAATGGAAAATGGTGTAGCCACTTTGGAAAACGTTCTGGCAAACCCTCAAAAGGTTAAACACAGAGTCACCATGTGATCCAGCAATTCTACTCCTAGATACCCCAGAAACCTGAAAACATATGTCCACATAAAAACTTGAACATGAAAGTTTATAGCAGCATTATTTATAATAGCCCCAAAGTGGGAACAACCCAAATTTCCATTAACTGATGAACATATAAACAGATAAAATGTGGTGTGTCCCTACAATGGGATATTATTCCACCATAAAAAGCAATGAAGTGCTCAACATGCTGTACATGGATGAACCTTGAAAATATTCTACGTGAAAGAAGTCAGACAAAAAAGGCTCATATTCTGTGATTTCATTTCTATGCAATAGGCAAATCCATAAAGACAGAAAATAGATTCGCAGTCACTGGGGCCTGTAGGGAGGTGGCAATAGGAAGGTACTGATGGGTACAGGGGTTCTTTTTTGGGTGATGAAATGTTCTGGAATTTGTGGTAGTGGTTGCAGAACCTTGTGAATATACTAAAATCCACTACATTGTACCATTAAAAAGAATGAATTTTATGGTATGTGAAGTATATCTCAGTAAGTCTTAAAACTGACTTATAAAGCACATTCTTCAATTTCATTTTTTAAATTAAGGTTTTTATGAGGCGCCTGGGTGGCTCAGTCGGTTGAGCGTCTGGCTTCGGCTCAGGTCGTGATCTCGCGGTTCATGGGTTCGAGCCCCGTGTCAGGCTCTGTGCTGACAGCTCAGAGCCTGGAGACTGTCTTCAGATTCTGTGTCTCCCTCTCTCTCTGACCCTCCCCTGCTCATGCTGTCTCTCTCTCTCAAAAATAAATTAAAAAACCATTCAAAAAATTAATTAATTAATTAAGGTTTTTGATGACGTTTCAATGATATATGCAGTATAATTTTAGAACCTGAATTTTTATTCTAATTTTGGGCATAATCTTACTGTAAGACTATGTTCGAGCTTTTAATGTCATTGAAAGATTTTAAATAGGGTTTTCCACTGTGTACATTTCATTAAAATAATAGAGGAGTCATTTACAGTCTGAATTTTCACTAAAAAACTAGAACCTTCTCTGGGACCAGTTTCTTAAATAATTATAGCGCATTCTGTTTATGACTCAGTTTATAATTATGCCCCCATTTTTGTAATTACTGTATCAGTAATGATATTATTCACTAGAAAGTGACTTGAGGTTAGGAACTCTGTCTGTTTCAACTCTCCAGCACCAAGCAGTCTGTGTGGCTTGGAGCAGATATTCAAGAAATATTTGTGAAAAATGAGTGGGTGACTAGTTAAAAGAGCCAGAATTTCAGAGCCTTTTCTAAAGCTATTTGATAATTCCTGGACAATGATAAAAGATACTAGTACAGAAGTGAGGTAAGATGGAGAGAAATATAAAAGGAAGTCAATTCCCTAAAAGTGATCCTTTCTCTGTTTTGGAAATTTGTCTTTTTAATTTGTTGAGCATCTCCAGCCATCATCCAATATTTCTTAAAGATGGCCGGCTGTTGTTTTGGATTAATATCTGACTCTTCATTCATGGTCTTAAAATATTTTTCATTTGAGCGTTAGATTGGAATTTAATCAAGTAATTCTGAATTCTTTGGTTATCTTTTTCTCTAAGCCATTGTGGGTTAATTCCTTTTCATCATAATTATTTTTCCCTTCCAAGTTTGAAGGTAATTTTCCTTGCCCTGGAAGGCAAGTTCGCTCAGAGCACAGGCTCTGAAGTCAGGCTAGTCCTTGAGTCCCGGCTCTGATGCTTACCAGCCATATGATTTTAGTTTCCCCTACCTTATTTTCCTCATCGGTAAAATGGAATAATATCAGGACCTACCCCAAGGGTTGTCGGGAGGACATAGTGTGTTAACACATGTAATGTGTTTAAAGTAGTCTCAAGAACTGTTGATTTCTGTTACTGTCAGGCTGATGGAGAATAGGGTGTTAATTTCTGGTTTTCTAGCTGCCAGGTTGTAGGTTTAACTCTTTCTTGTTTGTTTTCATACTGCAATCAGGGCTTACCATGTCAATGCCATCTTTTGTGTTCATATTAACCTTCTAGAAGCTTGGGCTCATTGAGGGATTTGGTTTTTATTGGCCAACTGAGATTGTTCCAAAAGGGGCAGTGAGAATAGTAAGTTAATATTTAGTACATTTGAGGACCTGTTAGAAGAATTATATTTTTTAAACAGGAAGAAAGGAAAACTAAGTGATGAGGGCAAGATGGAACAGTCTCAGTTGACCAGTAAAGACCAAATCCCTCAATGAGCCCAAGTGAAAAGGAGGCAGGACAGTCCATTCCTTAATCAACTTAAAGGACCGCCATGTTGATGAGGAGTTGACTTGTTCTTTGTGATCCCAGAAGAAATTGCTGGGGCCACTAGAGGTAAGTTTTGCTTTGATCTAAGCCAAGAATTCCTAATAGAGCTTTCCAAACACCTACCTCAGTCCAACCCACCAACTTCTCTCTCCTGCTTTACTATAATTGCCTCGTAAACTATTTCCCACATCACTAAGGCCCCTCCAGTACATTAGCCATGCTGCAACCAAAGTTCTTTTTGTGAAGTGCAGACATGAGCAAATCATTTCCGTGCTTATTACCTTTCCGTGATTTCCAATTATTCTTAGAATAAAGACCGCAATCTGTGTCATGGCCTGGAAGACTTATTGGGTCTGGCTCTCCCAACTGCTCCTGCCTGCCCCCATCCCTACTCAACACTCCTTTGCTCCCAGTGGTCTGCCCACACGGGTCTTCATCATTTGCTTCCTCAAACCCCCATCGTGCTTTTATCTCTGCTTATGACATTCCATTTCCATTTTATCTCATCAACGCCCACTCTCCCTTCAGATGTTAACTCAGCCATCCATTCTCAAGGAAGCCTTCCTTGAACTTCATGTCTTGGGCTATTAAGTGTTCTCATAGCATCATGTACCTCTCATCTGAAGTTCTTTCCACTGTTATAGTTTAATGATAGTTGTATGAATTTTTGATTAATGCCTGCAAGGTCCATGAGTGCAGATGTCATGCTTTTTTCTTTTTATCCTCACCTGAATCCTCGTTATGGTGCAAAGTGCCTGATACATAGTAGGTGCTCAGTAAATGCTTCTTGAATGAATGTATGGGCAAATGACTGAACAGCAGATAAGCTGTTTTAGTAGGAATTATACTGCTTCTACTGGAGATGTTTAAAGCTGAGAATATGCAAACTCAAAACTTTTTTTAAAGAATCCGAGTCAAGGGATGCCTGGGTGACTCAGTCAGCTGAGTGTCTGACTCTTGATTTCTGCTCAGGTCATGATCTCAGGTTGTGGGATTGAACCCCACATTGGGCTCTGTGCTGAGCATGGAGCCTGCTTGAGATTCTCTCTCTCTCCCTCTACCCCTTTCCCCTACTTGTGCTCCCTCTCTCTAAAATAAAAAAAATAATAATAATAAAATAAAGAATCTGAGTCTATAATCCCAGGACCCTTGTAACAGAGGTTTACTTGACTAAAAAAATGGTAATAAACTCACCAAATTGGTTTGGTCAATCTCTGAACCATCGGCACATCATGCAGTTGAAAACTGCCTGAGCGCCACCTAGTGAGCAGAGGAAAATGCTCCCTTCCCCATCCATCACTGCAGATGTGTTCTGTCATGTGCCCTGCTCAGCTCCAGAAGGTGCCACTCACATAGACCATGATGTCAGTGGTGCCTTATGGAATTCGGCAACATGATGTTGGCCTTCAAGCATGGTTATTGGGGAGGATTTGGGACAGAGGGAAGAGAGCCTTTGGAAAGGAGCTGGTTGAAGAATTGGGATGGTGAGGGAACAAGTAACGGATCAAGATTTGACAGTAAAGAGGAAGGACTGGAGGCACTGGAGAAGGCTACAGGGAAGAAGCTACTATGGGCCAGACGTAGATGAGGTATTATGTGGAAGAAGGCCCGCTAGGGGAGAACATCTTGTGCTCTGGGCAGTTTTGAGCTTTTAAACTACTCAAAGATAAGTACCTTTTCACTGAACATGTCTTAGGAAAATATTATATGAGGTAAGTTCTCTCAAACTTACCACATTTCACCAAGAATAGGAGACCTGCTCTAATTGTTTTCTGAAATCAGAGATTCTTGCCTCTGTCCCTTTGTCATACAGGAGACCAGCAAGCGCAAGCCTAGACTACTTACAGGGTGTGGGCTCAGAGGACAAGCAGGAGTTCCTTTCTACTGGCTCACTTCCCTCAGTGTGAGAACTCTCTCCCATTTCCCTGTCAGCACACAGTTCCAGGCTTACACCACCCTATTTTGGTATCTTTGGACCTCAACCTTTTTTAGCTGAGGCCTCAGTTTTTCTTTAGAGGTAGGTAGATAGGGCTCAGTTTCTCACCACCTTACTATCTCTGAGGACCAAGACACCAGAGCATCTATTTTAGAGAAGGGATCAGACACTGGATTCCCAGTTTAGGAGTTGGCAAGTGACCCCAATTTGGGCCAACAATCTCTTCCATATCATATCTTAGCTCAGAAGAGCAAGATGGGGAAGGAAGGTGAAGACAGTCCCATAATAAAGGATAAGAGAGGAGCAATCATGGGGCACCTGGGTGGCTCACTTGGTTGGGCATCCAACTTCGACTCAGGTTATGATTTCACGGTGCATGAGTTCAAGCCCCACGTCAGGCTCTGTGCTGACAGCTGGGAGCCTGGAGCCTGCTTCAGATTCTATGTCTCCCCCTCTCTCTGCTCCTCCCCTGCTCACTCACTCACTCTCACTCTCTCTCAAAAATAAATTTTAAAAACATTTTTAAAATTTTTTTAAAAAGAGAGAGAGGAGCAATCATTTCTGAGGGACAGGGACAGCTGGCCAGGAAGGGCATTCACATGCCACTGCCAAGGTCAGGGAAAGGTGTGTGTGTGTGTGTGTGTGTGTGTGTGTGTGTGTTGAATCTAGGATTGGAAGAGGAATACATGTGGGTCTTAGCCTAAGGAGCAGGGCTCTGGGACCCTGTATGTTGAAGACTGAGAGGCGGTTGAGGTTGAAAGTATGTTCAGGGTGCATGTCAACAGACTAAAATCTGTCATATTGTAGAGGGTCATTTGTATGGATCCTGGCATAAGAGGTGCCCAGAATGAGACCCATCTAAAGCTCAAAGAAAGCACGTGCTGTGTGAGTACAACCTTTTCATTCACATCTTGCATAGCTTTTGTTGCCAGTGCATTATGGGGCTTTCCCATCAGCCCTGTCTCCACAGGCCACTCACCCAATGTTCAGTAGTCTTAAATCATCTGATTAGAATTGACTACATTTATTAAGGTCTTTTACATAAATTGCCCAGCTCAGGGGAGCAAAGCTGGTGGCTAAACCAGGATGAGGACACATGAAGATGGTTATTCATCTAGCCCCCCACCAAGTCACCCTATGTGCCCATGGGTGTCCCTACCCACTTTTACCCCTTCCTACCTCACAGTGGTGAATCTTCTTTGTTCTTCTAGGTCACCTAGGTATCGAAATAACTTTGCTTAACTTGTTCTGTGAAAGATAATAATGGAGACATAATTGGACCTATATAACAGAACTAATAAAGTGGGTTTTTTTCTTTTTTTAAATGTTTGTTCATTTATTTATTTATTTATTTAATAGTTTATCATCAAGTGGGTTTCCATGTAACACCCAGTGCTCATCCCGACAAGTGCCCTCCTCCATGAGCATCACCCCTTTCCCCTCTCCCCAACCCCCATCAACCCTGTTTGTTCTCAGTATTTAAGAGTCTCTTATGGTTTGCCTCCCTCCCTCTCCTTAACTATTTTTCCCCTTCCCCTCCTCCATGGTCCTCTGTTAAGTTTCTCCTGTTCCACATATGAGTGAAAACATATGGTATCTGTCCTTCTCTGCCTGCCTTGTTTCACTTAGCATGACACCCTCGAGTTCCATCCACATTGCTACGAATGGCCGGATTGCATTCTTTCTCATTGCCATGTAGTATTCCATTGTATAGATGAACCACATCTCCTTGATCCATTCATCAGTTGATGGGCATTTAGGCTCTTTCCATGATTTGGCTATTGTTGAAAGTGCTGCTATGAACATTGGGGTGCATGTGCCCCTCTGCATCAGCATTCTGTATCCCTTGGGTAAATTCCTACCAGTGCTATTGCTGGGTCATAGGGGAGTTCTATTGTTCATTTTTTGAGGAACCTCCACACTGTTTTCCAGAGTGGCTGCACCAGTTTACATTCCCACCAACAGTGTAGGAGGGTGCCCATTTCTCCACATCCTCGCCAACACCTATAGTCTCCTGATTTGTTCATTTTAGAAATGAATAAAGTGAGTTTTTTTAATCATTAAGAATAAGACAAACATTCTCAGGTTTTAAAAATAGGTGTCTACATTAGGTTCCCTCTGGAGTGGACTCTGAGATAGAGATTTGTGTGGGGGTGTGTGGGGGTTATCATGGAGTGCTGCGGGGACCGTCACCATCACTGGGGCGTCAGTCAGAGGGCGGACGTGAACTGACCCTTCAGAGTTGGCCCAGCTTGAGGTGCCATTAGCCTTTTATGTCTCCCTCCCTGCAACACTAATCAGCCACTGGGCTCAGGCCACTCTGGTGAAGGGGGTGTGACTTCCAGTGAAGCAGCTCTCTCTCCTCAGCTGAAACCCGTTCCCACAGGGGACTCAGCTGACAGCTGACAACCATCGGCCCTCTTAACATCTGAGGGGCTTAGTGCGTAGTCCTGGAAGAGCGAGCTGGAGAGAGTGCCATAGATTCCGCTGCAGTGACGAGAAGAGACCATTCAAATAGGAAGAAGTCATTTTCACCTTGAACAAGCATTCAGCCTCATAAGTACTGCAAGGTGCAAAATTAAACAGCATAGCACTCTTAGACTATCAGATTTGTGATTTAATAAAAACAATTGGTCATGAGTAACGGAGTTATAGCTAACATACTTTTAGATCCTGGGATGGTAATGGTGATTGATTTAAGAGAAGCCATGGGAATAAATGTGATCGTTCAGCAAGAGTGTACATAAAGAACCCAATAATTCTACGAGCCCAGAGGAAAATTAATATAAAATACGTAGTATAAAACGTATTTAAGGAAAGCTCAATACCATTGTGCCTGGAAGACTTGTCCCATGACAATTTATAGAACTTACTTAAAGCTTGGCTCTGAAGTCCACAGGAAGGGCAAAGACACTCTGGTGAAAATTCCTAACCACAGAGTTAGGAAATTTGGCTGTTTTCACTAGTGGGGAGAAGCTTAGAGGCATAATAGTGATAAAGTTAATTGTGAGCATAAAATATGAATGACCAACTATCTATCAATGACAAAAAAGAGAATATATATTTTTTAACTTTTAATGTTTATTTATTTTGAGAGACAGAGAGAGACAGAAATCACCAACGAAATATGGGCTATAGTATCCCAGACCTGGGATCACTGCCCTTTCAACTTTCAGGTCCCCAGTTGAGTGATAAAGTTTTGATCAGATCTCCTCAGGTAATGCAAAATTTTACTTCAGATTCCCATACTGTCCTTCGAAGAATTCTCACTTCAACTCCAGAAATTTTAAGTCATCTTCCACTTTCAACCTTCCCTGGTGGGTCAGTTAATGAAATCCATGTGTGAGGTGGTGCCTCATAGCCCTTTAACTTCTAGAGAATACTGGCTTGCACCCCGCCCCCTACAATTTATAGAAGTCCAAAGGTTTCTCAACATTCCCTACAAGTTCCCAGGGGGTACGTCCTCAAGTTCACTTGGCTTCCAGCCTCCTTGTGGGTTGCTTTTCTCTGCTCAGCCTCTTCCCATGTTCACAAACAATTTTAAGTGTTTTGTATTTTCTCAAAAATCTGGAGCAAATTCAGTAATGGAAGCAACCTCATATTGAACTTGAGATATCACCACTGTCAAAAATATCCTTTAGGGGCACCTGGGTGGCTCAGGCAGTTAAGCATCTGACTCTTGATTTTGGCTCAGGTCATGATCCCAAGGTGGTGGGATTGAGCCCCGCTTGGGATTCTCTCTCCCTTGCTCTCTGCCCCTCCCCTGCTCATGCCCACTCTTTATCTTTCTCAAAATAAATAAATAAACTTTAAAAACTATATATCCTTTAAGTTCCCAACCACACAAAACACCCCATCTAATCATATCATCTCTCCATCCTTTCTTCTCCAACCTATCCCAACATATTTCATTATTGTGGCAGAGCCATTTAATCATCCTACTTTGTCACCATCATTCTTGCTCTTGAGTCCCATTCTCTATCAAACCATCTTCCTAAACCACAATCAGTTCTCTGCCTGAAAAGAACCCTGTGTAAACAATTAAAGTGTTTTTTCTTCATTTCATGAAGAACTCTTTGGGCACTATTGGGTTCAATCAACCAATCAATGATTATCCCTGCAGACCATTCATCCACAGAAACGGACGCTGTTTTATACTGGGCTCCCTGGAGACAGACTCTGAGACAGAGTATGTAGAAGGTATGTTGTGGAGTGTTCTTGGAGGTTTTTGCAATGAACATCAAAATGTCAACGGAAATATTGAAGTGGACATTCTAATTTCAGGTTTAAGACGATGTGACCTAAAGTAGCCCCTGGTGTATAAAGATGTGTTTTATTTAATGCTCCATTTTTGATGAGGACACTGTGCAAACAGGAGAGGGACAGAGACATAATTCTCCCTCTCTCCCTCCTCCCATAAAGGTTGGATATTGTCTTCCTTGGCCTGCAGTCACCCTGCCTCTCACATGCTTCTGTCTTGGACCAGCGTGCCAGCCTGAGCAGCCCGGAGCGCCCTGCCAGCGTTGTCTATTTTCAGCTTTGGACAACATCTCATGAGAATCCACTTTATTTTGGGTGAGTATGTAGAAAATATGTGTTTATTAACATTTGAGCTTGTAAAGCCATATAAAAATTTCTCAGCGTTTTGATCAGTCTAGATGTTGTCTACACGGTTAAAATAACATATAATTTAGCATCTCACAATGTACTGTTATATATCAGGAATTCTGTTAAATATAAGTGTCCACTTTCCAATCAAATATTTGACAAGAATAATTTCTTTGTTCACACTTTAACAGGTGAATTCGTATAAAAGGTTTTTTATTTAAAAACATGATCTGAGGGGCACCTGGGTGGCTCAGTCGGTTAAGTGTCTGACTCTTGACTTTTGGCTCAGGTCATGATCTCACAGTTTGTGAGTGTGAGCCCTGCGGTGGGCTCTGCACTGACAGTGTGGAGCCTGCTTGGGATTCTCTTTCTCCCTTTCTCTCTCTAAAAAATATTTTAAAAATAAGAAAAAAATAGGGGCACCTGGGTGGCTCAGCCAGTTAAGCATCTGATTCTTGATTTCGGCTCAGGTCATGATCTCACAGTTTGTGAGTTTGAGCCCTGCATCAGGCTCCGTGCTGGCAGTGTGGAGCCTGTTTGGGATTCTCTCTTTCCCTCTCTCTCCGCTCTCTCTCTCTCTCTCTCTCTCAAAAATAAATAAATAAACTTTAAATAAATAAATAAACAAACAATCTGAGAATCAACAGAAAAGTCCCTCAAGTTCAACTTTCCTATGCAAGAGTTCCTTATCTTTGTTTGCTCGTGCCTAATCAAAACCTTCAAGGATTCTGGCATTTGGGAAATAGAGACCAGTGACATATTAGTTTAGCTGCTGAATCAGTGTCACCTGATACACACCATGTGTGTGATGGATAATCCTCTTAAAGTGATTGTTTTCTAATCTGCGCTACCCCCAAACAGCTGCTGCCAGTGCAGGCCCATCTGGTAGGCAGAGGGCAAAGACAGCGATTGGGAGTGTCTTGTTTCTCAGGGTGCCTGGCTCATTCAGTAGGCGGAGCTTGTGATTTGATCTCGGGGTCATGAGTTCAAGCCCCCTGTTGGGTGTGGAGCCTACTCAAAAAAAGAGTTACCCATTTCTCTCTGTTTGGGAAAAACACTAAATGGCTGATCTTCCTGTCACACACAGTGGCGACTTGGGGAAATCTCGGAACAAAAAGGCATTTTAAATCAATAATGCTTGGTAGTTTTTTGTTTTATAACATAGGGAGGAGGCCCAGGTTGACTGTGGTAACAGCACTGCTCCACTGTGTGAAACATGTGTGCACACTGTGAGCTAATTTGATTGACAAGCTGTACTGAGAGCTTTTAAAAAATGTTTTAAAAAATGAGAGTTTTTAAAAAATGTTTTATGCTATATGTCATGCCAAAAGGTGGTCTGATGCCTGAGTTAAGGCACCTTTATAATATTGCTTGTAAGTGAAATGAAGTAACTCCCTGTATGTAAACACTCAATCGAAAAACTGTTAGCAAACTGATTAAGTTGTGGAATCATATAATAAATTGTTTCTACGGAGATATCTAAAGGGACAGAAAATCCAAGTATATGACTAAATAAACATTAAAAAAATTTTGTTTATTTATTTTGGGGTGGGGGGATGGAGTGAGGGGGGTCAGAGATAGAAGGAGAGAGAATCTCAAGCAGGTTCCACACTGTCAGCACAGAGCCCGATGCAGGGCTCAAACTCATAAAGGGTGAGATCATGACCTGAGGCAAAATCAAGGGTCAGGCCACTTATTACCGACTGAGCCACCCAGGCACCCCTAAATAAACATCTTAAAGGGGAATGTTCTATCAGGTTTTAAGCAACCCTTCTTGTCGCAGTCTCTCCTGAAGTTTGGGTAAAGTGCACGGCTGGGTCCCTAGCTCTTGGAAACCTGTCCTCACCCTTTCCCACTTGGACTCTTGCATTAGGCTGCCCTGGGTCTCCCCGGATCCGGAGCGCCCCCTACAGGGCTCACGGAAGTTCTGATCCCTGGTTACGTTACTCCCTTGCCTCGGGCTCTTCTTGGCTCCCTGTTTTCTGCAAGAGAAAAGCCCCTTAGCAGCAAGACCTTTTGTGGCTTGCCCTCTGTTCACTTCTCCGGCTTCATTACTGTCCCTTTGCCACTGCCCCTCCCCACCCTCCAGGCTCAGAGGGAAAGTACCTTGTCTAACATCACATTCTGACCCAAGTTTTGTGGCGCCTGAAGCTTATATAATTTGGGGGAACTTCTTAACAAAATTTAAAATTACTCAAACAAAATTACTCAAACCAAAATGAGTATTTGTTATGAGTGAGAAAATAGGGGTGCCTGGGTGTTTCAGTTGGTTAAGCATCTGACTCTTGATCTCAGGGTTGTGAGTTCAAGTCCTGCTGAGCATGGAGCTTTAAGAAAAAAATGGGAAAATAAATCACAACGAATTGTGAATTTCACAAAGCTAAAATATACTTCAAATATCACAAAGCCAAAATATACTTCAAATATCACGTATTAACTGCCTGATACCTCTCTGTAATATTGCTTTTTTTCCCCCTTCAGGTTTGTTGCACACTGCTCACTTTTTGATGGGACAACAGTTTTATAATTAATGGTTTAGAAAAGTTCCTTTGAACTCCATGACTTATTAGTAATGTCTTGCAACTTTCTGGGATTTTGACAAATGTAGGTACCATGCAGTTCTTCACCTCATCTACCAAAAAATGTGACCCTATTGGCTATAGTGAACCTTTATCAGAAACTACAAGTAACAGATCAGTGATCAATAGTACCTTGGGAACAATCCTCCTACTCTTTTTCCTACATCATTGATTTTTTTTTTTGCTCCCATGATATTGAATTTTTGAAGAAAATAAGCCAGGTTTTCGTTTGTTTGTTTTTTGTTTTGTTTTGTTTTTTTAATGCTCTACCTTCTGGAATGTCTGTTTCCCCATTGTGCTATTTAACCTGTTCCCGTATCCCTTGCATTTCCTGTAAACTGGAGCCTAGGGCTAACGGCTCGATTAACTTCGAGTTAAACATTTTGGGCAAGAATTTGTCATAGGTGCTGCAGTGTGCTTCCTATTGTATCACACAGGGAGGCACATCATCTCAGTTTGTCCCACTATTGGTGGTGCTTAATTTAGTTGTTTGGTTAAGAGGGTGACCACCAGATGTCGCCATTGTAAAGGTTTTCATTTTGGAATTCTAAAGCAACCAGTGGAGTTGCTTGAAAAGTATTCTCATTGACAAATGCGCTTGACCCCATACTGTACTGGATCTGGGGCTCTCTTGTCACCTTGATGCAGTGCTCTGCAATTCATCCGTAAGTGACTCAAACATATAGAAAAGAAAAGGCACAGCCTTATGTTAGACACCTAATAGATGGATTTTCCTGTTTCCATGTTCAATCCATTGCAGTCCTCATTTCTTTTGGTGCTCCTCAGCAATATATTTATATTTAAAGATCACTGGAGATTTATTATCATCAATAAAAGCTGGTAGTCTGTGCACACGTGACTTTCTTAACAGAATGAGGCCAGTCACAGTTGGAAACAAATCAGGCAATAGTTTTAGTTAGAGGAAAGTGATGAACATTTTAGAAAAGGAAAATTCAGGAAAAATAATTGAAAAGGCTTAATACACACATCATCTCCAGTGATGTAAAGAAGACCTCACCCCCAAAAAAGGGAAATTTCAAACCCTTTCTACCAGTTGATTCAACTCTAAAGAAAAAAGACATCCGCTTCCTTTTTTTCTTTTTCTTCTTCTTCTTCTTCTTTTTTTTTTTTTTTTGACATTTGCAGCAGGTGGTGCTGTAATCCTGTGGGCTGGTTTACATGAACCTCTAGAGAAAGACCCCCCAGAAGACCACCAGTGGCTTCTGAGAGCACTTGTCTGCCCACCGCCTCACCCACACAGCAGACAGTCGGACTGGGGAGTTTTTGCCAATTGGATGGGTAAGAAATTGTATCTCGGTATAATTTTAACTTGTTTTTCTCTCCTGAGTGAGGTGCAGTATCTCTTCATATTTAAGGGTCATCTGCATTCATTCTTCTGTGAGCTGTTCCTATTTCTTCCCCATTTTTCCTATTGTGTCATTGATTATTTTCCTTTTGAATTTTTTTTTTAAAGTTTATTTGTTTTTGAGACAGAGAGGGACAGAGTGTGAGCAGGGAGGGGCAGAGAGAGAGGGAGAAACAGAATCCGAGGCAGGCTCCAGGCTCTGAGCTGTCAGCACAGAGCCCGACGCAGGGCTTGAACCCACAAACTGTGAGATCATGACCTGAGCTGAAGTCGGACACTTAACTGACTGAGCCACCCAGGCGACCCTCCTTTTGAATTTTTGCATTTTAAAAGCTTTTAAGAAAATTAGGGATATTCACACTTTGTGATATGTTACCAACATTTTTTTTCTCAGTTTGTCAGTTATCTTTTGATTTTTTTTCCATGTAGTACATTTTGTCATGCAGAAGTTTTCTGATTTTTTGGTGTAGTCAATTTTAACAATATTTTCTCTTATTGCTTCTAGTTCTTCTGGTCTCCCCCCACTTACATGTAGCTCTCTGACCCATTTGAAGCGTATCCTAGTGTTCTCTTTTTTCCATGGACCTAGTCAGTCGTGGCCACACCACTTATTAAAAGTCTACCCTTTCCCCAGTGACGGGATATACTGCCTTATTTTATATAAAATTCCCATATGCACTTGGTTACATATCTGGATTTGTTTTCTCCATTGGCCTTTCTATTTTGTGATTTGCCTGTTTTTTGGTTGATGCTCGATTAGTCCAACTGAACAGACTGCATCCCTATACAATTAGTCCCATTTATGAACAGGAAGCTCATATCCCACAAGGACAAGGAAGTTTTCAGCCGGTTCTAACTTACAGACATTTGGATAGGCAGGCTTTCAGCACCCCCCTCCCGAAGCCCTGTTATTTGTGGGGACGGTCACCTCAGAGCATGATATGCATAGGACGTGTTTAGCACCAGGAAGTCTCACTGAATTCTTAATTCTCGAAGTACTTGTATGAACAAGGCTATAATGTCTCAAGGTTTCCCGTTTAATAGCACTGTGACTTAACACCTAGAGTTTTAAAAGATTTTGTTAGGGGGCACCTGGGTGGCTTAGTTGGTTCAGCGTCCAGCTTCGGCCCAGGTCGTGATCTCCTGGTCTGTGAGTTCAAGCCCTGCGTTGGTGAGTTCGAGCCCTACATCGGGCTCTGTGCTGACAGCTCAGAGCCTGGAGGCTACTTCAGATTCTGTCTCTCTCTCTCTCTCTCTCTCTCCACCTTCCCCATTCTCTCTCTCAAAAATAAACATTTAAAAAATTTTAAGATTGTTTTAGGGTTGCCTAGGTGGCTCAGTTGGTTAAGTGTCTGACTCTTGATTTTGGCTCAGGTCATGATCTTGAGTTTGTAAGATCTATCCACAGGTCAGGCTCCACACTGAGCGTGGAGCCTGCTTGGGATTCTCTGTCTGTATGTCTGTCTGTCTCTCTCTCTCTCTCACTGCCCCTCCCCTGCTCATGTGCATGCTCTCTATCAAAATAAATAAATAAATAAATAAACAAACATTTAAAAAGATTTTTAAAAGATTAAATCAAAGTTTTTAATTTTCTATTTTCTATAATCACAGAATGAATAATTTCCATGTGGCCTAAAACATGACCACAGGTATTGTACCCCCAAAATAGTGAATATATGCTATTTTCATAGTCCTCCCTATTTATATATTTATTTATAATATTTGGATTATTAATGATTATTTAAAATTTCCATATCCTTATATTTTGTTATTTAATCTGTAATTTTCCAAATTAAAATATTCTACAATGATGGGTATAGAGCTTTAATATTATAAGCTGAGAAACATTTTGGAGGTGGGTGGTGATGATGGTTGCAAAACATTGTGAACGTAATTAATACTGCTAAAACAGTACACCTGAAAATAGTTAAGAGGGTAAAGTTTATGTCACGTGTGTTTTACCACAATAAATAAAGAAAACTTTCATTATGGTTACGATTTTACCCATTTCTGTTTATTCAAATCTTACAGCCAGGATATGAATGGGAAAAAGCAGTTTCAGAAACAGAACTATGACGCCACTGACATAAAGTTTTAATTCATGCAAAACGCGCTATCTATTTTTCAAGGAGCAAAAGGCTTATGTATATGCAGCAAAATGGGACATATTTTCCTTTAAAAGGGAAAAAAAACTTTTTTCATGCACAAGGTACTGACCATTTAAGCCCAGGTGCACCAGTACCTTACTGAGGAGGGCAGAGGCTCACTCAGAGGCTGGCTCCTAGAAGGCTCCTAAACCAATCAGCCTTGGATCAGGGGTCAGTTGACTCACCTGTAGCCTGCGGTCCCGCCCCACTCTAGCTCGGGGCTCATCTGGGGGAAAGTATTTAAGCACAGGAGCCGGCGCTTACTAGGACTTCAAAACTCCTGGTTTCCGCAGCCCAGGTAACAGTGAATGTGGACTTCAAGCTGCTTGCAGTGAGATTCCTGTCTTCGGGGGAGACTTCAAAGTGGTAAGCTCTAGCCCAGGGACTGGAAGAAGGGCGCTCCCCTGCTCCGACCCCAACCAGGTACCCATTGTGGTTGTCAATCCTGGTGCTGGACTGGAGGGCAGGCTGAGACCAGCCTATAGCACACAGGTCAGGTCAGGCCGACAAGCCAGTCTCCCTTGGTCCACAAGATCTTGGCGTTACTTAAAACCAAGACCTTTCATGTATATCTCCAGGTTCCTGGCTTTTCTTGGAAAAGTACGAAGCTCTGGCTGGGGTCATACACAATAGCTCTCCGTGCTCAGCCCCCTTCCCCTCTGCTGTCAGCTGTAGCCACGAAGGTAAATTTTCCTCCCTATTTGTGTCCTTTTCATCCCCTACCTCTCACCACCACTATCACAGCTCAACGCACAAGAGGCTGCTTTTCCCCTCAGGGCTTCCAGTTATGGAGGTCCGAGGCTGAGGCTGGAGCCTGACCGCTTGTTCTGGCTTCTGTACACCCCCAGGTGCCCTTGCCTAAGGGGTGGTGTTGTACAACAACAAAGGACATGGAAGAAAGCTGCTTCTGACCACAGAAGGGAGACCAGAGTTGGCCTGAGACTGGGAAGCAGATTGTAAGAGCGCTCTGTGTTGGGGAGTGTTTGAGTGACCCTGAGCTACCTACTTCTGCTGCACCCCGGTGCTGAGAGTGGGGTCACAGCCCCAGACAAGCATTCTGGGGGGCAGGGGGACAGAGAATGAAGGTGACTTGTATGGAACTTCTGCTTATGATCTGAGGCTGGGAAAGGGCCTCCAGCTGGGCCACTGCAGCAGAGGGTGGTGGTGGTGGGGCTCGGGGAGGTGAGAGAAACCCAAGGTCCCCCCTTAACTCCCCCGCAGTCTTCTGGGTTCCCGAGTGTTGTAGGCGAGCAGGGACCGTTCCTCACTGCTTTGGCCCTCCCCCCCCCCCCCAGACCAACCCTCCCAGAAAGAGGAGCGGAGTACCTGCACTGGCCCCCTTGTTAGGAAGAGCAGCTGAGGAGAGAGCAGGGAAGTGGAGGGGACATGGGGCTGGGGCGCTGGGAAGGTCTTCAG
>CM053568.1:20080717-20154945 GCA_028646485.1 Cryptoprocta ferox | reverse complement strand
CAAAGATGATCGTACCTTCCACAAAGCATTAAAATAGAGTTGGTCAAAATAGGTTTGAATAAAATAATAAAGTATGGTTTCTATTCAGTATATTTTTCTTTTCCTTATTCTCTGAACTCAACCGCTACGTTTTTTTTCCCCTTTCCCCACAACGAATGGGCAAGTGTTTAATCACTGTGTATACCTCACTATACTGTAGGCCCCCATAAGAGAAATGGAGAAGTACAAGATATCATCCCTCGCTTCAAGTAAATATCAATGGAGTTGTGGAAAAGCTTCATATAATCAATAAAAACTTGATACTACAAGCATATGAAATAACCCAACTGAGTGGGATTAAGTCCATACCATTGTAGGTCAGAAAAGGAGTGACACTAGGGAGGTGGTATCATGTAGAAAGGGCTTAAGAGCATGGCTCTAGGGGCACCTGTGTGGCTCAGTTGGTTAAGCATCTGACTCTTGATTTCAACTCAGGTCATGATCTCACAGTTTGTGAGTTCTGGCTCTGTGCTAACATCATGGAGCCTGCTTGGGATGCTCTCTCTCCCTCAAAATAAACATTTTAAAAAGAGCATGGCTTTGATGAACCAGGTGGAAGATAAACATTCTATTTCAAATTTTTTTTTAAAAAAAGCTATCATAATAAAGACAATGTTGTATTAGCATGATCAACACATACATGAATGATTTTTCAATAAAGGATGTGATATTTTCAACAAATGATGCTGGAACAACTGGCTCTCCATGCAGTGGGATGAATTTCAATCCTCATGCTGTATACAAAAGTTAAAATGGATCATAGACACAAATTGAAATTCTAAAGCTACAAAACTTTTTTTAATGTTTATTTTTGAGAGAGAGCACAAGCAGGGGAGGAGCAGAGAGAGTGGGAGACACAAAATCTGAAGCAGGCTCCAGGCTCTGAGCCTGACATGGGGCTCGAACCCACGAACCATGAGATTGTGACCTGAGCTGAAGTTGGACACTTAACTGACTGAGCTACCCAGGCACCCCTACAAAACTTTTCAAAGAAAACAGAGGAGAAAACCTCTATGGCCCTATGTTAGGCGAAGATTTCCTAGATACAATACCAAAAGCACGGGTCCTAAAACAACAATTTGATAAATTGGATATCATCAAAATTAAATAGTTCTGTTCTTTAAAAGTCACAAAAGAATGAAAGACAAGCCACAGACTGGGAGAAAATACTGGCAAAAAATATATATACACGCATACATACATATGTATGTATATATACACACACACATATATACACACACATATACATATATATAAAAACAGAGAAGCCAATAGTAATGAAGATGAGGAATAAAAGAAAAAACATAATATGATTCAATTAAAGACTGATCACGCAGAATGGAAAAAGAAGATGGGGTGTATATATACAATGCAGTATTACCCGGCAATCAAAAAGAATGAAATCTTGCCATTTGCAACTACGTGGATGGAACTAGAGGGTATTATGCTAAGTAAAAATTAGAGAAAGACAAATATCATATGACTTCACTCATATGAAGCCTTTAATACGAAGCAGATGAACATAAGGGAAGGGAAGCAAAAACAATATAAAAACAGGGAGGGGGACAAAACATAAGAGACTCAAATATGGAAAACAAACAGGGTTGCTGGAGGGGTTAGGGGAGGGGGGATGGGCTACATGGGTGAGGGGGATTAAGGAATCTACTCCTGAAATCGTTGTACTATATGCTATGCTAACTAAATTTTAAAAAATAAATTAAAAAAAAAAGACTGATCACTTAATTCCAGGTACAGAGCTGGAATTTTTTCCCTCCAGATGAGTAAAGCTTCACCAAAGGAACACAAGCTTTAACAGACTTTAGCCCTCTCCCAGTCCAGTGAAGAGAGGAAGACAGGGTCTCTGGAAAGTAAAGGTTTTGTGGAGAAAGGGGTAAGAATGGACTTGGTCTGCTAGCCGATGGGCCCCCAGGAAGTGGACTCCTTCCGCTCTGCTAGCGGACAAGCAGCACTTCGGCTGGGCCACTCTTGGCACCACAGCAGCAGATGGACTAAGTGTACCCCATGGCCTCTGCTGCTGTGCTGGGGAGCAGCCTTCACACCTTCTCTTCTATGGGATCGGCTGAGTACGGTCCTCATTCTTGTTCAGGGTAGCCAGTCATTCCAGGCCTGAACTGCCTAGGCCCCAAATAGCTACCCATCTCTTGAGACCAGAGAGCTAATATGCAATCACATAGCCACATTTCAAATACGACACCCGAATCCAAATTGCTGTATTACAGTCAAGCTCCATCAGCAACTGTTATATTTAAGGCTTTTAGACTTCATCAAACTTAAGAACAATTTGGTAATCAAAGAAAGAAGGCCTTGTTCAAAGTCACTTTTAAAAGTTCAAGGATTGGATTGTGCCAGAATCCACTTACCAAGGCAAATAGTTACAATGAGGATGCAGCAGTACAAGTATCATCTGTCCAAGGGCCTGATATGTAAAAACAATATTTTAATGTCAGAAATACAGTAAGAACTCTGTATTAGATAAGTGCTGTACAAATAGTCTTTTATATAAGCCTCATAATACCTCTGCATCGTGGGTTTTAGCCTGTTCTAAAGAGGTATGAGCTAAGACTTAGAAAGGTTAAGTAAACCGACCAAGATCACACAGCCAGTCTGTGGGAGAACCCATATTTGAACCCAAAACTGACCCCAGAGCCCCCACTCTTATAACTTCACTGCACAGGTTAAAGGTTAATCATAGGTTAATGTTTCTGATGTGAAGGACCAATGGAACTGGAAACAGTAATGCTTTAGACCCTCAGAGATGTCTGCTTTGTAGTTACTACTGAAGAATCTGCACGTAGATTCCTCAAAAATACGGTTCTGTGGGTGTAGCTGCTAAGAGCCTGATCAAGTGAAGGACAAGTAATGACTCTTTTTAGTAAATATTTGAAAGATGAATGGGTGGATGGATAATTTGGAGATATTATTCTTCTCCTAGGAATTAGGAGATACTTCCATACCAAAAAAGCAAAAACTATTCCTTTCCATTTGTGGCTTCAAGTTAAGAAGTTAATTTGGTCACTAACCACATTAAGACTTCCTCACTCAACACCAAATATAGGGCACTTTATAAGTGACCCAAGGGAAGGGTGACAGTCTGCCAGGTAATTGAGAAATGATTGGCCTACAAGCCCCTGAATGATTGGGGCTTATGGAATCCATATATGAATAGGTAACAGTCCATTTACAGCCCGGAAACTTGATTCAGGCTAACTGGCTGGCTGGAAATGGATGTGGCGACCTTGTCTTCAGTCATACTCTTAATTAATTGAACAAATCACTCACTGAGAAAGCCAGTGGGAACATTCAAGCCATGTTATATAACACCAAGACATTGCCAGCGGCAAGAAGAATAGGAAGAAACACAAGTTTATTTAATTCACGTGCCAGAGTGGAAGTATTTCTTGGTCCCTAGCACCCATTCTGCTGGGACTAGCTCAAATCCAGTTCTAAAATCACCAATGAAAGGTTATTTGGAACTAACAACAATCCATCGGTGTTTGCTGGGTCCTCAAAAAAGCAGACGCTGAGACAGACTTAGTGGTAGAAAAGGCTTATCAGGGAATAATATTTGTGAAAGGGAAAAGGAAGACGCAGGATTACGGAAGGATTAGGAAAAGATGACACAGAGCTGACAAGGTCTCTGTCAGCCCAGTGAGAAGCTCCGAAGCATATTAGAAGAATCCTGCATTAGGCAGAAATGGAGAGGACCTTGTCCCACAGTCGTGCTCAGTCATTGGCTGGGGCCACCCCAAGAAGACCAGTACCTCAGCTCAAGAACTGAGGAGGCAAATCTGAATGACTTAACAGTGGAGGCTATCAGCTAACCCCACTCCTCACAGCCATGAGCCCTTTCTCAGAGGGGGAATCTGAGTAATACATCTCTGTCTGGCACACCATCTTAATATTCAGAAATAAGTAGTCTCCTCAAAAGAGGTCCAGAATTCTCTTCCCACATAGGGTAGGAGCAGAGGAGAAAAGTGAATCCGTTACCTTCTTTTCTAATTTAAAGTTTCTACCACAGCATGAGGACTCCCTGTAGGTAAGAAAACCAAGAATCCAGTGATAGTTGCCTCCAGATCTACCCATTAAAATTCAGCAAGTAATTATGTACATATGGCTCCAGGTTGCCCAGAAGGCCATCTTTCCATTGAAAAGATAATAGTGACTTTGGAGTCATAAAAAAACTGAGTTCAAATTCTCACTACAATGAACCCCTGTGAGCCTCGGTTTCCTCAAAGAAGTGTTGCAAAGATAACAGAAAAGGTTTTGAAAGTGCTAGAATGCAAAAGGTTCCTGATAAATATGTCTTTGCACTCTCTTCGCCTCTTCTGAGGCTAGACACCATGTTTTGTATTTCTTGTGTTCTCCCCCCTCCCCATCCCAGCCAGCTTCTAGTAGAATGCCTGGGCTCTGTGTAGCAAGTTTTCAATAAATCTTCTCTGATTATTTTATATATGTCTTGTCTGTGACTTAGGCAAGTTCTTTACCTTCTCTGACCTCCATTTACCTGGGATAAAAATGAAAAGATTCAGTGGTTCATAACTATAGAGGGCACTAGTCCTGGGAGGTTTTGGAAATGGGGGAGAGGGTGACATTTTTGTTTTTTACAGTAACTGGAGAGTGCTACTGACATTTGGTGACCAGGATCCAGGGATGTTAACCCTTCTGCCATACCTAGGCTGGTCCCCCACAGTGGAACTATTTCATCCAACATATCAATAGCGCCCCCATTAAGAAGCATTGAATGATCTCCACAGGGCTTGGCAAATTTCACCATCTGACAACAAACTGATGTTTCTCTGGTGTTTTTTCCCCAAAGGATGAATAATCACAGCCACACTACAAAGGCCTGTTTTTGCTTAAAGAAAAAAAATTTTTTTTCAAAACATTTCAGCAATTCCCAGATTATTCCATGCCAAAAATGCCGGAAGTGCAGCAAGGGTGGGGAGGTCAAGTGCAAGTTGGGCGCCTCTGCATCTATCTGTCCATCACCTCATCGGACGATAATGATAATGAACTTCAGAGAGTAATGGCCATTGCTTGACTTCTGCCTTCCAAATGTCATGCAAGCTCTTCTTTTGGCCAACTCTAACTGGAAGTATACAGGGAAAGCATTGCTGAGAAATCCAGTTCTCAGTTTAACCAAGTTGATGGAACACCGGCCACCACGTGGTCAAGAAGACTACTCTTAGGAGATGAGTCCTGAGCTGAGATCAGAAGGTTGAGAATGTGCCAACCATAGGAAGCTTGTAGGCAAGAGGTTTCAGACAGAGGGAGCAGTAAGTGCAAAGGCTTAGCTTCTATGAAGAACAGAAAACAGACCAGGGTGGCTGGATGCTAAAGAGAGAGGGGGAAAGGGTATGAAACAAAATTAAGCTAGAAATAAGGAATGGCCAGATTATGGTGGGCTTTATAAGATGAGGAGTTTGAATTTTACCTCAAGTACAAGTCACTGGAGAGTTTTAAGCAGGGAAGTGACATGATGGGATTTTGAGTTTTCAGAAGTGACCCTGGCTGCTGTGAACTCGAATGCACCACAGTGGGACAAGAGAGGGAACACTTGCAAAACCCTTGCACACACGTGTATGTGTATAGGTGTGTGTATTTCGGTAATCCGGATTTCTACAGGAGGAATCTCTTGGTCAAGAGGTAAACACATTTTACTTTTAAATAAGAATCCAAATTGCTTACATATCACCCCCACGAAGGGCCTTCTATGACCCTACCATCTAGTTTTGCTGATCTCCAATCTTTACTTTGTGGCATCCTATTTACTTTTTTCTTAGCAGTGATGATGTTATAGAAGATCTTGTGTTTATTTTATCATCTGTTTTTCTCATGAAGACTGGACTTTGTCTTAATCCCCATTTTACTTAGTGCTTAGGACAGTGTCTGGCAGAGTAAACAGACAGGAAGTAAAGATTTATTGAATAGATAATTGTCCTCCAAAAACCCTGCACAGATTTATCTTTTCAGCAACAATATATTAAAGTCTGGTTTCCAAATTCCTCAACCAAAAAAGGATATTAGGATATTACTACTCTTTTTGGTAGGGGGAAGAAGCAAATCTAAATGATATTTGATATTTTTGTTGTTTATTTACATTTTAAAATGAAAACTACAGTGACCTATCTCTATACACTAATGAGAATGGCAAGAACAAAATCAAAACCAAACACCTGACAACAACAAACACTGGAAGAATTTCCATACATTGTTGGTAGAATGTAAAATGATACAATGGGGGCACCTGGGTGGCTCAGTCAGTTAAGCGTCCAACTTTGGCTCAGGTCATGATCTCATGGTTCGTGAGTCTGAGCCCCGTGTCAGGCTCTCTGCTGTCAGTGTGGAGCCCACTTAGGATCCTCTGTCCACCCCCCTCTCTCTCTGCCCCTCCCCCATGCTTGCTCTCTCAAAAATAAACATTTAAAAAATTTTTTAAGTTAAAAAAAATAAAATGGTAACAATGGATTTACATGATAGTGAATGGAAGACTCCAAAACAAGGAACATCACACTTAAATGAGAACACTGGAGAAAAAGAATCTAAGAGTTACAAAACAAAAATGTCATTTGACAAAATACAGCACGCTTTCTTGATAAAAACCCTCAAGAAAGTAGGGATGGAAGGAATATACCTCATGATCATAAAGCCATATACAAAAGACCCACTGCTAATATCATCCTCAACAGGGAAAAACTGAGAGCTTCCCCCTAAGGTCAGGAATACAACAGGATGTTCACTCTCGCCACTGTCATTCAACATAGTATTGCAAGTACTAGCCTCAGCAATCAGACAACAAAAAGAAACAAAAGACATCCAAACAGGCAAAGAGGAAGTCAAACTTTCACTCTTCGCAGATGACATATACTCTCTGTGTAAAACCCAAAAGACTCCACCAAAGAAATGCTAAAGCTGATTCAGGAATTCAGCAAAGTCACAGGATATAAAATCAATGTACAGAAATCAGTTGCATTTCTATACATCAATAATGAAGCAGCAGAAAGAGAAATCAAGGAATCAATCCCATTTATAATTACACCAAAAACCATAAAATACCTAGGAATGTCACAAAGAGGCAAAAAAAAAAAATCTATACACTGAAAACTATAGAAAGCTAATTAAAGAAATTGAAGAAGACACAAAAAATGGAAAAACATTCCACGCTCATGGATTGGAAGAACAAATACTGTTAAAATGTTGATACTACCCAAAGGAATCGACATATTCAATGCAATCCCTATCAAAGTAACACCAGCATTCTTCACAGAGCTGAACAAACAATTCTAAAATTTGTATGGAACCAGAAAAGACCCTGAAGAGCCAAAGTAATGTTGAAAAAGAAAACCAACGCTAGAGGCATCACAATTAGGACTTAGCTGTATGACAAAGCTGTAACCGTCAAGACAGTATGGCACTGACACAAAAACAGACACACAGATCAATGGAACAGAATAAGAGAACCCAGAAATGAACCCACAAATGTATGGCCAACTAATCTCTGACAAAGCAGAAAAGAATATCCAATGGAAAAAAGTCTCTTCAGCAAATGGTGTTGGGAAAAATGGATAGCAACATGCAGAAAAATGAAACTAGACCACTTTCTTACACCATTCACAAAAATAAACTCAAAATGGATGAAAGACCCCCACACAGGAAGCCATCAAAATCCTAGAGGAGAAAACAGGCAACAACCTCTTTGACCTTGGCCACAGCAACTTCTTACTCATCACATCTCCAAAGGCAAGGAAAATAAAAGCAAAACTGACTATTGGGACCTCATCAAGATAAAACGCTTCTGCACAGCAAAAGAAACAGTCAGCAAAACTAAAAGGCAACTGACAGAATGGGAGAAGATATTTGCAAGTGAAAAAAGGTTAGTATTCAAAATCTATAAAGAACTTATCAAACTCAACACCCAAAAAACAAATAATCCAGTTAAGAAACGGACAAAAAACACAAATAGACATTTTTCCAAAGAAGACATCCAGATGGCCAACAGACACATGAAAAGATGCTTAACATCACTCATCATCAGGGAAATACAAATCAAACCACAATGAGCTACCACCTCACACCTGTCAGACTGGCTAACATTAACAACTCAGGCAACAACAGATATTGCTGAGGATACAGAAAAAGAGGAACACTTTTGCTCTGCTGGTGGGAATGTAAACTGGGGCAGCCACTCTGGAGGTTCCTCAAAAAATTAAAAATAGAACTACCCTACTACCCAGCAATTGCGCTACTAGCTATTTATCCAAAGGATACAAAAATGCTGTTTTGAAGGGGCACATGCATCCCAATGTCTATAGCAGCACTATCAACAATAGCCAAATTATGGAAACAGCCCAAATGTCCATCAGCAGATGAATGGATAAAGATGTGGTATATATATCTATATCTATATATGTGTAAGTATAAATACACCTACATATATATACATATACATATAATGAAATATTATTCATCAAAAAGAATGAAGTCTTGCCATTTGCAACAACATGGATGGAACTAGAATGTACTATGCTAAGTGAAATAAGTCAGTCACAGAAAGCCAAATATCATGAGATTTCATTCATACGTGGAATTTAAGAAACAAAACAGATGAACATAGGGGAACGGAAGTAAAAATACGATAAATACAGAGAGGGAGACAAGCCATAAGAGACTCTTAAATACAGAGAACTGAGGGTTGCTAGAGGGGAGGTGGGTGGGGGGATGGGCTAAATAGGTGATGGGAATTAAAGAGGGCATTTGTTCGGATGAGCACTAGGTGTCATATGTAAGTGATGAGTCACTAAATTCTATTCCTGAAATCACTATCACACTACTTTGGATTAACTAATTTGGATTTAAATTTTTAAAAAGGGGGGAGGAAAAAAGAAAAAAATGTCATATGCAAAATTAGATGGCATTCTTTAAAAAAATTTTTTTTAATGTTTATTTATTTTTGAGAGAGAGAAAGAGACACAGAGCGGGAGCAGGGGAGGGGCAGAGAGAGAGGAAGACACAGAATCCAAAACAGTCTACAGGTTCTGAGTGTCAGCACAGAGCCTGATGCGGGGCTCGAACCCACAAACTGTGAGATCATGACCCAAGCCAAAGTCAGGCAGTCAACCGACTGAGCCACCCACGTCCCCCAATCAGATGGCATTCTTTTTTTTTTTAATTTTTTTCTTTTTTTTACATTTATTTATTTTTGAGAGACAGAGAGCGTGAACAGGGGAGGGGTAGAGAGAGAGAGGCGCCCCTCCCATCATATTTTAGCTTCTAATGTTTCTTTTTAAGAATGCCATCTGGGGGCGCCTGGGTGGCTCAGTCGGTTGAGCATCTGACTTTGGCTCAGGTCATGATCTCACGGTTTGTGGGTTTGAGCCCCGCGTCGGGCTCTGTGCTGACTGCTAGCTCAGAGCCTGGAGCCTGTCTTCGGATTCTGTGTCTCCTTCTTTCTCTGACCCTCCCCTGATCGCACGGTCTCTGTCTCTCAAAAACAAATAAAAAACATAAAAAAAAGTTTTTTAAACGATGGGAAAATAACTTCAAACTGCTGAAAGTCATTTTTAACCTAAAGTTTACAAAACCCAGCCAATCAAATGTAGGAATAGGATAAACACTGTTTCACATAGGAAAAGTTGAACATTTTCATTTCCACGAATCCTTTCTGGTAGAAGAGAGTCACAAAATGAGGAAGGAAGCAAAGAACAAGAAAGATGTGGAAATGCGATGGTACACAAGAGAGAAGCAAAGGGGGCTCTCGGAATAATGGGAAAGGAAGTTTGAAGATAAGAGCGACAAAGTTAGCACAAGAGCAAGTACCTGACTGGAGGGGGAAGAGCACCAGGAATGTGTCTTCAAGTTTAAAAGGAGGAGGAGGAGAAGTTAAAAACAGAAAGAAGAGGAAGAAAAGAAATAATTAAAAGGCGGGGCGGCTGGATGGCTCAGTCATTTGAGTGACTGACTCTTGATTTCGGCTCAGGTCATGATCTCATGGTTCATGAGTTCGAGCCCCACAACGGGCTCTGCACTGACAGGGCAGAGCCTGCTTGGGATTCTCTCTCTCTCTCACTCTCTCTGTTCTTCCTCTGCTTGTGCTCTCTCTCACTCTCTCAAAATAAATAATTTTTTAAGAGAAAGAAAAGGCAATATACACTCCTGCCAGATACTTAATGAATAAGGGAGACATACATAAAGAAAATAAAACTAAAAAGCAGTACATGATTCTAAGGAAAATGGAAGTTTTGTGACGAAAAGACGTGTAATAACATTACACTACAAAGTTCCGGTATACATCATATTAAAAAGGACTAAATAACGTAAAGACTTCAGCGCAGCCACCTGTCGGGAAGCCTGCACACCCAGCCTGATGTTCATGGTCTTCACACATGGAAGAGGACTGCAAGTAGCCCTGGACAAGCTGGAGGCTCACCCTCCTGTCAGTGGGCACACAGCCCCCAGCCCTGCAGTGCAGCTGGCTCAGTGGGTAGTTGGCCCTCCCCTGGGGCAGCCTTGAACTAGGCCATCGCCATGTCACATGCTCTGCTCACCAGGTAGGCAGCAGGGATCAATCTGTAATCAAGTGTATTGGGCTGAGCAGGGCTCGTTTCACAGGAGTGCAACCCATTGGGACAATGGAGCATGTGCATGGACAGAGGATATACACACAGTATGTCTGCCATTCCTTGCCATTCATTTGCACATGATGTTCCCCATGTCCCATGAACAGAGAATTGCAGCGGGCCCACGGTGTGTAGAAATTCAGGTGAGACTTAAGAAAGGTTAAGTGTGTTGTATCTACAACTGAATGAGTACAGGTGGTGACAGCCAAAGTAGGCAGAGCTTTCTGTTTGAACGAGAAACTAGCTTCCATCTCGGAAAGAAGGCAATGATGTTGTAAGAAATATAAATGATATCAAAGAACCATATCTTAGCTTTCTTCACTAGAGTTACATACTTGATTTACTGATGCTGAAAATTATGACATAAGACAGAAAGGAAAAGGTAGTGCAACACATAGTTCCTTTTCCTCTTGGTCCTTACTCATCAGGAAGCTGGAAGGAGAATGTGCACATGTCAAGAAGTGCAATAGTGAGTTCGTTTTGTGCAACATTTTCCTACTGTTCTGGGAGAATGAAATGCATGTGTGTATGTGAATTACAAAACCCAACCTGTTTAATTTTGGTGATCCTACATCTGAGTTGAATGCTGTTCATTGCATTTAAAGCTGACGTTGCTAATAAAGAGATGAAAAGGAAAATTTATGCTAATATTTTAAATTTTGCTTTAGTTAGAATGGTATTAAATAGAAAATTAAAAAACACCAAAAAACCACAAAAAGGAAAAAACCTCTTATATTTTTGTACCTTTCAGGGCACATTTTTCCTGCTTTTTGAACAAGGATTTCTGAATTTTCATTTTGCACCGGGCCCCACAAATCAGGTAGCCAGCCCTGCTTCTAAGGTCTAGTCGGCTTGATATTTTTCATTAGTGTCTTTTTGTTTTCTTCTCTGTCCCCACTTTGCCTTGATTACATTAACTAGTGGTTGTCTGTTTTTTTTCTTTCATTTTTTTCCAAAGAATGAGGATTCTGACTCATATGTTAGTTCTACTGTCTTTCTATTTTGCACATCACTAATATCTACTTTTATTTTTATTGTTTCTTTGTTTTACTTTGATGTTTTTATGGGCTTTTTTAGATGGGAATTTACTTAATTTCATTATTTTCTCCCATTCTAATTGACATGCCCCACAGTCTGAATTCTGACTCCCTCATCCACTGCCAAACCATCAGAAATCTCCCTGGCACTGGATTCCATGTTAAAATGAGGCGAAATCTCCTTTATTCAGCGGGCTAATCAACTGTAGAAAAGGCACGGCCCCGTGGGGCTGCAGTTGCAGCTTCTTGCCACGAGGCGGAGACAAAGCACACGAGAGTAAGGCCACTGTTGGCTTCCAGGGCGACCCAAGGCGTCTAATTAGTTGTTCATTAGTTGTTTGCCAAACTTCCTGAACAAGGTCAGCCTCCCACCCTCTCTCTTCTGTCCCTCTCCCCACAGGGCTCTTGCCAACCCCTGGAAGCGGGCCAAAGAGGCCAATCAAGAAAGCTCTGCGGGCACGGTGAAGAAAACGGGCATCCTGGAAAGAACGCAAAGGGGCTTAGTACCCAACCTAGGGGAGAGGAAAGGATTACCCTGACCGCCAAGCAGGACAGCAGGAGGCCCGCGCTCGGATTTGGAGAGTGCTGTGTGCGTGTGTGTTCACCTACAGGGTCCTCCATCTCTTTTCAGGAGTGTGAGGTGCCTCTGAGGCCAAGCATATGGTGGCAGGATTGCAGGAAGTTGGGACTGGTTTCAAGTCCTAACTAGCTGAGATGAAGTCATCCAGGGATTGGCACAGGTGCCCAAAGGCGCAAGGAATGGGCCGCCAGAGCCGGGTTCAAAAAAGAAATCGCAAGAAAATTAGAAACTGTCCAGGTCAGTCAAATGACAATGAAGATGGGTCATATCAAAATCTGTGGGACGCAGCTAATGCAGCGTTTAGAACAAAATTTATAAGGGTACCTGGGTAGCTCAGTCCATTAAGCCTCTGACTCATGAACTCGGCTCTGACAGTGGGGAACCTGCTTGGGATTCTCTCTCCCCCCACCCCCACCCCTCCCCACTCACTCTCATTCTCTCAAAATAAATAAACTTTTAAAAAATTTATAGTTTTAAATACTTTCTATGAAAGAAGTCTAAAAATCAATGACCTAACATTTCACCCTATGAGGCTAACAGAAGAGCAAAGCAAACTAAAATGGAGGAGGTGGGTACCACCTGCGGGGTCTCCACTGCTCCCCTTGTTTGGCCCCCTTGTGCCCCTTAGTGTCAGGGTGCTGGCCCCGGCACATCCTCTCTGGAGGCAGGGATGGGTGGGTGCATGGCCTGCTGGTGGGTTAGAGAGGGGACGTGCCTGGGTGTACTGGGATAGTTCAGTTAAAGCCCCAGTTCCACAGGGTGGTGGCTTCTACCAATACAGATCTTTTTGACCTGGGCTGCTTTCACTTTGAGAGAAGGACTAAGATTGAAGAAACATCCAAAGCAACTCCTGAACCCTCCTAGCCTGGCCCTTCACCAATTTCTCTTACTGCTGTTAAAAACTGATTAAAAAAGACAATTTAGATGAGACGCACAAGCTTTAACACTTCATCGTGGCCAGTATCCTTCCGGAGAACTGCAAAATAGGACAAGATGCCTTTATAGAATAAAGAACAAGAGACAAAAATATCTCATTGGCTGGGGCCACATAGCAACCTTGTTTGGGGTAAGAAGGCCCAGATTGGCTTGGCGTTTAGGGATTGGCTGACTGAACATACTGCATTTCTGGTCAAGGGGAGCATTTACAAGGACGCAAACATTATCTAAACGTTGGTTTGCTGAGGAGCATCCAGGAGCAGCTCCATCTTGGGTTGAGGGTTATTTCAACAGTGCTGAAGGGAGAGTTACCAGGGTACACACCTCTGATTCAGACACAACTGAAAAAAACAGAAGACCCCAGTGTTCCAGGAACTCTAGGAAATGAAAGAAAAGCAAGTATAGCATATTTGAAGAGAGAAATCCAGTATATTGGTTTATCTTCTGCTGGTGAGGAGGTCTCCCCTAATTGCTCCAATACAGTTCAAGAGACACAATTAACAAAGACACCGGGGTTATGATTTCTGAGGCATCTGGAGATGAAGGGTGCCAGTGCCTTCCTACCAGAGCAAGTAGAAATGATACTGCAGAATTGGAAATTCAACCTCTTTGAGAAAATGGGCAAATTCCTCCAAAAATACAACTTAGCAAATCTTCCACAGTATTAAACAGAAAACCTAAATTTAAATGACCTATTCAGGTGCTGGGTAACCATGGATGAGCTGGATAACCTCAGCACCTTTATTTCTTATACTATTTAATTTAGCAACCAATAAATATTCGTTCTTCTTCCTGTAAATCTCATCTTAAAGGTATAACCTTTAAAAAGGGAACTTCACTGCTATAATGGCCACATTTAATCCTACTTGTTCCTATGTTTTAGGTTTATTCTTATACAATTTCTCCCCCAAAAGCAATGTTGCTTGCTTTTTCCATTTTTTGTAATATTTGAAGAGTTATGCCACAATTCTATCAGTGGTAATAATGAAACTTTTTCAAAACTCTTCTTAAATTTGTACTTATCCAGTAGTGGTTGTGGAATGATCTGAAGAAAACTTCAGACTTATGTGCCCAGCTCCTGTCTCATGGAAAACTACCATAAAGTGGCATTCACCTATTCCTTTCTAGAACTAATCTAGTTAAAAAAAGGGCAAAGGATCTGAACAGAAATTTCTCCAAAGAAAATATACATATATGTACACTTGTAAAAACATTTATGAAAACATACCTATTGTATATATGTCTAAATATTTTTGAAAATATGCATATATCTTTTAGAAAAATAAGTATTGATGAGGATGTGGAAAAATAAGAACCCTCACATATTGCTGGTGGGCTTATAAAATGGTGCAGCTACTTTAGAAAATAATCTGGCATTTCCTCAAACAGGCAAACATAGAGTTAACTTGTGGCTCAACTATTTCTCTCAAGGTACATACCCAAGAGAACTGAAAACATGTCCACACAAAAACTTATACATGAGTGTTTACAACATTATTTATAATAACCAAAAAGTGGAAACAACTGAAATGCCCATCAACTGATGAATGAACTGTGGTAGATGCATACAATGGAGTTTTATTTAGCCATAAAGAAAAATGAAGTACTGATACTTGTTACATGGATGAATCTTGAAAATATTATGCTAAGTGAAAGAAGCTGGACACAACAGGCTACATATTCTGTTATTTTGCTAATATGAAAAGGCCACAGTAGAAAAACCCACAGAAAGAGAAAGTAGATGAATGGTAACCTGATGCTGGAGTGAGAAGGGCAATGGGGAATTACTGCTACTGGGTATGGGGTTTCTTTTTGAGGTGATGAAAATGTTCTGAAATTGGATAATGGTGATGGTCCCACAACTCTGAATATACTAAAAACCAATGAATTGTACTTTAAGAGTGAACTGTGTGGTGTGAGAATTAGATCACAATAAAACTGTTATTTTTAAAAATTCTATTGATTTGATTTAAATTTACAAAGATAAATCGACAACTATTTTTCCAAATATGTTTCTTCTCTTATTACATTATTCTATGTTCTTCAGGAAAGATTATCCTATAAACAACTCTTGGATTATTTCTTATTCCTCATATTTTCAATTTGTTGTCAATATTGTGACAGTCACTTTTTTCCATTACATTTTCTATTTCTTCTATTAATAACAGCTTTTTACTTATGCATGTTGATAAGTTATTTATCTCCACCTTACTAATTCTACCAGTTGGATTTTCTGGTCACCAAACATATAATTTCAAATGATGTCGGTTCTTTTTCTCTTCCTTTCAAATATTATTAACTTGTTTTTTCTCCTATTATCTGGGAACTTCAGAGCAATGCTAATAGTAGTGACATCAAAAATCATTTTTCAATCCTGCTTCTGTAAGAATCCTTATAGTTATTTACAATGTTTATATAGTTTCTGATTTAAGTAAGTTTCCTTCTATCCCTACTTAAAAAAAAAAAAAAAGCCTGTAGAATTTTGCCAAATACTTTTACATCATTTAGTAAGTATATTACCTTTATTAATGTACATTTCTACATTTGAACTAGTCTGGAAGTCCTGCGATAAATCTTAGTATTGCTTTTACTAAACTGCTAGATTTGCCTTGTTAATCACCAAATCAGAAAATGTAACTTCCCTTTTATTTATATTCTTTTTCTTCTAGATGTTGTTTTTCTTTTTTCCCCATCATCCTACTTATTAGAGTTGGTCTATTGACTCATTAAACATATTTTTGTATCTACTTAATGTGTATATTTATATTAATGCATTCCTTTTATTTTCTTTGGGTTTGTATCATTATTCTATCTCCTTTTTAAAAAAATTGAATACTTAATTTATATTTTAATTTTATTATTTTCTAATAACTGTATTTTTTGTTTGGATTTATTCTTTAACGCAAAAATTACTTACAAAATTATTTTTTATTTTCTAAACAATTTTGTAGTACTATTTTAACTTGTTCATCTACTTTTATCTCATTATAGTTAAAAAACAAAAAAAAACAGGAAGGGCTTGAATATTTCCCTTGGGGAGAATTTGCTGAGATTTTCTTTGTAGCCATATATATATTATCCATTAAAAAATTCCATGAATACTCGAAAATAATGCATACTTCTCTGTGGGGGAAAGCATTCTCTTACATGGCTGTTACACAAACTTAATTTAAAAAAGTCAAACCCACTACTAAAAGTATTTCTTTAGCACTGGGTATTATATGGAAACCAACTTGACAAACTATTAAAAAAAGTATGTCTTTAACAATGAAAAATAAGAATTACTAAAAATATAAAGGATGACATATAAACAACTTTCCTCATCTCACTACAACTTTTGTGTACCTGAAAACCCTTTCATTATAAGAAACATACATGCTTGTAATAAATTATTTCTAAAAATAATTTTCTAAATATATTTTTAAAAACAAACCAGTTTGGGGATAATTCCATTATAAGTTTTGATCTCAATGAGAACATATTTTTTTCAAGGTTAATTGCAAGAACAGTGTTTTTTGTCGGTACAAACATAATACTGAGTAAATGAGCATTTTGCCTAAAATTTTTCTTGCATAACAATTTACCACTGAGTGCTCAGGTATAAGTGATAACATATTGCTGCAGGCTTTCCCACATTCATTTCTCTGATAGAATTTCATTTCTAAAATGAGTTCTCTGATATTCAAGATGTACTATGACAAAAAACATCACTACATTTATTACATTGATAAAGTTTCTCCCCTGTGTGCGTTCGCTTAGGTTTAGTAAGGGCTGAGCTTAAGCTGATAGATTTCCCACATTCATTACATTGATAGGGTTTCTCTCCTGTATGAGTTCTCTGATATCAAATTAGTGATGTTCTATAGTGAAACAGTTTTTGACAGAGATTACATCGATAGGGTTTCTTCCCAGAATGAATTTTTAGATGTTCAGTGAGATGCGTGCTTCGGCTGAAGGTTTTTCCACATTCCTTACAAACATAAGGTTTCTCCCCAGTATGAGTTCTCTGGTCTTCAGTAAGATGTGCGCTCCGATTGAAGGCCTTTCCACATTCATTACATTCACAGGCTTCTCTCCTGTATGACTTCTCTGATATTGAATGAAGGCTAGTGTATGACTGAAGGCTTTTCCACATTCATTACATTTATAGGGTTTTTCTCCTGCGTGAGTTCTCTGAAATCGGATTAGTGATGTGCTATGGCAAAAAACGTTGTAACATTCCCTACATTAGTAGGACTTTCCCCCAGAATGTGAGCTCCGGCTGAAGGCTTTCCCACATTTGATACATGCATATAGTTTCTTTCCAGTATGAATTCTGTGATGTTGAGTAAGGGCTGAAATATGGCTAAAAGCCTTTCCACATTTATGACAAGGATAGGGTTTTTCTCCAGTATGAATTCTCTCATGATTTCTAAGAGATGACCTATGACTAAACATTTTTTCACATTCATTACACTCATAAGGTTTCTCACCAGTATGGACTCTGATGTTGAATAAGATTAGTGCTCTAAAAGCTTTCCCACATTCATTACATTCATAAGGCTTTTCTCCAGTGTGTATTCTTTGATGTTGAATAAGATTAGTGGTCCGGCTGAAGGATTTACCACACAGTTTACATTCATGCTTTTCTCTCATAAAGATTTTCTCAGGTTCCATTAGTACCGAAATATGGCTTTACATTTCTTAAATTGTTTCCAGAATAAGTAAAGTTTGATGTAAAAATGCATCTTTTCTTATATCTAATAAACTATTTTCCATTTAGCAGTTGCCTTTAAAAAATTCAACTGAAACAGAACTATGCTGTAAGCTTCCATCATTTGTGGCATGAATATGTCATCATTATCTTTAGAAACTCTCAGTTGTTTAAAAAAAGTTGAGCTCAGGTTAGATATTTCCTCAAAATTATTATAGTAATGAACTTCCTCTTATCTTGTAATTCGGTTTTACTAGTGTTTCTCAAACTAGTTATTAAATTCCCATTCTTCTAATGCAAAGTTTTAGGAACCATCATTTAGAAAAATGTCTAACACCATGCCATGACACTATCTGTTTTTCAGAAGCTTTCTGCTTTGGAGTTGATGTTCTGAGTTTGGATATAGTATCCAGGATTAAGGAGAAGACAATATCTCTTTCCTCTAGAATATAAAAGGAAAAAATAAAACTCGCTCATCAGTTATAGAAAAAAACATAATAAAAATAAAAATGAACCAATGCTATGACCAAACAAAAGATTATACAGGATAGTCCTGATTAATATGCACGTTTATTTTTTTTAATGTTTTATTTTTGAGAGAGAGAGACAGCGTGAGCAGGGGAGGGTCAGAGAGAGAGGGAGACACAGAATCTGAAGCAGGCTCCACGCTCTGAGATAGCTATCAGCACAGAGCCCGACGCAGGGCTCGAACCCATGAACTGCAAGATCATGATCTGAGCTGAAGTTGGACGCTTAACCAACTGAGTCACCCAGGCGCCCCAATATGCACGTTTAAAGAAGGGAAGAATTCATACAGATAGGTATGGTAAAAGAAATAGAAGTATTGAGACAAAATATATAGCATAATCAAAAAGATGGAAAAAAGTATATGACATGACAAAAAAATGACACTAATTCAAATGAATTTCTTTGGAAAACAGAGGTTAAAAAAAGAAAAAAGGAAGGCAAAGTGAAATGGGATTAAATAATGAAAACTCTGACAAGCACAGAAATTCAATGCCATATAACAGGAGACAGGAAAATTAAAGTTTCCTATCATAGTAGCAATATGACAAATATGAGATGTTTTAGATAAAGACACTTGTTAACTTATCTAAAGTGGATAATGAGAAAACAAGGCTACTGAATTTAGCAAAACAGCACAATATGAATGATATGGGCCTGGACTGGGATGATACTAAAAATAATTTAATATAGGAGTAAATCTAAAACATTTAAAAAAAAGAAAAATTTAAAAAAATGGACACTGATTATGGGGAATTTTTACAACATGAAATAAAGATACAATAGTTTCTAACCAATAAATTTGGAACTAGTAATGGTACTAATAGTGGTACTAACAGAGGAACTAATAATACCCTAATAGTGGTACTAATGATAGAAATATTGAAGGGAAAAGAAAAGTTGGTGATTTCATTTTTTACCACATTGAACTTAAAGTGATCTACAGTGATCTAAAGTGAAGTGGGACAGGCTCTAAGCAGGACAAACTATGGGGACAGAATGCAAGTGAAATATTTGGACTGAAAAAAAAAAACATATCAGGGAGGTAATGACATGGAAGGACTATTTGAGGATATCAGAATGCATGAATTCTTTGAGATAAAAAATCAACAAGCAGAAAATAAATCTTGAAAGCACATACATTTGGGAGTGCCTGGGTGGCTCAGTCAGTTAAGTGTCCGACTTCAGCTCAGGTCATGATCTCATGGTTCGTGAGTTCGAGCCCCCCATCAGGCTCTGTGCTGAGAGCTCAGAGCCTGGAGCCTGCTTTGGATTCTGTGTCTCCCTCTCTCTCTGCCCCTCTCCCGCTCACACTCTGTCTCTCTCTCTCAAAAACAAATAAAAACATTTATAAAACTAAAAAAAAAAAAAAAAAGCACATGAGGGGCAGCTGGGTGGCTCAGTCGGATAAGCATCGGACTTTGGCCCAGGCCATGATCTCACGGTTTGTGAGTTCGAGCCCCACATTGGGCTCTGTGCTCACAGCTGAGAGTCTGGAGCTCATTTCAGATTCTGTGTCTCCCTCTCTCTTTGCACCTCCCCCCTCACACGGTCTCTCCCTCTCTTTCCTCCAAAAATAAACAAACATTAAAAAAAAATTTTTTTAGGGGCGCCTGGGTAACTCAGTCAGTTAAGCGTCCGACTTCGGCTCCGGTCATTATCTCATGGTTCGTGGGTTCAAGCCCCACGTCAGGCCCTGTGCTCACAGCTCAGAGCCTGGAGCCTGCTTCAGATTCTGTGTCTCCTTCTCTCTCTGACCCTGACCCTCCCCTGCTCATGCTCTGTCTCTCTCTCTCAAAAATAAATACAAACATTAAGCACATGCATTTGTGTTAGGGAGAAAGTGAAGCTAATTAAAAAGCATTTGGGAAAGGACAAGAACAAAGAAGAATCCACCAATGTCACACAAGCAAAACAAACAAACAAACATCAAATGCAGCAATAAGTCTGAATACAGAAAGGACAAAAATCAGGGTGCCATCAAGGAAGAATTCAGGATTCAGGAGTGTCTTCCAAATAATTTTAGTATAAAAATAGAAGAATCTAACTTCAAAGACTACAACAGAATAGGAATTCAGGCTGTAGCTAATAGTCCAGTAACGAAAGGAGAATAAAATTGAAACGTGGATACAAATTAAGTTATTGTTATGCAAGGTGTTCTTTTAAAAGAGAAACTTTTGACTGCCTGAAATTAGAACTGGAAGCAACTGAATCATGAAATAATCATTAAATCAAGGCCTTAAAATCTTGAGGAGTGAAAAATAATAGAATCTGGGTATATAAATGGAGAGGTATCTCTTTCTCTGAGATCAGAGTTATGTGAGAAGATGAATAAAGATAGGTAGAAATGAAGTTGATGTTCGCATTAGATAACTCCATTTTCTATACCAGTAAAAGGGCTCTGAACAGTGGGCACTAACCAACATTTCCAAATCTACCTTCTAGTACCAATATTGTTACCACCACCACCACCACAATGGGACAGATGGACTGTTGCTTACAAGGATTTCCAGCTATTTGGTTGTTACGGAGCTATCTGATTTTTTTCTTGGTTAAGTATTTTGTGACATTTCTCCGTTTTTTCCTAGTATCTATAAATATGGTTCTTCCCACTTGAAAGATAACATGCAATTTTAAAAGCTGATATCCTATTCTTGGTTTAGGATATAGGCCTGGGTGTTTTGAGAGACCTCACAAGTGTGTCCTAAGTTGTCTTCAGGAACTCTAAGATATACAATGTTGATACTAAGGTAATATAATAAAGCTATCCATTTACAATGTTTTAAAGAAATGAGGTGTCACCTGTTTAATAGTAAAATAAATACCTTATCTTTGTGCACAAATAAAAAATCTCTGGTCCCAAAACTCAAAGCCCAGTCTCAGATATGCATTTATAAAACATATTTTGACATTTCAGGGGAAGAGTCACTGTAATCTGTACTAGTTATAAAGCTTAACTTATCCAAGGAGACAAGCCTGCAATTGTCATCACATCCCTTACAAGTCTCTGATAAAGATTCAGTTTTCATTCTTGCAAGGAAAGTTCACTGGCACATCTTCCAAAGCCACAGGTTCCTAAAACATCAAATACCTACTCACTAAAGGATCACTTACGCAACCATTTACAAAAGAAAGAGTAAAGCTAAGAACTGAAAATAACAAAGTGGGGGACTAGGAAGTTGTTCAGAGAGGACTCAGGGTTCTAAGTAAAAAAAAAAGTGATAAAGTACATTATTTGGTACCACTATATATCTAGAAAGTACGAGAAGCAAAACAAGAGGAGACAATTGAGAATGTTACTATATATATATATATATATATATATATATAATTTTTTTTAACGTTTATTTTTGAGAGAGAGAGAGAGGCAGAGTACAAGCTGGGGAGGGGCAGAGAGAGAGACAGACACAGAATCCAAAGCAGGTCCCAGGCTCCGAGCTGTCAGCACAGAGTTCGACGTGGGACCCGAATTCACAAACGGTAATATCATGACCTGAGCCAAAGTCAGACACCCAACCGACTGAGCCACCCAGGCGCCCCAAGAATGTTGCAATATTTGAAGGAATAAGGATGGAAGATTTTCCCAACTGATGACTCATGGATTCAAGAAGTCCCAAACCATAAGCAAGCTAAATACAAAGAAAAGCACATCCAAGGATATAGTCTAACTTCTAAAAATCAGGGACAAAAAGAACAGTATTAAAAGCAGTTTAAGAAACAGGCATGGTAAGTTCAAAACAACAACACTGCTCACTTCTCAGCAGTTAAACAGAATCAACTGAAAAACAATGCACGTTTCTGGATGAAATGACTCAATATTTTAAATTTGCCAGTTCTCTCTTATGAGTTGAAGGTACCACACGCCCTCCCAAATTTGCTTAAGTCCTAACCCCCAGTACCTCAGAATGTGACACTATTTGGAAAGAATCAATGCAGATACACATATGAGATACTAGAGTAGGGTAAGCCCCTAATCCAGCATGACTGGTGTCCTTGTAGAAAGATAGGTGAAGACAAAGACACTCAGGGAGTACACCGTGTGACAACGAAAGCAGAGATTAAAGTTATGCAGCTGTAAGCAAGAAATGCCAAAGACTGTCAGCAAACCACCAAAAGCCAGGAAGGATTCCCCTACACATTTCAGAAGCAGCATGGTCTGGCCAACACGTGGATTTTGGACTTCCAGCCTTCAGAACAGTAGGACAATAAATCTCCGTTGTTTTAAGCCACCAGTTTTGTGGTACTTTGCTACAGAAGCCCTATGAAACTAATATGCCTCCCAATTTTACTTACAGAATATATATTTTTGAAAAAGAAAAACAAAATGAGGCTGAAGGGGGATTTGTCCATACTACACATCAAAGCATACAGCTATGTTAATTAAAACAGGGCAGTACTGACGGAAGAATAGACAGAAAAAATAAAACAGAATTAAAAGCCTGGAAATAGGCCCATTCTTTTATAGGGATTTATACATGATACATGTGTCATCTCAAATATTTAGGGAAAGATGGAGATTCAATAAATGATCTTGGGACAACTAGCCTACCCATTTAGGGAAAAATAAACTTAACACTATTGCCTTATAAAAATAAATAATTGGTGAATTAGAGTGAAACATTCAAAATAAAGCTACAAAATAACCAGAAAACATATTAGAACAATATTTTTATAATCTTGCAGTGGAGAAGTCTTTAAAAATGTAAACCCTGGAGGTTATACAGGAAATGACTCAGATCTGACTACACAAACCTACAAGGCAATCAATGAAACTAAAAGAGAAAAGTCATATTAGGAATGAATATTTGCAACCAAAACAAAAGGATCATTGGCTGTATTATATAGAATTTCTACAAGTCATAGGAAAAAATATAATGCACTACAAATATGAGCAAAGGAAACAAACAGGAAATTTACAGAAGAAATACAAAAGGCCAACAAATGAGAAGATTTTCAACCTCATTTTTAGTCATGGAAATATAAATTAAAATGAGATCTCATTTTTCAAACACTAGATTGGCAAAAATGTTAAAAACAGGTTAACATCCAGTACTGCTTACGTATGTGGGGAAACAGGTGCTCTCATAACCATTAGTGGGTGTTTAAAATGTAATAGCTATTTCAGGAGGGAAAATTTTTTGAAAAGGTACTTACTTATATGTATTAAAGTCTCATTACCATCATACCAGATTCATGGCAATAATTTCTCTTTGTCTGAATCATGTATTTTAATAATATTTATGTTATCTGCAAAAATTAACCCGTGGCATATTATACTTCCTCTGTTACTACATTTATTATACTTCAATGTTCTACTTCCAATGTTCTGTCTTCCTTCCTAGACTATAAGCTTCTGGAGGACAGTGACACTAACTTACTCTTCTGTCTTTAGCACCATACATAGAACCTGGCGTGCATCACGCACCCACTAAATATTTCTCTGAATGACTGCAGACTTCTCTTGATTCCCAATCCGGTGCTCTTCATACTATAGCAGCCTGCCAGTTAAACCTGCTACCTTAAAGAAGTGTGATTTAACACACTATTTTCCCCTATGTCTCAACAGTCAAAGTGTACAGACTGCATTATGATACTACCAAAAATTCAGAATTGAACAGGATTAAGATCCTAAAATATCATCTAATCTGTCCTCCCTTCCCTTCCCTGTCCCTCAGACCGACCTACAGCTAAACCATTACTCACTGCATTTTTCAATTCAACACTTATTGAACGTATTCTAACCGCAAAGGAAGTGTAGAGTTAATGTTTCCTGTGGTCCACTTTCATATTTCTAAGCAAGGAGTATAATCACTAATTGTTTTTGAAATCCCCATGTACTTGGTAGGGTGCACCGTGTACTCTAGATATTTTTTTTAGGTTTTTTTTAACGTTTTATTTATTTTTGAGACAGAGCATGAGAGGGGGAGGGGCAGAGAGACAGGGAGACACAGAATCCGAAGCAGGCTCCAGGCTCTGAGCTGTCAGCACTGAGCCCGATGCGGGGCTCAAACCCACAAACATGAGATCATGACCTGAGCCGAAGTCAGACGCTCAACCGACTGAGCCACCCAGGCGCCCCAGCACTCTAGATGTTTCAATGAGTACTTGTTGATTAATATTTGACAAACTGGTATTTATTCCTTTATCAGCTTAGTTGCTGGAAGCCTGCATCTCGAAATTCTAAACCACACCTCTGCTGTTGCTGCCGAATCTGTGAGGTTTCTGGACCTGTGTAGCCAGACAGACCCATGACAACCTCCCAAAAATGTAATCGCAGACTCTGTCGTTCTTACTTTCTAGTATACTCGTGACCTGACATGGGTTACTAAAACTCTGTGGTTACTATTCTTTCAACTCGGAACCATCACCACAATTGGCCAGGCAAAGATATGTGACCATCCTAATCTTTGCCATGTCCCTCAGATCATCCAACTGTGAATTCTTTGTGTGTGCGTTTTTTTTTTCCAGGCTAACTCTGCTGTTGTTAGAGCAGCGAAGACAAGAAGGTAAACACAAGGACCAGATGCTAGAGACTTTCACTTTCTGAACCTCACAAAGGATGTCATGAAGTCAGGCATTTGAGCTAGAAAGAGGCTCAGGAAACATGAAGACTAACTTCCTAGTTTGCCCAAGACATATTTCAAGAGAGCAATAATTAAGTGACTTGCCTAAGGTCACACAGCTAGCCAGGGAGGGCTAGCACTATGGCCTCTCTCCTGTTCTCAAGTTCGGTATTATTTCTCTCCATTTAAAAATAGTCCAAGCACTACTTTTGAAAAAAAAAAAAATGACAAGAATGACCAAAAGAATAAGTTTGAATTACTAGTCAAAGTCATAGAAGAAAAAGTTTAGAAATCTATAGAAAAATTTTTTAAGTTTATATATTTTGAGAGAGAGAGAGAAAGAGAGGGAGGGAGACAACGAGCAGGGAAGGGGCACAGAGAGAATCCCAAGCAAGTTCCATGCTCCAAACTGAGCTCAACGTGGGGGCTCAATCTCACGACCATGAGATCATGACCTGAGCCAAAATCAAGAGTCAGACACTGAGCCAACTGAGCCACCCATGTGCCCCTGTAGAAATTTTTTTTTAAGTTTTTTTTTTTTTTAATGTTTATTTATCTTAGAGAAACACAGACAGTGTGAGCAGGAGAGGGGCAGAGAGAAAGGGAAACACAGAATCCGGAGCAGGCTCCAGGCTCTGAATTGTCAGCACAGAGACTGACATGGGGCTCGAACTCACTAACCGGGAGATCATGACCTGAGCTGAAGTTCGGATGCTTAACCAACTGAGCCACCCAGGCGCTCCGGAAGAAATGTCTTTAAAGAGTAATGGGCTATTCAAGTTTCCATGAATCTTTCTAAAGACATGAATACATTACAAATTAAGTGTTTAAATAATGATCATAACACTGTATTCATTATTAATCAAATGCATAGACAGCTGTAAACATTTTAAATGGACAGACTTATGGTTGACACATGCAACTTGAATGGCTGTAAAGCAAATCTCCATTCACAAATGACACTGGAATCTATACACAAGTGAAGTGAAATCAATATGCACCTCAATGGTCTCAGCCCAACCTGAAAATATAGACAGCAAAGCTTTGGGAATTGGCTTAGATGTCTTGTCTTTTCTATATTTGACACAAACCAAACTGAAAATGAGTCGCACTTGAAAAGAAGGAAATTCCGTGCATTTAGTTCTGTTCCAACAGGGCTATAGTTGAACTCTTTGAACAGAAGTCCCTTGTAACTCAAGGATGAGAGATGCATGAAATAACAGCAGAGATTTCTTCCAGAGCAAATTAGTGTTGATGGATATTATCTCATTTATATTTTTTTAAATCGGCGTTTGAATTTTTCTATTTTTTCTGGAAAAATTAATGTTGTTGATATATCCAAATAAAAATATATATGAATGGCAGAACTATCAGGAATTTTGCCCAACAATTGTCCCAGATCCTGGCCTGGGTACACGAGAGGAAGGGGGAGCTAATGCACAAGTAGAGTGGTTGGCCAAACATTAGAGCACAGACCTTTCCTCTAGAGTAACAGGAGGACGAACGACATGGGAATACTTCCAGGAAGGTGGCTGGATGTGAGGGTGAGAGCCTTTGGAAGTTCTTTTCCGGTTGTTCTCTTGTTTTGGTGAAATAGGAAGCAAGGATCATCAGCTGAGGGTGAAGATGGGGAAGGAGCTGTAGGTCTGATGTGCCTAACGTGTCAGATGGTTGGCAGGAATGGGGCACTGGATCACTGCCGGAGCTTCCTAACTAAATGTCATATGTTTTGCTCCCATAGAGTCTATTCTCAACAGAGCATCCTAAATGGTTCCTTTAACATATAAGTCAAATCATGTCACTTCTCTCCTCAAAAATCCTCCTACAAAAATTGGTAAATTGCACATAAATTATACCTCAATAGAGCTGTATAATCTACTACAACCACCTTCCTGTGGCTTCTCATCTCGCTCAGAGTAAAAGCCAACCTCCGACACAGCCCTGTGCTCTGGAGCCCTCTTACCTCTCTCAACATCTGTCATCTACTGTCAACATCAACTCACTCTTCTGTCCACAATGGCCTCCGTAAAGGCCTAATGCCTTTGAGCCTCTGTGCCTTTGCATTTGCTGTCCCCTTTATGAATTCCCCACCCCAACCTCCGCTATCTGCAAAGCTCGGCCCCTCATTTTTATCAAGTCTCAACTCAATGTCACACTACATGAAATAACAGCCATCCTGGTCCCTCCCTAAGCCCATTCCTCTAGCGTAGTTTCCTCTGCTAGTCACTATCTGACACACTGGATATTTACTTTATTGTCTGTGTTCCCATCCTGGACCATCAAGTCCACGAACGCAGGGCCTTTGTTTTGTTCACGGCTGTGTCCCCAGCGTCTCAAACACTACCGGGTAAAAAGCAGGCCCTCCATTAACATTTACTCAATGACAAAAAAAAAGTAAGATCTTTCCTCCCTATGGGCACAGAGATGATATTTCAGTTAAGAAAAAGTAAAATCGAGTTGCATACCAGACTCACTTGTATGTTTTATGCGTATAACATTGCCAAAGAGACTCAACAAAGTACCTGGAGTTAAGTGTGAGATGGAAGATTCTGCTGTTTCCTCAGTCTCACTTCTCACATGGCCTCTCCTAAGTGAGTTTCAGAGGAAAGAGCAAAGACCTTGACGTCAGAAGGCCTACGTTCGGGGTGGAGAGGGGGTGGGGAGACTACGAAGTTCCTACATCAGTTTTCCTCTAATTCCCAAACAAGGGCTGGAGCGGCGGTCCCTCTCCTTTGAGTGTCTGATCCCACCACAGCCAAAGGCCCCGCAGCCCCGCACTCCGGCTTCGCAACCTGCCCTCCTACCCCCAACCCCCAAGTGAGAGCCCAAACCCTGACCCTTAAGGCTGGGGTGCCCAGCCAGGGCTCTGCCTCCCCTAACCCAGAGACAGTCCTAGACCTGCTTATATTCGTTGTGGAGTTCAAGAAACCGCTTCGCGCTGAACACGGACGCGAACCGCGACCTCCGATTCTCGGTCTTTCTTCTGCCCCCGCCACTGAGCCAGGAAGACCCGCTCAACAGGCCTCTCGCGCCCCTCCCCATCCTCCAGGCTCTGGAGGAGTCCTGGGCGGAGGTCCCTCTTCGGCTACCACCCGGGTGCAGGCGCCACGGAAAAAACGGACTCACCAGCTCCACGAAGCAACTAGGAACACCGTCCGACTCTCCAGCGTCTTCGCCCCGCAAGCCAGGAAACGCGCCTCCGCACGCGGCCGTCTGGAACTACATTTCCCAGCATGCTCTGCACAGGCAGGGCGCCCGACCGCAGCGTCTTCCACGCGAAGGATAGTTGACTTTCTATATCGTGGCGAGTTGCGAGGGGGAGTGGCTTTCTTTAGTTATTCAAATAAAAAGGAAAAAGGAGGGGAAGATAAGCTTTTTCTTTCAATGTAGATTAATATGAACCCAAAGGGATGCAGATTTTTCCTTAACCTTTACACAAAAGGAACGACTATTCATTATAGTAATAGATGAATATAACCTTTTATTCAACAAGTGAAAAGGACTAAAAAAAAAAAAACACAAACTAGATGGAACTCCTTAACAAAGAGATAATCACTGTTAACACCATGGTATGCCTATAGTATTCTAAAAATAAGTCGCACAGACAGCCCCTTCTTCATGGGTTGGGAGATGTGAAAGAGGAAGAATGATTGATTCCAGCCAAGAATAAGGCAAAACTACTTTTCATGTAACATATTTTCTAGTCCTTTTTTTTTTTTTTTGGTCATTCTGTTACATATTTGGTTATGGTCATTGTAATGCCACCCAAAACCTTGCTTTGATGAATCCTTGTAAATTGTGCCTTCCTCCATATCTCTTCCTGAGTAGAGCCCAATAAATACATTTAATTAAAAGGGAATGTGCATACCTTACTTTTTTCTATACAAAGAATATAGGTGGATTGTAGAGATTAGCGATAAGGAAACTTAATAAAATTAAAATCAGATAAAAGCCCACTCTAAGATACCCACTATTATATATTTAAATATTGCATGCTCGGTATATGTGTGTGTGCATATATGTAAATACATATTTTCTCATGGTTAAATATGTACTGTATATTCCTCTGAAATTAAAAATAGGGCAATGTAAAAAAAAAAAATAGAGCAATGTAGGGTGCCTGGGTGGCTCAGTGGGTTAAGCCACTCACTCTTGGTTTCTGGTCTGGTTTCCACTCTGGTCATTATCTCATGGTTAGTGAGTTAGAGACCCAAACTGGGCTCTGCACTGACAATGAGGAGCCTGCTTGGGATTCTCTGTCTCCCACTCTCTCTCTGCCCCTCCCCTGTTTGCTTTCTCTCTCAAAATAAATAAATAAACTTTAAAACAAATAAATGTAATAAAATGAAAGTGCTTTTATTTATATAAAGTTTTATTTATTTATTTTGAGAGAGAAGGGGAGCAGCAGAGGGGTAAAGGGGCAGAGGGAGAGAGAACCCAAAGTAGGCTCCACACTCAGCACTGAGCCTGACATGAAGCTCCATCCCACAACCCTGGGATCATGACCTGAGCTGAAATCAAGAGTCAGATGCTTAACTGACTGAGCCAACCAGGTGCCTTGAAAGTGCTTTTAAAATTTAATTTCTTGTAAACATTCCTTCATGTCTTTAAACATTATTCTACAGTAGTGTTAGCACAGTGAAGTGAGCTACACAGCAATATATAAAAGTGATAACATACCATGAACAAGTAGGGTTTACCTCAGGAATATAAGATTGGATTAACATTAAAAATGTCATGAAATTTTAAAAGTCAAGAAATAAAGTTGACTATTTTTAATGAGTTGTAAAAACACACAAAAGAGTAAAACAGAGATGGAAGTGCAAGAGCCAAAATAATTTGGAAAATTAACAGTATTTGGGGTTTCACATTTAATACTGTAAGTTTTACTCTAAGCTCTTGTGTAGTGGTATTTCCAATACTTTGATATATTTTTTTCATTTCAATATCATTTAACGTTTTCTATTTTCTCTTGTGACTCATCTCTACTTAGGCTAACAAATGGAAATTGACTTTCTCCATCTTTTCAGAAAAAACCCACGGTGTGCCTCCCTCCCATCCTAACCACAGCCACCCATACACTTGCATAACACCATTTTGATCTGTTATATCCGAAGAATGTCTAAAATAGGGGAGATTCAACTGTGAAGTGTGCAACTGTGACATCTTGAAGTGGAAATAAACATAGTACCTAAGCATTTGGGTGACCATCAGCATATATAGCTTCAAGTAAATCTCAACAGCAAGCATGTAAACGTTGCAATTCTTTAATTTGCAAACCATTTTTAAATGATATTTTCAGCACTACTAGAGTAGTTCCATTTGCTTCATTTTTTTTTAAGGGAGAGACAGAGAGCTCAAGTGGCAGAGAGGGGCAGAGGGAGAGAGAGAATCTTAAGCAGGCTCTGCGTGGGGCCTGATGTGGGGCCCAATCCTACAACTCCGGATCATGACCTGAGCCAAAATCAAGAATCAGACACTTAACCAAGTGAGCCACTCAGGTGTTCCCATTTGTTTCAACTGTTAACTCCGCCTGGAAACTCTGAAATATCTATAAGTTTATGTATAGTATAATTTTTGAGAGTCCCTGAGTATGAATCATGGTGTCCTGTGTAATCCCTTAAATTCCAGTTGTTTAAAGAGACTAATTCATAGTGACCAAGAAATGCCTATTATACTACTACTGAAGTAGAAAGAAGGCAGTATGAAGTATCCTTCTAAAGAGAATACAAGTAAATAGGTTCAGATATCAAAATGCTAGGAGGAAAGTTAAAAAAAAACTGTAAGAATTTCCTACCTATTGTATGCTCATGGTGATGTTAGCTATGTAAAGGAAACCATTAAACAGAAGACAAGACACCGAAAATAGAGATACGGGCTCTTCTAAGGATCTGAAACATGAAATGCCTATAGAAGGGGCACAAGCTCTCTTCTTGCTGAAGTCATATACAGAATTAATGGGATGATAGTGAGGAGGAATAAGGGCTAGAAAAACAATGAATTCCAATGAATGAAGGCTCTATGAAAATATATTACATAGTTTCATATGAGGCCTAACAGGCAAGTTGGATCTGAAAGAAGTTCTAAGAGAGAGGAGTTCCACAAATTATTGGCAAAACTACATATCAGGGGCATTATCATATAGTTTCCAAGATGAAAATATTGAAGGGCAAGATACATGTGATCTTAGTTAGTTTCTGATATGTTTGTTTAGAAAGTTGATCTCATCCATTTACATCCCAACTCAATATTTATCTTCTAAAGCGACTAATAAGAAATGACTAATAAAAGAATGACTGCAATTCATGTTTTAGTTTAAAACCATTATTTCAAAGTTAAAATTTACAGTAAAAATCATGACTGTTATTGACAACTTTCAATTTTAAAATATTATTTTTAATTTAAATCTAAGAAAAAATATTTGATAAAAATTTAGGATCGGGGAGCCTGGGTAGCTCAGTTGGTTAAGTATCTGACTCTTGATTTCAGCTCAGGTCATGATTTTAGTCATCAGATGGAGCCTCACATCAGGCTCTGTGCTGGGAGTGGAGCCTGCTTCAGATTCTCTCTCCTTCCTCCTCTGCCCCTACCCAGCTTCCACATATGCTCTCTCTCTCTCTCCCCTTCTCTCTCTCAAACAAAACAAAACAAAACAAAAACTTAGGATCAATCATAATATGGTATATCACCTTCTTCATTTTAAGGAAATGCTGAAAGGTTTTTGATATCAACCTCTCTTTTCTTTATTTGACAATGAATATTTACAACTTATATAAAATTAAGTTATTGTTCTTTAAAAGGAAAAGATACCGGTGCCTGGGTGGCTCAGTTGGTTGAATGTCTGACTTTGGCTCAGGTCATGATCTCATGGTTGGTGAGTTCGAACCCTGCATCAGCCTCTCTGGTCTAAGTGCAGAGCCCACTTTGGATCCTCTGCCCCCTTCTCTCTCCACCCCTCCCCCACGTGTGTTTTATCTCTCAAAGATAAATAAAACATTTTTAAAAATAAAATAAAAAATAAAAGGAAACAATGCCTTAGATAAAAAAATTTTCTAAGAAAAGTTATTTGTGATAAAATGACAACTCAACAAAGACTTAATTGTCAAACTATAAAATAATAGTATAATTTTTGTGTTCAGCTGGTCACAAGAAAACATATATGGCAGCAAAATAAATATCCTTGAATCAATATCTCAACATGTATGTCCAAGAGCTTCTACATATAAGAAACTAAAATTTAACAGCTCCTTTAAAATGCATGTTTCTTGTGGTGGTTGGGTTGCTCAGGCAGTTACGAGTCTAACTCTTGATTTCAGCTCAGGTCATGATCTCAAGGTTTGTGAGTTTGAGCCCTGAGTTGGGCTCTGTACTGTCAGTGCAGAGCCTGCTTGGGATTCTCTCTCTTTCTCTCCCCTGCTTGCTATCTCCCTCTCTCAAAATAAATAAACAAACTTTGTTTAAAATGCATGTTTCTTGTTAATTTATTTAACATAATGTAGGGGAAGGATACAGAATAACATGTTATGTCAAGTTCAGTTTAATTCTGTCGAAATGAAGTGACATGACACCTACACCTCCATGTCTCCAGTGGGACAGAATTGTGTGGAGGCTAAGAGGTTGATCTGAATCCAAACCCTCCACTTACCAGCCACATGGGTTTAGCCAGGTCAAGAAACTTCTCTGGCCTTGCCTCATCTATAAAATGGTGACAATCTCGGTTTTCTGCATTTGCTGAAAGGATTAAATGAGAAAGGACATGTAAAATTGCTTAGCAGAAAGTGTATGGTAGAAATATCCAATATAGGAAGCTTTTAAAAAATTCAATTCTGATAATCACAAGGATATAAAGATCCCAAGATATGCATAAGAGTACTCATATAAATACTATGAGTTGAAAAAGGGCTATGAACAGGAATTCCTTTGTGTAGAACTATTTTTGTCATGTGTTGAATATGCCAACATTGTCTACATCCACATTGCTACTTGCTTTGTCTGTTGTTTGATGTATTTCTTACCTCTGAATGCTTTACATCAAGCAATATTTTTAAAAGTATTAAAGTATAAAAGACCAAACTTTTGATGTCTTTATAAATACACTGGTTCATCTTAATTCTATATACATCAAGAAAGAGTGGGGTGGGGGAAAGCTAGATGTAATTTAGTTACAATTTATCCTTTTACATTTTTTAAGATGTGGGGAAAATGGTGTCATTTAGTGTGGAAAGTAAGGCAGGCGTAAATATCCATAGCCACTTTCAAATGACAGATAATTTGGGTTATGAATGCCATTCCTACATCATTTGTAGGATAATCAAATATAGTTGTCACTTTGTTGTCCTGATTAATTAATTTGAAGTTGGCCCTTGAACAATACAGGTCTGAACTATGCGGGTCCTTGGATTTTTTAAAATAAATACAGTGCAGTAATATAAATGTATTTTCTCTTCCTTATGACTATTTTTTTAAAGATTTTATTTTTAAGTAATCTCTACATCTAGCATGGGCTCGAACTCACAATCCCAAGATCAAGAATCGCATGCTCCACTGACTGAGCCCCATAGGAACCCCCTTATGACTTTCTTAATAACATTTTCCTTTTTCTAGCTTACTTAATTGTAAGAATACAATATATAATACATATAACATAAAAACATGTGTTAATCAATGGTTTATGTTACCAGTAAGGCTTCCAGTCAATAGTAGAAGACTATTTATTAGTTAAGTTTTTGGAGAGTTGTTACACATGAATTTTCAACTGTGCAGGGGAATGGTGCCCCTAACCCATGTTGCTCAAAGGCCAACTGTACTCATTTAAAAAAATTTGTATTACAAAGTGAACAAGTCAATCACACGTGGTTGTGATTTTTCTATCATACTTAAAAAAACTTTTACTATTAGGCCTGAACCAAGATGTCCAATATAATTATTTTGGGAAACGTGATTTCTCACAGTTGCTTCTCAGTATTTATTTTTGGTGCTTGATAGTTTGGGAGCTACTGTTGAAGGCTTCCCAAGTATAGTACACTCATAGAATTTTTAGGCTTAATAAATTAAAGTTTACTCATTCCGTTAAATGGATTTGTGTTCAATATGAATTCTCTGATGAATAATGAGAGTAGATTTCTTGCTGAAAGCTTTTCTACAATTACTACATTCATAGGGTTTTTCTCCAGTATGTATTCTATGATGTACAGTGAGGTGTGACTTCTTACTAAAGGCTTTTCCACACTCAATACATTCATATGGCTTCATCCCAGTATGGATTCTTTGATGCATAATGAGTTGTGATTTCTGGATAAAAGCTTTTCTGCATTCACTGCATTCATAGGGTTTCTCCCCAGTATGAATTCTCTGATGTTCAATGAACTGCGAGCTACGGATGAAGGCTTTCCCACAATCACTGCATTGGTATCTTTTGTCCCCAGTGTGAGTTCTCTGCTGTACAATGAGATCTGACTTTTGAATGAAGGCTTTTTTACATTTATCACACTCAAAGGGTTTCTCCCCAGTGTGAATTCTGTGATGTACACTTAGTTCTGACTTCCTGTTGAAGGCTTTTCCACACTCATTACATCCATGGGGTTTCTCCCCAGTATGAATTCTCTGATGTACAATGAGCAGTGACCGCCAGATGAAGGCTTTCCCACAGTCACTACATTCATATGGTTTCTCCCCAGTACGAGCTCTTTGATGAACACTAAGTGTTGATTTCTTGATGAAAACTTTCCCACATTCATTGCATTAATAGGGTTTTTCCCCCGTATGAATCCTTTTATGAATAATGAGGTTTGACTTCTGGATGAACGCTTTCCCACACTCACTACATTCATAGGGTTTCTCTCCTGTATGAGTTCTCTGATGTACAGTAAGTTGTGACTTCTGAATAAAGGCTTTTTCACATTCATTACATTTGTATGGTTTCTCTCCAGTATGAATTCTCTCATGTACAATGAGTCCCGACTTTCCACTGAAGGCTTTCCCACACGGAACACATTTATATAATTTCTCACTGGTGAGAATTTTCGGTTGTGCAAAAAGGTGTGGCTTTTGCATGAAGGCTCTGTTGTGTTCATTAGATATTCTGTTCAGATAAATTCCTTTTCCCAGTGCACTGTTACATTCACAATCTATCTCCTCAGTCAGTGGCTTATTGTTAATGAATGCAACGTGGTTCAAAAAATTGTCTTGGTTTTCCTGGTGAGTTATCTTATCTTCAAGTTTCCAGTCTTCAAAAGTTGAGTATACAGTCATGTTATGGAGTATCAGTTCTTCAGAAATGCTCTTCTGTGGTGTAAATTCTTTCATTCCAGTTTCAAAGTCTGAAAAAAGGCCAAGTGTAAGTAATCTTACTTCACTCTTGAGCTCTGAAGAATGCAAAACACAAAAATAAAAAACAAATAACATTCTTGGCTTTAACAGAAATAGATGGAAATCTGATAATGACTACAGTCGACTTTGAAATAAATGTAAGATTAAAATTCAAAGATAGAAGAATGAACAGGCATAAAAGAAAAAGAAGGGAGCAATGGAAAAAAGAAGAGTTTGATGAACTCTGTGTCACAGTCCCACATGGCACCAGGCCCAGTACACTACAAGGCTCTGTGAAGGGCAGAGGCAGATCCAAAAATCATTTCAGTAAAGACAAAGGAAGGATGCTAGCAAAGGGGACTGAGAGTGAGTTGAAGTGACCAGGAGAAAAATTAAATCCACACTAAATATAAAAATAGTTTAAATATTTTATAAGTAACCAAGCATATTAGAGCACAATTGCAGGATAGGGATTTCCACATATATGCATCTTAAAGAGGCAGATGACATAAAAAGGCATGGAATAGGACAGGCTCTATTTAAAGGGGGAAGTTCTGAGGTAGAAAACAGGCAGTTTCAGAGGGAAAAAGAAGGCAAAAAAGAAGGTAGAAATACCTGCTCATAACTGGGTGGTCATAATGAGAAAGGAAGGAAGGAAAAGGAAAATATAGGGTCCTGGAAAACAAAGACAACCACAAAACCAGAAAAGCCAAAACTCTTCTCCAATCCCAAAAGAAAGGAAGGAGGGGAAAAGATCCTATTATATTAACAGAAAAGGACTCCATTAAATTTAGAAATCTTATAAAAACACTGTGATGTAATAAAAATGAACAGAAGAAAAGTACAGTCCATAAAGAACTACTACAGAAAATCAGGAAATAAATTTGTGCCGATCTCAACAGAGGAAACTGTCCCCTGCAAAACACAAAAGTAAAACCAAAAATAACTAGCCATGAACCAGGAGAAAATATTGTCTGAATCCCAAACAGAAAATTTTCCAAACAAGCATCTAAGGACCTGGAGAACCACCACGAAGCAGAACTTATTTTAAAAAACAAAGAAGCAAACAATCAAAAAGGATGAGAGACGAGAAATAATTGGTTGAACTCAGGGGGAAAACAAAAGATTAAATTACAAGGTGTAGGCTGGGGGGTTAAAAGAATTTAATAAGCAGCACTGAAAAACGACAGGAAACCAACCAAGATAATAAAAATGACATAGAGAATCAGGTAAAAACTGTCAGAGAAAGTAGAAAAAGACCAGCAAAAGAGGAATATTTATATTACTGGAGTATCCGAAAACTGGAAAAACACAAAACAAGAGGTTATAATACCAAAACATATGACACTGAAAGGAAGATGAATAAAAGAAGGTAATTAGAAAGGATATGAATATCATTTGGAAAGTTACTTTGATAGAGGGCATATCTAAGCCCGGGTGAATGTGTAACAGGGAGAGTATAAGCCCATTTTTGAAGAATAGGGTGCTGAAGATGGCAGCAAAGGGAGATTAACTAATTAAGAATGTCCTAAATCATATGGGCATAAATAAGATTCAAAGAACTGATAAGGGAGTTACCTCTCTCTCTAAAAGTTAAGCAAAGAAAATGGACTGCGTGGTGTTTGATATGTAGAAATGTTATTTAGGTATTTCACCATCCCACACCAACAGTCCTCAGCCATTTTGAGACATCTATGGCCTTAAAAGAATGATTTCCTAAAAAACATTTCAAAGATAAATGTGTCACTAATCAATACTAATCTAACATCCCTGTCTCCCATATGCCATATTCACTTACCTGAATAGGCCCAACTTGAGATTTCTACCCCCTCCATCCATGGTTCTCCTTGCTTCAGTAAGATTACATCTGACTTCAGATACTAATACCCTGTTTATGGGAAAGGATATAGGACTTAGTGTACATCCAACCATCCTAGAACTCAAGTCCACTACATATGCACCAGAAGAGCTAAAACTAAAAAGACTAACATTACCAGGGGTGTCTGGATGGCTCAGTCAGTTAAACGTCCAACTCTGGATTTTGGCTCAGGTCACGATCTCACAGTTACCTGAGTTCGAACCTGGAATCGGGCTCTGCTGACTGCGTGGAGCCTGCTTGAGATTCTCCCTCTCTCTGACTCTACTCCGCTCATGCTCTCTCTGTCTCTCTCAAAATAAATAAATAAACTTAAAAAAGAAAAAAAAAAACCGCTAACTACCAAAGGTTGATGGAGCTGCCATACACTGCTAGTAGGAAATAAATTGGTATAACCTCTATGGAAAACTGTCTGGTAGGATCAACTAAAGCTAAATACACTTGTGCCATGACCCAGAAATTCCACTCCTGTATATATACCCAATAGAAATAAAATGCTTATTTCCACTAGAAGGTGTATATAGGAATGTCCATATAGCTTTATTGAATGGCCTAAATCTGAAACAAGCTATCTGACTATCAACAGTAGAATGGATAAGTTGATGAATTACTCTAAACTCATTGAATGGAGTATGATGAAACAACAAGGAGAAACGAAGTATTGTCAATTGCAACAACATGGATGAATTTCACAGATACTACGTTAAATGAAAGGTGCCAGACAATAAAAACTTATATACTGTGTGGTTACACTTACATGAAGTTCAAGAACAGAAAAAACTAGTCTATAGTGATAGAAGCCACAAGTTGTTATCACAAGTTGAGGGGATAAATGGCAAGGGGTCGATGGGAGCTTGCTAGGGTGCTTGAAATGTTTTCTACATCAATCTGGGAAGTGGTTAAATAACATAGGGGGACAAATGCATCAATCTGTATATTTAAGATTCAGGCAATTTACTATATGTTCTATGTCAACTAATCTTATAAAAACTAAGAACGTGGGCACAGCCCATTGTCTTTAACCTCCAAAGAATGAGCAGGATGCAGCACCCGTATTCTTTTCATCCAAGTCCACTGGAATATTTGGTACTCAAAATTAATATTCTTTAGACCTTTATAGCTTGAAATGAAGCTCATTAAATATTCTTATTCAGTAAATAAGAAAGGAAAGACAGGCAATTGGGTACTCTGGTGGGTTTAATGTATGTTCGTAAGTTCTTTGGCACTCTTCCCTTCAAGAGATTCTCTCCTCCCCTTAAGCTTGGGCTGGACTTAGTAACTCATTTCTAATAAACACAATAAGGTAGAGGCAACGGTATGTGATTTCAGAGACCTCGTCATTAAAGGGATTGTGACTTCCTCCTGGCTCTCCCTCAGATCACTCTTTCTGAGGGAAATTTCCCATGTCATAAAAACAGGCCCACATGGTGAGGAATTGAGATCTCTTGTCAATGGACAGCAAGGAACTGAAGGTTCCTGTCAATAGCCATGTGAGTGAGTTATCTCAGAAATGGATCCTACAGGGGCACCTGGGTGGCTCCGCTGGTTGAGCATCCAACTTTAGCTCAGGTCACAATCTCACAGTTTGCAAGTTCGAGCCCCACATCAGACTCACTGCTGTCAGCGCAAGCCTGATGTCCCCCTCTCTCTGTCCCCCTCTCTGCCCCTGCCCCACTTGCACTCTCTCTCAAAAATAAACAGACATTAAAAATTTTTTTAATTAAAAATAAGTAAACTGCAAGTTCTTTAAAAAAAAAAAAGAAGAAGAAGAAAGAAAAGAAATGGATCCTACACTGTCAGTCAAGCCTTCAAATGATTGCAGTCCCTGCTAACATCTGATTACACCAAATTCCTGACCTAGGGAAATTGTTAGTAAAAATTGTTTGTTTTAAGCTACTAAATTTTGAAGTAATTGTTACATAGCAACAGGTAACTAGTGCCCAGTACCCTCTGATAGATGTTCTTACCCACTGAGGCAAGGTTGCTGAAGTTCTCCAGCATCACATCCCTGTACAGGTTTCTTTGAGCTGAGTCCAGCTGCTGCCATTCCTCCCAAGTGAAGTCCACAGTTACATCCTTGAACGACACAAGTCTCTGTATAGGACATTCTTGTTCAATCTAAAGTGAAAAACACTGGGTGATGTGTAAAGCATGTACGAGGAATCACGGCCATTTTAATCATGCAGAGTTCATCTTAACAAATTAAAAAATATGTTTATACTCAGAAGCCAGTTTTACTATGTGGGAGAAGCAGAACATCTATTAGGAAACCTTTGCTATGAAGAACCATTCATCCTCTCTTTCCATCAATAAACACTTATGAGGCAACCACACAGCCAGCATTATTTGGTGCTCAGAATACTAGTATGAATAAAACACAGGAAGTTTACAGACTAGTAAATGGACACAAACAAGTAGACCTATAAATGCTTACAGGGTGCTAAATAGGTTATAATAGAAATAGGAAAGAAAGAATGACTATTTTGGGAGGTTGAGTTGGGCTTTGTAGAAGATGCACAGTTATATAAAATGAATAATTAAAAATGGAAAAATAATTCTTTAAAAGATAAAATAACGTTTTTGGAATGTAAGAAATGAACAGTGTAAACTCCAGTAAAATACAGAGGAGGAAGAAAGATCATTCTAGATGGAGAAAGGAGTATGAAAAAAGCCACGGCGACATGAAAAAGAACATGGCAAATTCAGGGAATTTTAAGTACTTCAGAATAATGCTCTCAGAAATCATTTATTTATATGCTGCTTTCAAAATTTTTACATATCTGAATGTCACTTGCACTATGATTGACTTAAGAAGTTCAATGCAACTTTTTGACTTAAATTCATGATTTTAAAAGGAAACCACTATAGGGAAAACCAGTATCAGTTCATGAAATGAAGATAATAAAAATCTGCAAAACAAGTATATACTGATGAAATGCCATGCATGAGATTTGCTTTAAAATACTCTAGAGAACAGGGGCACCTGGGTGACTCAGTGGGCTAAGCACCCAACTTTGGCTCAGGTCATGATCTCATGGCTTGTGAGTTCGAGCTCCATGTCAAGCTCTGTGCTGACAGCTCAGAGCCTGGAGGCTGCTTCGGAGTCTGCGTCTCCCCCTCTCTCCACTTATATGAAATGTCTAGAATAAGCAAATTCACAGAGCCAGAAGTAGTTTTGAGGTTACCAATGGTTGTGGGGGTAAGGCAGAAATGGGAGTTATTGTTCAATGGGTACAGAGTTTCTGTTTGGGGTGATGAAAAAGTTTTGGGAATAGTGGTGATGGATTCACAAATTGTGAACATAATTACTACTACTGAATCACACACTTAAAAATGATTAAAATGGCAAATTTTATGTTACATAGATTTTACCATAAAAATTCTATTGGTCCAAATTAACTTTGAGAGATCCTATTATAATAGATCTTGTAGATCTATTGCCAAGTGATAATAATGACGAGGCAATTAGACTTCAGTGGAATGACAGTTGCTCAGATAAAAACCATGAAGCATGGAATTCAAGCTGAGAAAAGGGAGAAGAAGTTGGGAGTGGGGTGTAAAGGACACTGAAAAAAAGTAGAGGATCAATGGATCAGAGTTCTGGATGGAAGTAAAGAATTACTGAAGTCAAGGTACTAACATAAATAAACTAGAGATAAATAATGGCCAGAGTGAAATGCTGGTGGTACAGTTATTGGTAAGTATATACCTAGGATAGGACTATGGTAGTGGTTGAGATGAGACAGAGGAAAATGATGTCTGGAAACGCGGAGATACACTGGTACTAGAAGCAGAAAGAGTTAAAGGTCCCCAGAAAAAGAAAGACAAGACAGAGCTTCTGTGAAAAGTCATTTTAGGCCCCCAGTTCTTTTCCATTGATTTATGCCCTCTGGGTTCTACTTGCCTGTACACATTTCTTGCAGAGCTACCTAGGTGTTAGAATTAAATGCAAAAACTTTGGTAGTTAAGGATTTCAAGGGAACAAAGGGAATGCAGAAATTAAGTCTCTACCAAGCTAGGAAACAGCCTAACCATAAAGCAATGGTAAAACTCCCAATGCTGTTTCAAATGTAAGCAAGGCCCTGAATTTCTTACCCGAGGTAAGGAGCCCAAGACCCCATCCAGTTTATACTGGCTCTCAGAGCTTGCCCTCAACCCTTACCCTTGTCTGACCTCTCCATTATAATGTTAAAGTCTCCACCTTAAAAGAAGCACAAGCTTCCTCAATGTAACATAGGATGCATGCATAGGCGTGTTTTCTAAGTACACCTGTACAACCTTCTGCCTGCCTTTACGTGCAATGACAAAGCTCCACTTTCTGAATATTCATCCTAAACCCTAAATAAGAAGAGCCCGCTCACCCCCACTCAGGGTGTCACAGCTTTGGAAGTTATTCCCTGTGATCTTATTCACTGCAAATAAAAGTTTCCTTTGTGTGATAACTCTACCTGGTGTAGTTTCTATCTCTGACTCACCAAGGAGTGAACTCATGTTAGTTCAGTTACAATACCAAAAGTTACTGTGATAACGTGATTTATAATAAATTTATATTTGGTCTTTGTAGTTCCTAGCATAGAGCTCCTAAGATCCTTGGAGGGGTGCCTGGGTGGCTCAATTGATTAAGCAACTGACTTCAGCTCAGGTCATGGTCTTGTAGTTCGTGGGTTCGAGCCCTGCATCGGGCTCTGTGCTAACAGCTTGGAGCCTGGAGCCTGCTTCAGATTCTGTGTCTCCCTGTCTCTCTGCTTCTCCCCTGCTCACACTCTGCCTCTTTCTCTCTCTCTCAAAAATAAATAAACATTAAAAAAAAATTAAAACCCTTGGAATTTCTTGTGTTGAAAGCGATAAAGGTATCTTTTGTTATGTTAATGAGGTGGCTTCCAGAAAGCACCTAAGGAGAGGGTGGCTGGTCACCAGGGGAACCAACCAAGAATAAAGGATTGGAACTCTCAGTCCCACTCCTGATTTTTTGGAGAAGGAGGTGGGGCTGGAGGTTCAATGGATCACCAATGGCCAATGACTTAATGAATCATGCCCACGTAATAAAGCCTCCATAAAGACCCAAGAGGAGAGAGGTCAGAGAACTTCCAAGTTCATGAACCAGAATCCTTCCACATGCCACGTGCCAAGTGCCAGGGCTCGAACTCCATTCTCCTTTGTTCAGGACCTTGTCTTATGTATCTCTTCATCTGGCTGTTGATTTGTACCCTTTAATATTCTTTGTAATAAACTGGCAATCTAGTGGGCAAATTGGTTTCCTGAGTCCTCATTATGAGCCACTCTACCAAATTAATAAAACCAAAGGAGGGGGTGTGGGAACCACTGATTTATAGCTAGTCAGTCAGAAGCATAGGTAACAACCTAAGACTTGTGATTGGAATCTGAAATGAGGAGCAGTCTTGTGGGAGCCTTTGACCTATAGGATCTCATACTATCTTCAGGCGGGTAGTGATGAGGGAGCATGGGGCAAGCTGAGGGCAAAATACAGGCCGGCACCCCATCACTCCCACCGGTGGAATCTGTGTGATAATCCTCAGACACTCCCAGCTACCCCAGAACAAAGGAAAGGGATTTAAGTGCTTGCCATGGTAATGTGGGAAACTAAGGCAAATGAAAAATTAAATTCCCTTACTGCCTACTGCCCATTGACAAGTCCTTGAAACCAGCAAAGTGACCTTGACCTCCCTCTAGGAGCTCAGCTGCCTCAAGGATGACACTTAGCTGGGGGCAAAAGAGAACCTTAGCTTAACATTATCCCAACCTCGAGGATCCTGTAAATCCACTTCCTTTATCTCAACTGCCCCAAGGTATATGCTGGCAATCACACTTCAAGCTTATGGCCCCCTGATACATATCTGAAGGGTCTCATGACTGAGGTTTTATTAAACAGTAATAATTGGCATTTCCCAAGCAACAGCTAGCCCCTCAAGGTCCTGGAAACCTTGCTTCCAAAATTCCTTAGAGACATACTCTATCCCTGACCCCCTCCCAACCTGAGGGCATACAACGAGTTACTGGTCATGACACCAGTGTAGCTCTTTCTACCCATAAGCCCTGTTCCCGTGCTTTGATAAAATCACATTTTTGCACCAAAGACATCTTCAAGAATTCTTTCTTGACCCTTGGCTCCAGACCACCCCACCATCACCCTGAAACTTCATCAGGTAGTGTCAACATTGAGCTGAACTGTCGGACAGCCAGCTGGTGTCAGAGGATTGCTTGGTGGTATGGGGAAGAGCCCCCACACATTAGAACTGGGTGCAGAATTACAGGTATGTAACCCACTAGTCCCCAGACTTTTAAAATCAGACACTGGATATCATGATACAACAAGAAATGTATATTTTGGTCTTCATCCCTGGCTCCTAGTCAGAATTCCTAAAACCTCTGCGATTTCCTAAGCAATAAAGGTGTGATAAGCATCTTTTGTTCTAATATTTGGTCTTTGACTCTGGTTCCTGACACAGGGCTCCTAAAATCCTTGGAATTTCCTGGGTGATAGGCGTGTCTTTTGTTCTAATGAGGTGACTCTTTAAATTTTTCAGTTAAAAAAAAAAAGCATGCACACCAATAATATGTACCTTTTTTAAAAAAAAACATAAATTACACATAAACACTGAGATACTACGGCATTTAGAAGATATGTATGCAATTCACTTTTCTCCCCATACTCCAGGGCATCATCTTGCACATCTCCCAGGAATAGATGCTCCCCACTTTGAAGACTACTATACTCAAACTGTGTGCTACATAGTGGGTATAACCAGTGGAACATTACAGATAATGATTCAATGATATATATACTTCAAATAAAAACATTTAAAACTATATGACAATCACAACCATTAAGATGCTTGCTAGCAGTCTTTAGCTGAGTGATAAACCAACAGAAATGAGCAAATTCACTTGATTTCCACTACCCATGAAGCATACTCATTTGATATACGCTTTGAGGCTCTCAACCTATTGCATCTTAAAGGAAAAATATTTGATTATTTATTGGTTAAAAACTGCAAATTAAAATTGATACCATTATGACCTTTAATAATATTAATTCCTTGGACCAATTTTACACACTTTAAGTTGCAGACCAAGGTAAATTTTTTGACAGCTATGTCTTTGGGCCCCATGATTTTACTGTCTTCAAATTGAATTATGCCTTGTTATTATGCCCTGTTGTTATTTGGAGAAATGGTTTAAGAAACAGCTATGGAAAAGCCTCCTAGAGTTTATCAAGGTTTGGTAAATGTTAATGATACTGCCTACAACATCATATGTATGCAGACCCATCAAGAGAATAACTTCAAACCTAAATGCCAAAAATGCTTTCATTCCCTCAAGAAAATATATTTAATGTAAAATTATTATCATATTTAATCATAATGTAAAATCATATCATATTTATTGTAAAATCATTGCAGATGATATGCTCAACTTTAATGAACTATGAAAAAGATCCTATAACTTGTATCACTATATTTCGCATTTCCTTGGTCTAGGTCTTCTATTTTATTTTCCCTGATTTCTATTTACATTTTTTCCATTTAATTGAATTAATTCTTTTAAACTGCCTCAAATACAATGGAAAACAAAATGGAGTATAAATAACTCACCTGAGACTTGGTCATTTTCTGTTGCTCTTCAGAAAGCACAGGTATCTGCAAAGACAGAGCTGGGATGAGCAGGAGGGGACAAAAAGAAGACCACCTTAAGAGTCTGGGCCTGCCCTGTGATTTCTGCCCCTTTCAAAGGTTTCTTTCAGAGAGACCACAAAAGATTATGCTGTGATAACATCAACTTATTAACTTACAGTTCTGAAAAGGTCAAGCCACAGTATGTTTTACCTTTGTGAATGTGTATTCCTTTATATGTTTAAAAAAGTTTCTTCTCCTCCTTTGGCCCCATATATCTATAATTATTTTTCCTAAAAAAATAAACATGGACGTACATAAAGATATATCTGCAAGGATATTCATCACAATGCTGCTTTATCACTTAAAAAAAGTAGAAACCACCTAGATGCTCAAGAATAGGGATTGGTTTAATCAGTTATGGAAGGATAGGATACTACACAGTCATTAAACTATCTTAGAGAAGAATTTACAAACTTGGAAAAATGTTCTTGTTGTATTACAAAGCAAGAAAAATAGGTTATAAAACAATATATATACTGAAAAGAAATGTAATTGAAAGGGAAAAAAGTGTCTGATAGGATATACATCAAAATGTTATGGTTATCTTTGGTGATAGGATTAAAAATTATTTCTATTGACTTGTATTTAGCATTTGCAGTTTCCAGTTTTTCTAGAATAAACGGTTACTTTTTAAATAAAAAAAGATTGTTATTTTTAGTAGCTTTTGTCCTACTAACCTCTTAACCCAAACTCCTATCAATGAAGTCCTAAAGGGCACAATTCACTAGCTCAGTAAGTTCAATAAGCTGTAACAGTCATTCTCATCAATAGACTGACAGGACCACTTCAAGTGTATAGGCTCAGTTCAAATGTCACCTCCTCTAGAAAGCCTTTCCAGATGTCTCCTGGATAGAATCAGCCATTCCTTCCTCTGACTTTCCCATACTGTCCAACCCTCTGATACAAGGGCTTCTTGATACAAATTTAGGGCAAGGGTAGATGTAGCCTCAACTAGGACCACAGCAGTGGGAATGGGGAGGACAAACTGGAGAGATGTCAGGGAGACTAAATAACCATGATCCGAAGATTGATTAGAGATGAGAAGCAGCAGCCTGGGGAGAAAACTAGATGTCTACAGGATTTTTACTATGGCCTTCTGGAAGAAGAGTGACTCTTCATAATGATGAACATAGTAGGATGAGCAGGTGCAGTATGGAGAATTAAGAAGATATACTTACTCTATTTCGACCAGGTTGAGATTGAGGTTCTGTGAGTAAACCCCACAGAGATGTGTAGGAGATAGTTGGCTACTGTGAATCTGGAGCTTGTTAGAAATGTCTAGGCTGGTGCTATAGATTGGCAAGTCATGGCTTTAAAGGTAGAAGCTGATACAGTGAGTGCGGTTGAAACTGTCCAGAGAGGACACATGTATTGAAAAAAGACGGAGAAGGCAAAGGAGCTTTGAGAAAGGGTTTTTGAGAGACTTCGGCTTTAAGTAGCTATCTACAAGACAGTAGTAGAGAATATAAACTGCCTGAAGTCTATTGACCAGATAGATCCAAGGTTGGAAACAAAACCTTTGGGGAAGGATGGGAACGCTCCCTGACCCTCACATCCTTACAGGCATGAACCCATGGAAGAAAACCCAGCACACACTATGTGTGTGGAATGCAGCCTGAATGCAAACAGTTACAATTCAGGGCTGGAGCCCCATACACTAGTCGCAAACCACCGGCTCCCCAGGCTATCACACAGGCTCCTAACAGCTGCCCACTACAGCCCACCGCACATTGACCTAACATAACCCTAAAGGCGGATATTCTGATTTCCGTGACCACTGATTTCTCCGTGACCCTAACCGGTGACTCTGACTCAGAATCACACAGACATGCCCCATCACTAGCCCCACAAATTCCCAACCAGTCGCTGACCTTCCTCAGCGTCCACTACCAGCAGCATCACTAAATACCGACGTACATCCGAGGCAATCGTGATTGTGGGCAGGCTCCCTTAATTACTAACCAAAGACAGAAAATTACGGACTGCTAGAGATGCTCAATCGCTGATCAAACATGATGCCCTTACTCCCAACACCGCAGCCAGTGACTGAAAACTCCTTTTCTGAGAACCGGACCCCTCAACTCCCAGCCTCTCCTGCAAGGACCTCAGCTGAGCGATAGTGCCGCCCCCTCCCGCCGTGAGGGCGGTGGACTCTCGGGTGTTAATGGCGGAAGCAGGCGCAGCCCTCGACCTGCTCCTATCGCGAGACTTTCCGGGTGTTTCGTCAGCCAGGGCTAGGGAGATTAATATGGCCGCGCCTAGTGAGCAGAAAGTGTGACGCAGTGGGAAGCGCCATATTTAGAGTAGGTGTTAGTGCCGTACAACAGAGAATCTTAAGACCAAGGGAAGGTAGAACTGGAATACGGGAGCTACGGAGAAGATGTACTGGGGCAAGGCGGGAGCATTGAGGATAGAGTCAGGGAACCTCTTCAGCTAAGATGTGTAGAAAACAGACACGCAGTGCAAAGTGCAACTAAAGATGGGGGAAGTAGGGTGGCGGAATAGGAAGGAGAAGCCACTCCTGCTTTTAAGCTAAAGAGGAGTGTGAGCCTTAGCCAGAGTCAGCTGATCTATAACACATTGCCTCACTTTCCCAATATTAGGCATAATAGTGATAATAGTGTGCGTACTGAGGTAGGTTATTTAATTTAGGTTTCAATTGGGGTAGAGTAGTCAGGATGGAGCAGTACTCTCCCTGAGACAGAGCACTGGGAGAGGGAAAGTCAGAATGCTTTCGTCTGGTGACCTCCAGCCAGTCATCCTGGAAAATGAAATTCAAATGTTCTCCTCCTGGGAACACTGTACCAGATTGGGATGGGAAAACTCAACCACTGCTAAAGACACATCAGATGGCAGCAGAGGGGAAGTGTTTGAGGATAAACTCTGAAGGATATTCAGAACCCTTAAGTACTCCTCTCAACCTGGTCTTGAACTTGCTCTGTGGCTTTGGGCCAGCCGCTTTTTCCTCAGTTCTCTAATTTGTAAAGAAGAGGAAGGTTGTGAAATATTCATTTGGGTATTTCAATGTTTGCTGAAAGCACTTCAGAATCTGCGCAGTTTTTTTTTAAATAATAAATACCATCTAATATTGTTATTATTGTTAAATTAATGAAACAAGGAGGCTATTAGACTGAGGTGGTTTGAATGCCTTAGCAACCCTCCTAAGCAAACCAGAATCTAAGCCTGTAAATGCCTTAAGGTTAAGAAATCAAAAGCTAAGGACAACCAATCACAGATGAGGCTTTCCCAAATAAGACAACTGTTTAAACTATAGGCAATCAATTTCCTTGCTTTGCTTCCGGGTCTTCTCTGTAAAAGTCTTGCCTCTAGCTTTTGTCAGTGGAGGAACACTCCTTATCACTTGTGGTTTGGTGCTGCCCAGTTTTTGCTCAAATAAACTTAAAAATTTTAGTATGTCTAAGTTTGCCTTTGAACATCACTACAGAATATCCACTCTTAACTAATGCCTAAAGACACCATGGATTAATTCTCAGGGTTCACTCAGCTCTTTAAAGTCATATACAGTGGATGCTTCTGGAATGTCCTCCCCAACCATATGTCAGGAAAAGTTCTATTCATGCTTCAAAACTGGGCGCCAATATCCTGCTGTAAGTTTTTTTTCCCCAGAGCCCCCTGGCATTTGTGCCTCTTCATGAGCACAGCTGCATATGCCTTCCATTATCACAGTCCTCATTGCGAAGCATTGGGATTTCCAGTGTTTGTCTTTTCTCCCCTTTGGTCTGACAGCTACTCAGGGCAACACTGTGTCAGCATCAGCTTAGTTTTCCCTTTTTTGTTAAATATATATTTACGTCTACTGAGTCCCACCATAATGTGAAGCTCATTCATTCCTTCACTCATACACATTTATTATTGTCATGCTTGGTAATGCAAGGAAGGAGCTCAGAGTCGGATAGTGACAATGTAGTGTGACCAGTGACCTGACAGAGGCATGATGGGTGCTGTAGGGCACAGTAAGAGGTAAATAACTCGGTCGGGCACTGGAGTGGTAGTGGTGGGGTGTGGGATGGAGTTTGTCAGGAAAACAAGATGAAGAAGGGAAATGTCAACAGAACAGCAGATATATACCACTTCTCACATACCTGAGAGCAGACTGATCCCACCTCTACATCTTTGTTCAGATGGTTCTCTCTGTTAGGAATACCGATACACTACTATTTTGGGGAGAAATTCCATGCCAAAAATCAAGGCCTTATGCCTTATGAGGTCCTAAATTAATAATTTTTTACATGTTTAAATAAGTCAGGGGTCTGCAATGTACAACACTTAGGCAAATCTGGCCTGCTCTGTTTTAATAATTTTATTGAAACACAGTCATGCTCATTCATTTAGTTATTGTCTATGGTTGCTTTTGTGCTATAATGACACTGTTGAGTCATTGGGACAAGAACCATATGGCTGACCAAGGCTAAAATATTTACAACTATCCCTTCACAGAAAAAAGTTTGCTGACCCCTGATCCAATTTAATGCTGAGGGAGAAACCATTATTATCTGAAAATCAGAGAAGGAATTTCAGGCACCAAAAGGTCACACAGCTTGTTAGTGGTGTAGCCACAATGTAAACTCCCAAAGTCTGACTGAGAGCTTATGATGCTAACCATTACACCACACTACACTTTAATGAATGTCTTTTGAATATCGATTAATTTCTTTAGGTAAAGAGGCAAAGATAATTAATATAATTATCAATATAATTTGTCATCCAAACCAGGACAGCTTTGACAGTGAAAAGAGGTGCTATTAATCACTGTATCTGGACATGGGACACAAAACCTCTCCTGAACAATCTGTGATGTGTGATCACCCTAGAGACAGGAACAGAGATACACAAGACAGAGGAAAATAGATAAATACGAAAGATGTTTTATTTCATAAGCCAAGTAAGTGTATCTTCTTTACAGTCCTACATATATACATTAAGAATATTTTCTTGTGAATTTTTGTTACTCTCATTAGCGTATATGATACTTCATCTTGCTTAAACAGTAAAAATAATTCTTACTGTCCAAATACTCCAAGTTATTCATGTTGTGTGTTTGTGTGTGTGTGTGTGTTGAGGGGGGGATGTTCTGTTCAGTATTCCACTCTACTCGCAGGTGAGAGGAAACATGGGCCAGACGATCCATAGAAATGGCATTTGCACATAAGAAAAAAAAACATGTAGAATCTTCTGTGCAGCAGATGTGTGCAGATGTGTGATAGCTACTTACTTTGATACAAATTTATAATCCAAATATTGCCTTCATTCAATCAAATACAATAAAAATACATCTAAAACTGGCGGTTCTTATAGATTATTCTAGAAAGGAGATGCAATCAATCAGGGAAAGCACATACAATGGAAAAAACAAGACACCAAGGGTAGAACCCTGGAAAATTCCAACTGGTGAGGAATAAAAGAAAGAGGAATTGGTGATAGGAACAGAGGAGAGAGGGAGAGAAGAAGATCAAGGAGAATGGTGCCAGAGGAACTAACAGCAAAATATTTCAAGGAAGAGGGAAGCATTAAATGTCCGATGCAACCAAAAATCCACTAAGATAAGGACAAAAAAAAATGTCCCTTGGAATTGATAAGAGCAAGAGGGTCTTTTTAGAAATTGTTTCACAGTAATGATGAAGACAGAGCCCTACTGAATTCTACTGAAATATAAATGTAGACTGAGGAAGTAGAAACACCAAGATAATACCAATTTTCAAGAAGGTTGTATATTAAGGGAGAGGAAGATAAGGAATCAGGTTACAAGCTAGTATTTTTAATATACAGAATAATTTAAGCAGGTCAAAGACTGAACTATTTCCTGAGACATGTATATCTTCAGACAACTACAAAGACACAGATCAAAAACCTAATAGAAAAAAAGGGCTGGTACCTCAGTAATAATTAAAGATATGTAAAGTAAACAATGAACTTTCCCATATTGATAAAATTTTTAAGTTGATAGTATCCAATATGAAAAAATCAAGTATGGAATTACTCACACATATACATAGATGAATGGCAGACAATCTGGCAATTCTCTCAAATTGAATATGTGCCAAAACAACTTAAAAAAAAAAACAGGGGCGCCTGTGTGGCTCAGTCACTTAAGCATCTGACTCTTGATTTGGGCTCGGGTCATGCTCATGATTCATGAGTTCGAGCCCCACATTAGCCTCTGTGCTGACAGCACGGAACCTGCTTGGGATTCTCTCTCTCCCTCTCTCTGCCCCTCCCCTATGCACTCTCTCTCAAAATAAATAAATAAACTTTAAAAAAAAGAAAAGAAAAACAAAGTGGGAAGGCTTCCTTTCTTTACCTAACTTCAAAATTTACTGTTAATTTACAGGAATCAATGTAATGCAATATTGGCACCAAAGTAAATCAACAGATGAGTGGAACAGAGAGTCCAGAAATAGACTGCCACATACCTATTCAGCTGATGTCTATTTGTTCCCCGGTATTGGTGGGATCAGTGGTGGGCTGAGATGCCACGTGGAGTTTGTAGCAAGCCCCAACAGGAGAACAACATAGGCTCCTGGAATTTTGGAACAAGGCCGGGCCATCTGCAGTGGATGATTAGATGCTTTTGTAAAACATCTCTTTGCATATTATTGCATCCTGGTAAAAGCAGAATGCATGACCATGGGGCACTAAATGACTGCTCCACCAGAACTACCCATGATGAGGTAGAACCTGTCAAACCCATCAAATCATGAATTAAGTGGTTTTAAGATGGAAGCAGTACATTGAGCAACAGCAGTTATAAGCAAGCACAGTGGCATCCACCACTGTTACATCAGCATCCCCTGCAAGAACTTCAGGTTGATGCCTAAATGCTCTCAGCTCTTTGTGTGCACGAACTAGCAGGCAGAAGGAGGAATCACTATTTCAGAAGAGGTAAATAACTCTGGTACCAGTAGAAGGTGGGCTATCACACGATGTGGGCAGGGAAGAAGCATAGAACCCAGTGATCCACTTAGTACCTCCGGCCCAACTGGGACTGTACATGTACAGGCTCAGGTCTGAGAAGGGCATAATGGCCAGTGTCTTATGTCAGCAGAGGTTGCTGCGAATGGATAGTGGAGAAGTGACGTCATGAGTTATCTGTTATGACCCTAGGACCACTATAGCAGCAGGAGCTGTGGTTTATCACATTAATCTCTCTCTTCTGACTTCTCCCCCCGCAAAAAAAAAAAAAAAAAAAAAAAAGGACTCAGAAATTCTGGAGGAAGTACTTCACCAATATATAAAAATCAGTATATCTGAACAGAGCAAGGGATGTATTATGATGCATATCCAGACTCTTCTTTAAGGAAGGACTTGCTGCTTGGCAGGGGGGAGTGCACTAAGAAGACAACTTCTAGATGTCAGCTACTTAGAACTAGGACTCGGTTACAGAGAGCTGCCTCACCCAACATCATGCCCTTTGCAGGACAGCCTGCATCTGGTGAATGAGCAAGGTGGGGGTCCAAAGGCCTAAAACAGTGAATGGGAAAAACACTCGCTTGAGGCATCAACGTGAAGTTCTTGCAGGGTGCACTGCAGGCTTTGATGGGCCTGCAATGTATGTAAACTTCGTCCTTTGTCCAATCCTGGTTTTCTTCCTTCCTTCTTTCCTTCCATAGGTATTGGTTTTTAATAAACATCTGATTCCCCCAACTTTATCTCAGTACCTGCCTTCAGAATTTTATTGTGGTCAGAGAACATACTCTGCATGATTTCAGTTGTTTTAAATGTATGGACACTGGTTTTGTGGCCCAGCATATTTTCTATCTTGGTGTACATACCATGTCTACTTGAAAAAAGTGTATATTCTACAGTTGTAGAGTTAATGTTCTTTTTTTTTTTGAGGGGGGGAGGGGCAGAGAGAGAGGGAGACACCGAATGTGAAGCAGGCTCCAGGCTCTGAGCTGTCAGCACAGAGCCTGATGTGGGGCTTGAACTCCTGAACCACAAGATCATGACCTGAGCTGAAGGTGGACGCTTAACTGACTGACCCACCCAGACAACCCTAGAGTTAATGTTCTATAAACACCAATTAGGTCAAGATTTTTTACAGTATTCTTTAGGTAGTATATGTGCATACTAATTTCTTTTTTTATTTTAATTTAAACTCCAGTTAGTTAACAGTGTCTTTACTAATTTTTCTGTCTAGCTGTTTTATCAGCTGCCTAGAGAAGGATGGGAAAATAAATTATGAATGTGGAATTGTTTATAACTCTCCTTAATTCCTTCAATGTTTGTTTCTTGTACTTTAGAGCTCTGTTTTAGGTGCATAAATGTTTAAGAATGTTGTATCTTCCTGATGAATTAATCTTTTAATCTTTTTAAATTGGCCCTCTTTATCTCTGTTAATACTTTCATTGAGAAGTTTGTTCTATTAATGTAGCCATTTATGCCTTTGTATGCTTATTACTATTTGTGTGATATACCATTTTAATCCATTTAATTTTGACTTATCTGTGTCTTTTTATTTATTTATTTTAAGTGTTTATTCTTGAGAGTGAGCACAAGCCCAAGCCGGGGAGAGGCAGAGAGGGAGACAGAATCTGAAGTAGGTTCCGTTGGCTCAGAGCCTGATGTGGGGTTTAAACCCACAAAGTGCGAGATCATGACCTGAGGCAAAGTCAGACGCTTAATCAACTGAACCACACAGGTGCCACTCTGTGTCTTTTTAAAGTATAGATCTTGTACAGAGCATAAAATTGGGTCCTGCTTTTTTATCCATTATGAAAATCTCTGCCTTTTAATTTGAGAGTTTAGTCAACTAACTTTTAAAGTAAGCGTTGCTAAGATTGGATTTAGGTCCACTACCTTATTATTTCTATTGTTGGTCTCCTTTGATTTTCTTCTTTTGTATCTCCCTTCCTATTTCCATTATGAATTGTTTTGAGTTTATTTATTTTGATAGGGACAGAGACAGCACAAGTTGAGGAGGGGCAGAAAGAGTAGAGAAAGACAGAATCCCAAACAGGCTCTATACTGCCAGAGCAGAGCTCCACGTGGTGCTCGAACTCACAAAACTGTGAGATCATGATCTGAGCTGAAACCAAGAGTTGGATGCCTAACTGACTGAGCCACCCAGGTGCCCCTCCATTATGAATTTTAAAATACTTTTTTAGAGGTTCATAAATTTATCAGTTATGTTTTTGGCTATACCTCTTTGCTTTATTTTTCAGTAGTTTCTCTAGGGATTGCTCCATCATCCTTGACTTTCATAGTCTACTTGAAGTTGATTCTGTACCAAATCACATAAAATTTTGAAACCTTTCTACATTATAGGTCTGTCCCAAATTTATGCTAAAGTTGTTAAATGTATGGCATCTAAATACCTTGCGATCCACATAAGACAATGTTATAAGTTCTTTTAAACAATTTTAAGTATTTTAAAGAAATGAAGACATCAATATAGTCTTTTATATTTACTTACATAATTATCATTTCTGATGTTCATTGTTTCCTGAAGAACTATATTTCCATTTGGTATCATTTTCTTTCAACCTGAAAAACTTCATGGTCTTCTGGAAATAAATTATTTTATCTGAGATATCATTATTTCACTTTCATTTTTGAAAGATACTTCTGTTGGATACAGATTTCAAGGTGGAAGACTTTTTGTTTTGTTTTGTTTTGTTTTTCCATACCACTTTAAGGATGCTGATGTACTATCTTCTGGCTTCCACAGTTTCTGATGGTAAGTCACCAATCATTACAATTGTTTTTATCACATATAATGTGTCATTTTTTTTCCTCTGGGTTTCCACATTTTATTTTTATCCTTAGGTTCTAGCAGCTTGTCCAGTATCTGCCTAATCAGGGTTTTCTTCACATTTAATCTACTTGGAGTTCACTGAGATTCTCAAATCAATTTACCAAATTTAGGGAAATCTCAGCCATTATATCTTCAAATATTTTGTGTATCCCATTCTTTCCTTGCTCTCCTTTTGGGACTTCAGCTACACATATTCAGGACATTTTGTCTTGACATATTGTCCTACAGGTCACTGAGATTCTATTCATATCTTTTCAATCATTTTTCCCGCACTTTGAATTATTTCTATTCACCTATTTCAAGTTCAATGACTCTTTCCCCTGCCATTTACATTCTGCTGGTAAACTTATCCAGTGAATTTAAAAAACTTTTTTTAATATTTGTTTTTATTTTTGAAAGTAAATGTACAGTGGAGGGGGGGCAGAGGTAGAGGGGGACAGAAAATCTAAAGCAAGCTTCACACTGACAGCAGAGAGCCCAAAATGGGGCTGGAACTCACAAACCGCAAGATCATGACCTGAGCCAAAGTCAGATGTTTAACCAGCTGAGCCACTTGGGCACCCCTCCAGTGAATTTTAAGTTTCAGACATTGTACGTTTAAGTTCTGGAGTTTTCTTTTGGTTTTTCTTCATAGTTTCCATTTCTTTGCTTAGTTCTTAAAAAATCGTTATTCACTGTGAGCATATCTTTATTTTACTAAGCATTGTTTAATAGTTTTATTAATATTCTCATATGCTCATCCCAACCTTTGGATTGGTTGTCATTTTTCTTGAAATGGGGACACATTTTCCTAATTGTTTAACTGTCAAGTAAGTTTTTCTAGATATCATGAATGATAAGTTGTGGAGAGTTTGGATGCTGTTATATTTCTCTGAAGAGTGTTAACATTTTTGTTTTAGCAAATAAGTAGCATGGTTGGACTTAAACTTCAAACTAATTCTGTGGGGCGGCAGCACAAATAAAAACTCAGTTCTCTTGTCTTTAGTCGAAACATTAGGAGTCTGTGCTAAATACATATGGTTCAGAGGATTTGGGCAGAGTTTATTCACAGAACTTGGGTTGTTCCTTCTTTGAGTCTCTCTTTTCTGGGTTTCCTCTCTCACTTTCCAGTAGCTGTGGTTGCCCTGAAACTAAGTCCTATAGTTTTTTCATCTCCAAAAGACTGCATGTTTTCTATCAAATTACCCCTTTCTGCCACACCAACTTCAGCATATCCTCAGGATAAAAACTGTGATCTAACCTACCATTCCCTTCTTCCAAATTTCAACTCTTTTCCATAATCTGCTTTAATTCACTCTCCAGTACCTTCAGGTCATTGGTTTTGTCTGTGTGTGAGTGTGTGTGTGTGTGTGTGTGTGCGCGCGTGCGCGTGTGTGCGTGGTACTGTCCAGAGTTTATAACTGGGGAGGGTCAGGATCAGTAGGCATCTACTTGGCCATGCCAGTAATGAAAACTCTTTACAATAAAATAAAATCAATTCACGAAAACAGAAAATTTTAGAAAACATAAAACTTACTCTTAAACTGACAATCTTGAATCACTGTCTACAAAATGATAGGGATATTATGCATTTTCTAACATGTATTTGTGTGTATAAACATTATATTTAAGAAATATCTCAGAAACATTTTAAAATACCTTTAAATTTTATTTTAACAATGATTTATGTCAGTGTTTCTCAAAGTGTGGTCCCCAGACCAGCAGCATCAACATCTCCTGGGAAGTTATTAAAAATGCATAGTCAGGCCACCCACCCCCAACTGCCCCAGACCTACTCAATCAGAAACTCTGTGGATGGGGCCTATTTCTAATGTCTGTATTTTAACAAGCCCTCCAGGCAATTTTGACACATGCTATCATTGATTTAGACTCACCTCTGTATGTCTATTTTCTTTCATTCTTCACCTCCAATAATTTTTTAGACATCATTTTTTCAGTCATTGATGCTAGCTTTTAATTCCTTTTTTACCCCACAGGATGGCTTTAAAAACCATTCATTTCCATTGCCCAGGCATTCCTCACCGTCCCAGGTATGGTATTATTATGGGTTCTCCAAAAGGTATGGGAAATTTAACCTAGCCATCACATGCAACTGTTCTATCCTGCTAAAAAGTGCAGATTTTCCACAGCTCTGGAAAGTAATGATTCATCCTGTGCTTAGTGCCAGACTTCCACCTGGTTATAAATTACTGATAGAAAATGGCTTTCACATTGCATTTTCCTTCTCTGAAAGTAACTTACTTAGTTACTTAGAAATGAGGGTATAACATCCATGAGTTGATTTTTTTAACACACATGTGCACATACACACATTTCATTCTCGACACTTATATCTGTTAATTCTGTGAAATGAGGAGATCAAGCAGGCAGGAACTTGAATGGGAAATATTTGCAAAGATGGCACTTAATCACATATTTGCTGAGGGGCCAGCATTATGCTAGACTAGTATCCAGATAAAATATTTATTGAGCAGAACTGACCACTAGAAAAGTCTTGCTTATTAACCCATATGTTTATTCTGAAGAACAAATGAGGTAATGTAGTAAATGTGCTGTAAAAATGTAAAAGGTGACATACATGCCAAATATTATTATTAGCTTATATTACAAAACCATTTTTGCACTTAAGTCCCTGGTTTTAGTGGAACCACTTAAATTTTAATACAATTCAGCTCTACTTTTTATCTATGACTCATGAGTAAAAAATAATAATAGCGGCACCTGGGTGGCTCAGTTGGTTAAGCGTCCAACTTCAGCTGAGCTCAGGAACTTATGGCTCATGAATTCAAGCCCCGCATCGGGCTCTGTGCTTACAGTTCAGAGCCTGGACCCTGCTTTGGATTTTGTGTCTCCCTCTCTCTCTGCCCCTTCCCCACTCCCGCTCTGTCTCTCTCTCTCTCTCTCTCTCCCAAAAATAAACACTAAAAATAATTTTTAATTAAAAAAATAATAACTAGGTATGCAGTGGAAAATAGGTCTCATGTGCAAACCCAAATTGATTCACAGTACCTTCTGGAATGCATGATGTTTATTTATTTGAGGGAGAGAGAGAGAGAGCGAGAGAGAGCAAGCATGAGCAGGGGAGGGGCAGAGAAAGAGGGAGACACAGAATCCGAAGCAGGCTCCAGGCTCTGAGCTGTCAGCACAGAGCCCAATGTGGGACTCAGACCCATTAACAGCGAGATCATGACCTGAGCTGAAGTTGGACGCTTAACCAATTGAGCCACCCAGGCACCACTGGAATGCATGCTTACAGGTGATTCTGAGGCCACATCTAGATTCACTCAGAATGAGTGTGGTGACCCATTAGCAATGTTTGCTATTGGGCAAGAACAGGAAGTAGTGGTATTTGTTACAACACATTTGAAACCCCAGACTGAGGTGTTTGTATAAAAGTGCTCTGAATATGAGATAAAATGGAGTGACTGTTCAGAAAATCACTTTCATTCACCTATAGTCACAATTTATCTTCAGTCTTTTTAAAAAATGGCATATAGAAGAAACACAGTACGGAATTATAGTTGTAATTCATCATTTTAATAAAAGGATGTGTGTTTGATAGGAAAAGTCTGTGAATTCAATATGAAGTTTAATGCCATATCCTCAGATTCACCACCCTTCCTAATAGGCACAGAAACTTTTACTTTGTAAACAACACCATGGAATGGGCTCAGTGAAAATTTTAATCAGTGTTGATGTATGCATATTAAAATGACTTAAACTGTGAAAATAATACATTTACATTATTTACAAATTCACATACATGTACAATATCCCAGCCCCCATTCCTGTACTTGTGTGCTCATGGCAACCACTATAAAGTTTCTTCTGTAGTTTTTCAAACTAAGTCTATTCAGATACAAATATATGTACACATATATACATACATACATATATACACACACAGACAGAGAAAGGCAAATGCACACCCTTTTGTACAAAAGTGGGAACATCCTATACACACAGTTCAGCAACCTGCTTTTTTCACTTAACGACGTATCTTGGGACATCATTCCCCACCAGCACCTGTGTATCCTCAGCTGCTTTCATTTCATTTTTTCTCTTAATTTTCTATTAATATTTTTTACATAAGTAACTTTTAGAAACCTTGCAGCTGACACATAAGCTAACAAAGACATTAAGAAAGAGCAAGGTGATAATATCAAAGACAAGGTTCATATCAGTGGCCACACACACTTATACATGGAAATTAACAGATATGCAAATTCAATTCTCACATGCAGTGCTTAAGTACACAACACTCAGCAACTCATGAAATGTTAGCATATGTAATCTGCTTCTCTACTGCTCTGATTTTTCAGCTTATTAACAATTTAAAAAGCTTTATATTTTGGTCTGAAGATATAAATAATTAACAATTGAGTATTTTTAAAACAGTATTTTCTATGAAAGGTTGGTATCAAGTTTTTTTTTTTTTTAATGTTTTTTATTTATTTATTTTTGAGAGAGAGAGAGACAGAGTGAGCAGGGGAGGGTCAGAGAGAGAGAGGGAGACACAGAATCTGAAGACAGGCTCCAGGCTCTGAGCTAGCTGTCAGCACAGAGCCTGACGCAGGGCTCGAACCCACAAACCACGAGATCATGACTTGAGCTGAACCCAGACACTCAACCGACTGAGCCACCCAGGTGCCCCTGGTATCAAGTTTAAATTCTCTATCCACTGCTTCTATGTAAGATTCACTTTCAAATTCTCTCATGTGTAAAGCGGTGTGACTTCTTATTAAAGACTTTCTAACATCCTTAAAATTCAGACTACTTCTAAGGTTAAATAAAACCTTTAGCTAAAAGGTTTTCCCACATTAATTTCACTCATGAGATTTTTCCTCTGAATGAGTTTTCACATGTTTGGTAAGGGATGCATTTTGTTTGAATGCTTTTCCACATTCATTGCATTCATAGGGTTTCTCTCCAGTGTGGGATCTCTGATGTATAACAAGTTGTGACTTTACATTGAAAGCTTTTCCACATTCATTACATTCAAAAGGTTTCTCCCCAGTATGAGTTCTCTGATGTACAATGAGGTGTGACTTTTGGCTAAAAGCTTTCCCACATTCATTACATTCAAAAGGTTTCTCCCCAGTATGAACTCTCTGATGTTGAGTAAGGCCTTCAATTTGTTTGAAGGCCTTTCCACATTGATTACATTCAAAAGGACTTTCACCTGTATGAGTTCTCATGTGGTAAGTAAGAGATGAGCTATGTCCAAATGCTTTTCCACATTCATTACATTTATAGGGTTTCTCCTTAGTATGAGTTCTTTGATGTATAATGAGGTGTGACTTCTTGCTGAAAGCTTTCCCACATTCATTACATTCAAAGGGTTTCTCCCCTGTATGAATTCTCATATGTTTAGTAAGGGATGAGCTATACTTAAAAGCCTTTCCACACTCATTACATTCATATGGTATTTCACCTGTATGAGTTCTCACATGTTCAGTAAGAGATGAGTTATACCTAAAGGATTTTCCACATTCCTTACATTCATAGGGCTTCTCACCTGTATGAGATCTTACATGTTGAATAAGGTTTGAGCTGTGTCTAAAGGTTTTCCCACACTCAGTACATTTATAGGGCTTTTCCCCAGTATGAACTCTCAGATGGTCAGTGAGGGCATGTTTATGACTGTGGGCTTTGCCACACTGAGTACATTCATATGGCTTTTCTCCAGTGTGAGTTCTCTGATGTACAACAAGGTGTGACTTTTGGCTAAAGGCTATCCCACATTCATCACATTCATATGGTTTCTCCCCAGTATGAATTCTCTGATGGTCAGTGAGTCCTTGTTTGTGACTGAGAACCTTCCCACACTGATTACATTCATAGGGTTTAGCTTTAGCTGGAGTTTTGTCACACTTAGTAGATGAGCTATGGCTGGATGATTTCTCACGTTTCTTTCCAGTTTGAATTTTGTCGCATTTAGTATGGGATGAGCTACGATGAGCTAATTTCTCATGTTTCTTGCCAGTTTGAGTTTTGTCATGCTTATTAGATAAGCTATGGCTGGATAATTTCTGTTTCTTTGCAGTTTGATTTTTGTTTTTCTTTGTATCAGGTAAGCTATGGCTGAGAGATTTCTTGTGCTCTTTAGCTATATTAGGTTTCTTTTTTGCACAGGTTCTTATATGACCAAGTAAGTCTAAATTCTGTTTCAAACTCTTTCCATGTGAATCAAATTTAAGCTTCTTTTTTGAAGAAACATGTTTTGTACTCACATTTATTTCCCCTAGCGAACTACATTCATGGCCTTTCTTCTTAGTCAGACTTTTTTTCTTGAATGCAGCTTCCTTACGGAGTTTGTTTTGAGATTCCTGGTGATTTGCTAGCTGGTCATTATCTTGCTGGACTTCTTCTAAAATGGAATTCAATGAGACATTTCTTATGAATCTTTATACTCTCATATTTTGGAATACAACTTATAAAACAAATGCCCTATTGTGGGGCTGAATCTTTATTCAAGCCTCATATCCCAAGGTCAGTGAATATCAAGTGTAAATGTCCCTAAGTTCTTGGACTTGAGGGGAAAGTGCTATAGTAAAAATAAGAAAAAATAATTGACAATAGTAATTGGAAAAACTTTTGCCTGTTTATCAGTATGACCTTGTAACCTGGATAGATGATAAAATACACTGAAGGAGCAGTGACTAGGTAATAGATGAAGTTAAAAGAGCCTGTGGTTGCAGTGGTATTTTTTGAGGTTTCTCCCCAGCCCACGCTTCCCAGCTTTGATAACTGCCAATCCATCCACAGTATTTGGCTCCCACAGCCTGTACTACATTAATTCAGTTCTTCATGAAGACATATCTGGCTCGAGCCAAGGTGTCCAATAAGAGTCGTCCTCCAAAATATTTAGACTCTAATTTGTCTCCACTGGGTTTTACAACAATATAAAACAAGTAACAGTAAAGTCATATCTTCTCTGTGTAAACAGAAAGTTCATCAGTACAAAGAATGAAACATATATCCACAGGGAAGCAGAGATGTAAGGTCACATGTCCTCAAAGAGACCATTTATATAATCTCAATTCTTGATGGCAGTTCCTAGTTCTAGTCCCTGGTAGGGTCAGGCTGATGTATCCACCTTTAGGTTACAAGAGACTAATCTAAGTCCTTATAACACATTCCTCAATTTACTTGGGCTAGCCTAAGTACATTTTTGTTACTGCACTCCAAAGAGCCAAAATAGAGAAAATAAGGTAAGTCTACCAGGAAATACTGAACAGGTTATAGGTGACTAAGGGAATGAGCAGAAAAGGATGATCCACTGCTACCACCTATGATTAATATAATAGTGACATTCCTGTACTAAAACCAAAAAAACCCCAAAAAACTCAAAAAACTCAAAAACCAAGCAACCAAAAACCAACCCTATAGCTTCTGAGTTCCCTGATGCTTTTAACATGATAAAATTCATAGAAATGAGATTTCTCATAGAAATGAGATTTACACCATTTGGATTTACAATGTACGCATGTATTTGTTTTCCAACAGCTTGCTATGGAGCATACCTTTGTTTCTGCCAGGTCACTCTACTAATTACTAATCATAAATTTTAAGCTTATTCCCAGCTTTAAGTGATTGCTCACATCCTTCCCTCCACACGTTATACAATTACACATTTTAAGATATCTTCCCACTGTATGTTTTCCTTCCCTGAGTCCACCACCCGCACTGACACATAGAGGCAATTATGTTTGTACTATATGATCCAAACTCTGGTTGAAAACAATTGATTGAACAGTGGTAAACATAGGGCCCAAGCTAGACCAATAATATTCTCTTGCCTAAGAATTTAGAATTGAAATTCAAAGACTTCTTTTAGCTAGGTATAGATATGACATGTGTAAAAACCCAAACACTTAAGAGTTGGGACTACCATTTTGAGGTGGTTTTTTTCAGTTATGTGCGTGGAAAAACAGAAAAAGTTTTAGGGTGGGAATTAAACAGACTCAAAGAGAGAAGCAGATATAAGAGTCTCTAAGAATGAAAGAGATAGAAATTGAATAGCTACCTTGGTCATAAAGGAACATTACATGGATAAAGTGAAAACTGGGATCAAACAGAAAAGAGTTTTGGTATTTGGATATAAGCCAGGAAACACCATAATTTTCATGGAGGACTTTTAAGAGATTAGTTCCCATGGGGTAAAAAAAATCGATTTTTGTAAGTATAGATATAGTGATATAGATATAACAGGGAGAGGCAGAGTTGCCAGCTGCTTTTTCATTTAGGAAACTTTAAGTGGTACAAGCATTTTGGGGAAAGAGTAAACCGAGAACATGACAAAGGCAGCCTCTTCCAATGCCCAAGGATGCTGGAGAGGATAGAGGCAAATCTTCTGGGAAGAAAGGGATCAAAACTCAAACCTTTCCCCTTGAGATGTAACATTATAAGAACCTCTTAAAATGATGGAGATTGGCCAGCAGGAAAAGATATAAAGCACTTATGAGAGACATTTACCAGGAGGGGAAGAAAAAGAATCTGTAGTGAAATGGTACAATAATAGGGCAATAATGGAGAGAGTTGAGTCTCACAGAGCATGTGATTAAGACTATAGGCTCATTCTGAATCTGAGAGAGTAACTAAAACCTGACTTTTAAGCTAAAATGATGGTAACTTCAGAAACTGAAGTATATAGCTCATTAGACTCGGCAAATCATTGGAGGGAATAGAATAGTCTTTCCCTGAAGCAACTTCAAGTACTATACAAGAACCTGAACCAAGAAGAAAGTCACTGTAACAATGACAAAGATGTGTTAAATGACTCAGGATTATTTTTTAGTTGCAACACTAAGTATCAGTGAGAAAAGTAAACACAGCCAACATTGGAGCCACTAATGGATGGATCAAAAACTCCACGAAGTCCCTTCCTTTGTCATTTGAAGGACTAGTCCTTCTGGTTTCAAGAAATTCATGGAGCCTTGGAAAATTCAGAGGACACTTAAAAATGTATTATAAATATCCTGCTAATTTGGGGACTATAGTGATGTAAATAATAAGTGAATATTTTAATATTTGGTGGTAACGTCTAAGATGAATTATTTAAAAAATGGATTCAACAAATCAGCCTAAGAATTAGAACAATTTAAGTATGAGATAATATAAAGCTAATTTGGGTGATGTCCGTGAGAATTGAAGAAAGCAAACAAACAAACCAGGAACTGAGGAGAGGCTAGAAAAAGAGAAGGCAGAGAGCAAAGATGCACTGGAACTCCATGGTAGACAGGCCTCAAGTCAAAGTAGACCCTGATAAAAATAGGGAAGGTGAAAGGTAGCTCTAATTTAGAAAGAAAGATAAAGCTTTCCATTTCTGGCACTCTGAGAATGAGCTTTCCTGTAAGCAGGTAAAATAGGAGTGCAACATGAAGAAACTGGAGATTTATTCTGGACAATAAATGTTTCTTGAAAGTCATCTGTGTAGATTAGCTTGTATTTGAATGAGTGACTCTTTAGAGGGAAATACAATAGGAAAAAAAAACAGATAGTAGAAGACAAAACATTAGGGACACTTCAGCAAAGTGGAAAGAACAGAATCTGGTGAAATAAATGTAAAGAAGCATTTACAAGATAAGATTGGATTTGAGTGGTATATAATTTAAGCTAAGTCAGCAAGAATTTCATGCTGATCGAAACCACTAAAATATGCGCTGGAAGGTAAGCAGTAGTTACTTTAAAGCCAGAAATGTACACAGAGACATGAATTCTGTGGGACTTGACTGCAGAGGTCAAGGAGCAAATGGAAATGATGATTCATTATAGACCACAGGTCTGGAGCATTTTCACAGTGAAAGGAGGGAAATGGAAAGTAATTAAAGGCAGGGGAGCATCATGCCAAGAGATTTGGAAAGAGGATGGATCTAAGAAAGTTTGAACACATAAGGAGAGAAATATGATACCATGGAGTCCTAGAGTTTGAGTGGATGAAGGGAAAAATACAGAGGATATTAGTAAAAAAAGAAGATAATAAAAAACAGCACTGCTTTAAATAAGGTAAGCAGTAATGGGATTCTGACAACAGCTAGTAGGGGGTCACTGCTCCTTCTGGAAGCTGAGCAATGGAGAGCATGGATGAGGAGAGACAACTATATGGAAAAGTCAGTTAGGCATCTGATGTACCAAAGGTTCAGAACTCTAGTTTTCACCTTTTTTCCTACTACAATATGAATGGTGTGGCACATGTATTACTGTTCCCTGTGGAAAGATTGTACCTCCCAGACCCGCTGCATGCCACTCGAATCCTCCCTAGGGAAGCGTTGTACATTCCTACCCTGCTGAATTTAGGAGTGGCCAGATGATCTGCTCTAACCAATTAACCAATAAAATATGAGCAGAAAGAGGTATCTACCACTTCCAATCAGTAATTTTAAGTCATCAAGTGGTTCTATTCATTCTTCTTTCCGTCTGCCATCACAGCAGAATTTGCCAAATAGGGACTGTTCTTTGGATGTAGGTCCAAAGGATAATGTGGAATAGGACTACAGCATGAGCAAGAAACAAATCTTTCTTGTTGGAAGCCACTGAGATTTGGGGATTATTCCTTAATGGAGCAAAACATAGCCTAAGCTAACGATGCAAGTGGTATAAGCAAACCCCCTTACATAACACTGGCTTACAACTATACTGAACCTCATATGAGAACCTCAAACGTGGTCAGTTCATAGACAGAAGAGATATTAGAATTTCCAAGGTGAGAGAATCTTTGTAGTTTGAACTTCTCCCCCAGGAGAGGGTATTTTTCAACTGCTACTCCTGGTTAAGAAAGAAAGGTCTTGAATATTTAAGATTTTAAAAATAAATTATTCATTGGGGTGGCTGGGTGGCTCAGTCAGTTAAGCCTCTGACTTCAACTCAGATCATGATCTCATGGTTCAGGAGCCCTGCATCACACTCTCTGCTGTCAGCATGGAGCCTGCTTCAGATCCTCTGTCTCCCTCTCTCTCTGCCCCTCCCCCACTCACAGTCTCTCTCCCTCTCTCAAAAATAAACATTAAAAATTAATTAATTAATTAAAGAATTACAAAGTTACCACCAAAAAACTAGGAACTTACTTCCATTGGTTCCTGTTTGCTTGGGTCTTGCTACTTCACTGGGACCACCTTGTCTGGGTTTTCTGCCCTTCCCCGACCATGGCTCTTCTCCTTTTTCCAACTTGGAGATCATGTCTGGTTTGGGAGCTTGATACCCTGCTCATGAGAAAGGGTACAAATTGAGTGTTAGGAAAACAAACATCTTAGAAATCAAGCCCTAATATTTGGACTTGAGAGCCTTGAAAGAATAAAGAATATATATACAGCGTATGAAATTTCACAATGGCTGCCCATGTACCCCATCTAAGGAGACCTTCCATTTTGGAGACAGGGGCATAAATATCTTGTGTCGTACCCAAAAGGGATCACAACTCTTTGATTCATAATAACCATGGCCAAATTTATCAAGAACTCCAGAGAGAAGGTATCCCCGTGGACACATTTTGAGTTACGAAAGAAATGTCCTTACCCATTGAGGCAAGGTTGCTGTAGTTCTCCAGCATCACATCCTTATACAGGTTTCTCTGAGCAGGATCTAGTTGCTCCCATTCCTTCTGGGTAAAGGCCATAGTCACATCTTTGAATGTTACTGATCCCTGTAATAGCAATATTTCTATTCAGTCTAATGCTATCCATATTAGTGAGTGATCTGGACAAGATAATGATTTGTTCTTACCTCAACCATTCAGTGTTGACCATGATGTTATATTGGACACTAATTCTTTACCCAACTCTGCATTTTTTTTCCAGACACAAAAATCTTATTTAGAAATGTCCCTATTAAGGACTGAATGTTTGTGTATCCCTAAAATTCATACATTGACACCCTCCCCTCCAATGTGATGGTGTTAGGAGATAGGTCCTGCAGGAATTAATTAGAATTGGATGAGTTCATGAGGATGGAGTATCCATGAACAGGATTAATGCCCATAGAAAAGTCACCAGACAGTTTGCTTCCTCTCTCTGCTCCTTCTGCCATGTGAGGATACAAGAAGTCTGCAACCTGGCAGATGGTCTCACTGGATCCCAACCAGCCTCACACCCTGATCTTGGACATCTCGCCTCCAGAGCTGTCAGAAGTAAATTTCTGTTGTTTATAAGCTACTCAGCCAATGGTACTTTGTTGTAGCAGCCCAAACTGATTAGGACAGTCCCACTTGTGAATTTGTTTATTCAAGAGGATAAAAAAAATCATACAACTATGGGAGAGAAAGACAATTACCAAAAACAAACAGAATCAGCCTTTCTCTTTTCTTCTATAACAAAAAACGGTGCAATAGTGTTTATGAGGTAGAAGAATTGAGATCCTTGACTTTTATAACCAGTCCAAAATCACCTATATGTAGAAGTAAAAGTAATGTATTTTAGGCATGTAAGGATACAGAACGTATAATACCTATATATTTTAGGGAAGGAGGAGGAGAAGAAAAGGAGTGATTTTTAAAGGAAGGAAAAGTGAATCAGAAAAAAGATTTCAAGATTGGGAAAGACATAATATATAAGAAAGAGCTGTGAGTAATAAATCCAGTCAAATGCCTAGTTACATCCAAGTAATTTGATAATGTTCTTGTACAACTGTTATAAAAGTCCTTAAAATCAAGAGGTGTGACTTAAGAAAAATAAACAGGAATATAACTGGTAGGGGTGGGGGCGGGGGAGAAATTAAAGCATGTTTAAGATCTCCTCTTATTAGGCAGGTGAGAGGAGGAGACACAGCCACTGGAGAAGTTTGCTACTAACGAATACACGCTCAAACAGATTTGTTTCACATTGAAAAATAACTCCATACCTCCACAGACCACCAATCAATTAACTGCGTATGTCACCAATCTCTGATCTCACAAACATCCCGTCATGGACATCTAAGAAGCCCCATCATTGACTGTCACTGGTCTCCTAATTACTGACATAATTCCAAAATGTGTGATCCCAATAAACTCCCCTATCATTAACAGCAACAAATCTCCCCAGTTGCCTCCAGACACTCCAATCACAAAATCCCACAGGTCTCTCAACTATGGATACCCATGGAACACATCAGTCTCTGTCTCTGATACGACTCCAAATCCCTATTCTATCAATCTCCAATCACTGACACCATCAGAACTCCACCAACAGTGGCCTTTACAGAAACCCCAATCAGTACCAACAAACTCCACTACACCTTCAGCCTCTTCAGCCATTCTCTTCACTGGCTTGCTTTACCTGAAATCTACCTGTGTCCTGAGGATCCTGCTCCCTTACAAGGCTCCCTGCTGGAGGCCGTTTTGGCCCAACCATGCCTCGTGTACCTCATGGCCTTAAGATGAGGTAAAAGATAACTTTCAACTATTTTTCATTCATCCTTCAGAATCCCTATCATGTTTAGAGTATCACCAGACTCAACCCATAACCCTCCATTTCAACGATGAACTAGAAGAACTCATAGCCTCACCACAGAGTTGTACTCATAGCTACAATTTAGTACAGCTAAGGTAAAGGTGCATGGGGTGAGGTCTAGAGGAAGCCAGGCACGACTATCCAGGAGTCCTCTTCCAGTGGAGTCAAACAGGACATACTTGATTCCTCCAGAAATAAGTTGTGAGAACACGTGTGAAAGGGTGTTTCCCAAGGAATTGTCTTAGAGACTCAGTGGCACTCACAGGCACCCTCTGCCTGGCACACACAAAAGTCCCAGATTCCCAGAAGGAAATCGGGAGTTCAGCATAAACTGCATTGTTTATATAGTTTAGTTAAATATTTTTAATGTTTTATTTATTTATTTTTGAGAGAGAGAGAGAGAGAGAGAGAGAGAGAGAGAGAGAGAGCAGGCTCTCTCTAGGTTCTAGGCTCTGAGCTGACAGCACAGAGCCCAACGAAGGGCTCAAACTCATGGACCATGAGATCATGACCTGAGCGGAAGTCAGACGCTTAACTGAATGAGCCACCCAGGTGCCCCTACATAGTTTAGTTTAGGCATGGTGAGCCACTTTCATCATTTCTGGAAATGGTGTGAAGCCTCCGGAAGTCTAAGTTCTAAGACGTCAGCCAAAAGTCAACCTGCAAGCAGGCTTTTCTAACGACAGCTGTTTGGGGCCACTTATGTCAACTCTTCTGCACAGTAATTCTGCCTCATTCACTGCAGACTTGAGCACCAGCTTCCTCTTCCCTACAGCTCCTCCACTAACTGCATCAATGCAGAAGAACCATCCCACACACCGGCCTTTCTCTTTCCTGACTCCAACAATCTTTTCTTCTACACAAACTCAGCCACGGATTCGTCGCTCAGGCATTCCTTAGAACCTTGCCACATACATTACAGCACCTCTAAAATCTCTACTTAAACACTATCCTGCCAGCTTACATCTTCTAGTACCTTCCATGTCAATATTTCTCCAGATGCATTCCACCCTCATATCCATTGATCCTAACCGCTTTTTCACAATCTTCCATTGCCACGCAGCCTTGCTTTTCTTCTGTCTTGTTTAGATTTAGTTCTAACCCCATATACACTAAAACAGCTTTCACTTCCTTTCCCCTCTTCTCCACTGTACTTCCCTAGCAAGGCCTCAAACTTAATCAAACCCAACTCTTCTCTTAATCTCTGCCTGCAACCTTCCAGCTGAACATTCCAAGAGAGAAAAGTCAAACAACTGTGCTGACTGGACTCACTTCAAATTTATGACACATGTTTCAAATGGGCACCTAATACTGACAGCTTCCTGTTCCTCTTTCCAAGATGATTATTCCAAACATTCTCCTCTTTCTCTCTGAAATCTCCACCACCTACTCCTTTCCCACTCTCAGCTGATGAATTCGCCTTATACTTTCAAAGAGAAAATAAGTGTAAGTGGATAAGAACTACCTTGCCTTGTTACCACCAGTTCCACCAATCTGTTTCCAAACCCCCATCATCTGTCTCCGTTCCATTTAAAATGGACGAAGTGTCCCTTCTTTCACTGAAGGTCAGTTTCTCCACTTATGCTTTGGATCCTATCCTCAACTGCTTTTTTGGGGACATCACCCCCTGCAAGTAACCTCTCTCTTTTGTATCACCTATTTTTCCCTTTCTACTGAATCATTCCTATTGACATACAAAGTTGTCTTAATATCATTCATCTAATGAAAACCATCTCTTAATCACATGTCCCATCCAATGCCAATTTATTTGCTCCTTTTACGAGCAAGTGTTGTCTATACTCACTGTCTCTTTCAATTCATTCCAACAGGATTTTACCCCCATCACTCCACTAAAAAAGCTCTTATCAATCAAAATAACCATTGAGCTACATCTTGCCAGAGTCAAATTCTCTGCAGTGATAAGTCTGGGACTCACAAGAGCTTAGGACACAACTGACTCACATTGTCTTGAAAAGCTTTCTTCTTTATGCTTCTTCGACACCACATTTACAATTTTCATCATATCTCAGTGGCTACCCCTCATTCTCTTTTTTTCTGTCCTCTTCCAAACCTCTAAATGTATGAGAGACCCAGAGCTCTGTCCTTGGTCCCTCTTCTCTTATCTGCCTGCTCTCTGCGGGTGACCTCATCCAATCTTAAGGCTTCAAGTACCATCTTTACACTCGATGTCTTTCACATACGGATTCTCCACCCCACACCTCTCCAAAGTTCTAGATTCATACATCTAATGACTATTCAACATCTCTACTTGGCCATGTGATAGGCATCTTGATGTAGCCAAAACAGAACCACCATCCACTCTGACTCTCATTAATATCCATCCAATCTGGTCGTCTCCAACACAACTCTTTCGCAGAAAAAGGAAGCACGCTTTATCCCGTTCCTCAAGCCAAAAGTCTAGATGTAAATCTTGATTCTTCTCTTTCCTCATGTTTCTTATCCACTTATCAGGAAGTCCTACTGGCTCATCTCTAGATGTATTCTGAATCTGATTTTTCACTTCCCTGCTACAACCCTATTAAAAACCATCATCATTGCTTCCCTTTCACGATTGCAATCAACTCCTAAAGGACCTCTGCACATAGACAGGGACAATCCAGTCTCCAACTACCACAGGCACTAGTCGCTGGCTCCCATAGAGCACACATTGCCACACACCTCCCCAATCTCTGACACACCACAAAGCCCCCATTCCTGATCCCCACAGCCTTCCAAACCCTGGGCGTTCGGACCGCCCTCCCCCCAACCCCCAAGCACTGTCACCGCAGATATCTCAAAACACGGATTTCCTTACCCTGTGGCACCCAAGGGCCCCGCAGGCCCCCCCATCACTGCCCCACAGATCCCCCAGAACGCTGACCACCCCTCCCCCGCCAGAAGGCCCTCCAGCCTCGCCTCCAATTCCCAAATCGCTCGTCTCCGAGACTGCAGTCACCCTCCAATCACGGACCCCCCGACTGGCCCACCTCGGACCCCCGGCCGCCCGGCCCCGCCCTCGCGCTCACCGCGGCGCTGCCCCCCGTCTCCGACGCGGCCATCTCCGCCGCACACCCGGCCTCTTCGGCCGTTCCCGCACCCCTCCTCCGGCCCACGCTCTCCCGCTTTGTGAGGATCGGGTCGCAGGCGGACGCCGACATGGCGACTGCTCGAAGCGCTGCCTTAGCGAGTCCCGCGGCTGCGATGGCGGCGCCCCTGGGTATGGCGGGAGGGCGCGGCCATCTTGACCGAGGCTCCGCCGTACAGCGGGGGCCCCGCGCTCCCGGCGCGCCCGCCGGCGGGTGGCCCCGGGGCGCCGCGGGGGGTCCCGAGAGCTGAGACGCGAGCCGCCGACCGCTTGCTCGGGTACTCGCGGCACGGTGCCTCGCGGTGCTCGACACCCCAGCCCCGGCGCCCGGAGGCTCGGCCACGCAAATGCAGGATTCGGGGCTGCCTTTCGGAATCGGTCACCGCAGGCAGCCAGCTGCCGGGAACCCCGCAATCACGAGGCCCAGCGCGGGATCCAGACAGCCCGGATAGGAGGAGAGATTGAGGGAAAGAGGGGAAAAGGCCTGATGGCGCAGACACCATTTTTTCATAAGGAGAGAGCACTAATCGTTCAAATACATGTCTTACCTGTGCGGTATAAGAACAAGGAGAAATAAATGAAGCAGCAGGTTCAATGAACACATCACTCCTCGGTGAGAACCCAAGTCTAATGGAGATCAATTGAAGCCAAATCATCAAGCAATTGAGCAGAAATAATTTCTCAATGAGCTATTTTGTGTACCTACTCCCTATCAATTATGTGTTAAGGTTTTACTTTGTGCAGACTACGTTGCTATGCTATGCCAGGTAATGGAGAAAGAGTGGAAACCCTGATAGAAACAGCCTTTGTTCGCCCTGCTGGATATTTACAGTGGGGCAGCAGGCTTGTGACGTAATCCCAAATATGTTGTTGCTTTTTCCAGAGTCAAACACACTGTTTCGCACCTTCCATTTAGATAAGTGAACAACTAGTTATCAGCAGTGGCTCTGACTGTTCCCCTTACCCCCTCAATCTTTAGTCTGAATACAATTCTCAGTGCATCTTCACTGAGCTCATGAGACTCCTTAGACCACCTAATTTCAGGACAGTTTTCTGCCTAGTCTCCCCATCGAATTATTGAAAAATTTTTTTCTAACAATGATTTATTGTTGTTGTTGTTCCACAAATCAGAGAGGCAGCTTCTCATTTATTTCCCACCTATCCCAACAATGCTTTCCCTAGTCTTGTGGCACCAATTCTAGATTGATACATACAACATATCCGAATATACTTAATACATACAACAAAGTATGTTGTAAATATTGTGATAAGCAGAATTCTAATATGGCCCCCATTATCTCTGCCCCTGGTGTTACACCTTTAAGAGATCCCCTCTCTTTCAAGAATCTGTGATCTCACTCCCATAATAAGATCCCAAATCAGTTAATTTTGAGTTCATAAAAGTGGAGATGATCCTGGGTGGACCTGACCTAATCAGGTGAGCCCTTAAAAAGGACTGGAGCCTTCCTGAAGTCAGAAATTACAAATATGAACAGGGCTGTGGAGGGGCCACACAGCAAGGACCTGAAATCAGCCTCTCTGAGCTGAGAGTGGTTTTTGGTCTACAACGAGCAAGACAACAGGACCTCAGTCCTCAACAGCAAGGAAATGATTTCTACCAACATTCTGAGGGAGCTAAGAAGTATATCTTCCTCTAGTGGAGTCTAGATAGATTAGTACACAACCCAGCCAACAGCTTGAATTGAGCTTTGTGTGACCCTGTGTGGGGAATCCAGCCACGCCACAATCAGACTTCTGACCTACTGAAATGCTGAGATAATAAATTTGTGTTATTTTTGAGATGGGGGGGAGGGGCAGAGAGGAGGGTGACACAGAATCCCAAGCAAGCTCCAGGCTCTGAGCTGTCAGCACAGAGCCCAAAGTGGGACTTGAACTCATGAATCACATGAACTGTGAGATCATGACCTGAGCAAAAGCATGATTCTCAACCGACTAAGCTACACAAGTGCCCCTGATTGTTTCTTATGCAGCAAAGGCTCAGTGAAAATTAAAGGCTGGGGTGCTCAGTTAAGCATCCAACTTAGCTCAGGTCATGATCTCCCGGTTTGTGAGTTCAAGCCCCGTGTGGGTTCTGTGCTGACAGCTCAGAGCCTGGAGCTTGCTTCAGGTCTGTGACATCCTCTCTCTCTCTCTCTCTCTCTCTCTCTCTCTGCCCCTCCCCTGCTCATACTCTGTCTCTCTCTGTCTCTCAAAAAATAAGTAAATGGGGGTGCCTGGGTGGCTTAATCGGTTAAGTGTCAGACTTTGGCTCAGGTAATGATCTCACAGTCCGTGGGTTCAAGCACCATGTTGGGCTCTGTGCTGACAGCTCAGAGCCTAGAGCCTGCTTGAGATTCTGTGTCTCCTATCTCTCTGCCCCTTCCCCACTGGTCCTCTGTCTCTCTCTCTCAAAATAAAATGAAGACATAAAAAAATTTAAACATTAAAAAAAAGTGTTTAAAAAATTAAAAAAAAAGAAAATTGAAGGCTAATGGCTTGATTGAGATTTCTCCTTGTCTACTGGGGACATAGCCCTCTTCCCTGTGTTCCAGACTGAGCATTTTTCTATCCTTGTCCCCTGGGTGTGAGCAGTTGCTTTCCATGAACGTCAAATATAGTCCTTACTTAAATTGACCCTGATATTACAGTCCTAATGTTCCAATATTTACATTAAAAAAAAATAGCTCTCAAGTGTCTGTCTGGCTCAATTGCTTAAGTGTTTAATTTCAGCTCAAGTCATGATCTCGGGGTTTGTGAGTTCCAGTCCATTGTCAACCTCTGTGCTGACAGCTCAGAGCCTGGACCCTACATCGGATTGTCGGCATCAGTTTCTGCCCCTCCTCTGCTTGACAGCTTGAGTGGATTCTGTTCGTCTCCTGAGTCTTTTACTCCTCTTGGGTTTTCCTATTTCAGGGCTTCATCGTATGGGCATTAAGGAGATTTTATTTGGAGCCCCAGCGCGCCCGGTGGTGTCCCCGCTCACATCCCTGAAATGTCCACAAATGTAGGACGAACACATACAAGCAGCAGCCCAACCAAGACATGGGACATTGCTA
>CM053568.1:20044098-20080217 GCA_028646485.1 Cryptoprocta ferox | reverse complement strand
TTGTATTCACGTGCCTCTCGTAGTGTCTGGTGTCCAATAGGTGTCCCGTAAATACTTACTGATTTTTGGATTATTGACGGAATGAGAAGGCATTGCCACACAGGCTCACACAGTTCTCTTTCCTCTTCTGGTAAATCCTTAACAGGAGATCAGTTTTTAGGACATTTCCTTGAGACTATTGTATGTACATCTGTATAGTAGAACCAAAATTATCCCTGCCAATTTAAGGGCCAGAGGTAGAAACTCAGGTGCCTAAATTGTACATATAGTAAGGCTAGCTGGTAGCAAATTATGAAGAATCTGATTGCCCCATGTGCATCAGTTTGAGTGGCTATATTGGATTTTCGAACTTCAGGAAGCCTAGTCTCCCCTGACAAATCAACATGATCAGTATCAAAAAAATTTTTTAATGTTTATTTATTTTTTCGAAACAGAGAGAGACAGAGCCTGAGCACGAGGGCAGAGAGAGTGGAGACAGAGAATCCAAAGCAGTCGCCAGGTTCTGAGCTGTCAAGTAAACCAACTGTGCCACCCAGGTGCCCCCACCATGATCTTTCTTAAGGATTTATTTCCAATCAGAGGGATCCAAACAATCACAATGATCATCCTGTGATGATGGGACATGAAGGTCTTCCATACATTTGAGCAGTTTGAATCATCTCCCAGTCTTGTAACTTATTTTCTAAGAAGATGGGAAAATCTCTTAATATGGGCTGCAAGGTAATCATTGGAAAAGTATTGTGATACGTGACCGAGCCACCTAATGGTTTCCTAAATCCTCAGAACACGTTAGGAACTCCATGATCCTCAGCAACCACAGAACATTCTCATTAATGTGACGTAGCTCCTTACTGGGAGGTCTGGGTTGGTATGAGTCCAGTTCTTTCTTTTTTTTTTTTTTTTTTTAATTTCTGAAATGCTTATTTTTTTTTGAGAGAGAGAGTGACCCCAAGTTGGGACGGGGCAGAGAGAGAGGGAGACACAGGATCTGAAGCAGGCTCCAGGCTCTGAGCTGTTAGCATAGAGCCCGACAATGGGGCTACAACCTATGAACTATGAGATCATGATCTGAGCTGAAGTCAGACACTTAACCGACTAAGCCACTCAGGCATCCCGGCGTGAGTCCAGTTTTTTTTTAAATTTTTCTTAATGTTTATTTATTTTTGAGGGAGAGTGCGAGTGGTGGAGGGGCAGAGAGCGAAGGAAACACAGAATCCAAAGCAGGCTCCAGGCGCCAAGCTGTCAGCACAGTGCCCGACCATGGGGCTCCAACCCATGAACTGTGAGATCACGACCTGAGCGGGAGTCAGACGCTTAACTGAATGAGCCACCCAGGTGCCCGATGTGAGTCCAATGCTTAAGGAAAGATTATAAGTGGCTTGTCTGCTTTTGTCAGCTACAGGCAGGTGCGACATGACCTGCAGGTCCTATGGATGTCGTTGGAGGCTGCTTTGATGGAGGAGCAGGGGTGGTAACAATCGGTGAGGTCTCTTCCCCTCCATCTCTTCGACTCATCACACCACTTCGGAGAGGACCTATCCAGTGATCCCATCTACAGTACACGGCCTCAATTAGAGACAACTGTGCCCCTGATGTGCCTCAAATAAACATCAGGGGACTACTGTTTTCAATGTTGTATCCTAGCTTAGGTCTGTCATACTCCTATCATGCAGGGTTTTTTAATGTTTATTTATTTTTGAAAGAGAGAGAGAGAGAGAAAACCCGAGTGGAGGAGGGGCAGAGAGAGAGGGAGAGAGAGAATTAGAAGCAGTCTCCACGCTGTCACCACAGAGCCAGACACAGGGCTCGAACTCACAAACTGTGAGATCATGACCTGAGCCGAAACCAAGAGTTGGACGCTTAACTGGCTGAACCACCCAGGCACCCCGTGTTATGTGTTTTTGTACCTTAGGGACCAACTTGAAAAATATGACCATACCTGATACAAAAGAAGAAAAGGAACAGAGAAAAAAAAATACCTTCTTTTATGGAATACAAAGTAAAAGTGTTATTTTCCATGGAAAAGAAAGAACAGACACGGATAGAGATACAGACCTAATTTCTGTACCTGGTTGTGAGGTGTGGCTCAGATGGTTGGTATACTTCCTATACTGACTCGCGTATCCTTCATTTTTGTTATTATTCCTTTGTTTTTTAAATTAGAGATTTATTTTATTCCATTCAATAGAGGCAGACTATCTCTGGGCAGAGCTATTCTGCTCCTAGTTGGCCAATGTTCTTTCCATGGTCTTATTTCCTGGGTATTTTCCATGGTTTCTAATGAGACCTGAGGTTTGTTACATGGGTAACAAGACTGAGAGAGAAAAGAAGTTATTTATCCAGATGATTTGGAAATTTACAGGACAAGAGAGGTCTAAAGGCAAATACTATAAAGTGTCTTGTATAATCATACTATCCAAGTGTAAGTGTAAAAATCAAAGCCCAGGTATTGAGGACTTCCTAGATATTAGAAACCTGCCTCTTCCCATGCTGTGTGAAACATAAGCCCACAGTGCACTTTCCTTCCTCCCAAGAACATGCTTACAGTTCTGAAATCTTGGGCTGGAAATAAGCCACAATTCACATTCCTGGGCCCCAACCAACCCAACCTCACATAGAGCAATCTGCACAGCCTGGTGCTGGGATCTTCCTTCCTGCTCTTGCTAGCACCCAGGTCATGATTCAGCAGCAAGTGGAAGACGAGCTGGGAGTCAAAAAGAATATTTCTATTATTTCCTATTATTTTGGCTGCTTTGGTGACATTGAGGAGATTTTGACAGATAGGAATGACAATTCATCTCGCCCTTGTCTGACACTCTGAGGATTCTTTTTGGGTCCTTGCTTTACTGACCTTTAAAAAGGATGGCTCATTTTAATTTGCATTCATTTAGGTTTTTTTTTAAGTGGGCTTCACTCCCAGCAAAGAGCCCAATGTGCGGCTTGAACTCACAAACCTGAGATCGAGACCTGAGCTGAGATCAAGAATTGGACACTTAACCAAATGAGCCACCCAGTCTCCCCATTTGGATGCTTAATAGGCTGAAATGTTTACCAGCCATTTATGTGTCTGCTATTGTGTATTATCTGCTATATATGCATTATATATATATTTGCATGAATATATGTATATAATGCATTTTATATACATATATATTCCATATACATACACACATATATGCAATGGAATATTACACAGCCATAAAAAGAATGAGATCTTGCCATTTGTGAGACATGGATGGACCCATCATGGTAAGCAAAATAAGTCAGACTAACAAAGACAAAAGCCATAGGATTTCACTCATATGTAGAATCTAAAAACAAAAAATGAATACACAAACAAAAAGTAGAATCAGATCTATAAATACAGGGAACAAACTGATGGTTGGCAGATGGGGGGATGGGCAAACTGGATGAAGGGGGTGGGAGATACAGGCTTCCAGTTATAGAATGAGTAAGTCACAGGAATAAAAGGTGCAGCAGGAGCGCCTAGGTGGCTCCGTCAGTTAAGCATCCAACTCTTGGTGTCTGCTCAGGTCATGATCTCACAGTTTCGTTGGTTTGAGCCCCACATCAGGCTCTGTGCTGGCATCCAAACAAAAGATGTTTGGACACCAGTATATGAAAAATGCTTCCTTCACTTTGTAAGTTGGGGGAATCTTTTTTTTTTTTTTTTTTTTAGTGTTTATCTTTGAAACAGAGCATGAACAGGGGAGGGGCAGAGAGAGAAAGGGAGACACAGAATCTGACACAGGCTCCAGGCTCTGAGCTGTCAGCACAGAGCCTGATGCGGGGGTCGAACTCAGGAACCATGAGATCACAACCTGAGTGAAGTTGGACGCTTAACCAACTGAGCCACCCAGGCACCCTTAAATTGGGTGAATCTTAAGTATTTGGCCATGAGAAAAATTTAGCGGAAGAAAAACTAAACATTCAAGTTGCAAATAATTTTCTTCATAATTTTGATTTCTTTTAAGCTAACTTATTACAGAATCTTATTGTATACGTGTTGCTTCAAAGGCCAGAACATGGCCATAAGCATTCCTAGCAATAGTACAAGCATCGCTTAGGCCATACCCTGCTTCACGCACTGACCACATCATTATGTGGTCACTGGTTTTTTGTTTGTTTGTTTGATGTTTATTTATTATTGAGACAGAGAGAAACAGAGCATGAGTGGGGAAGGGGGAGAGAGAGAGAGGGAGACACAGAATTCGAAGCAGGCTCCAGGCTCTGAGCTGTTAGCACAGAGCCCGACGCGGGGCTCAAACCCACAAACTGTGAGGTCATTTGATCTTTGAAAGCCTATGTTTAGGTGTCTTATGAAGCAAAGGAAAGTTAGTATGATGTTCAAACAAATAACAATTTTGTTTGTATCTGCTATAGCAGCCAACAACTTCACCGAAGCTGACAGAAGTCTATAGAAAAGCAGTACACCAAACAGAGTTCTTTGTAAAAAAGTTATTTCAGATCGTGGAAATAGCAAATACTCCCTGAAGATTAGCAAAAGCAAATGGTAAATGTTAATCATAAAGTTATTTAAGAAAAACAGATCATGTTTTTCTCTCTAAACGTTCTTGTGGAAACTGAAGATGTACAAGCACGATTTGGGCTTCTGGGATTTTAGAGTTGATGCAGAAATACAAGGGCAGCAGCACCTGGGTGGCTTAGTCGGTTGAGTGTCCAACTCTTGATTTCAGCTCAGGTCATGATCTCATGGTCGTGGGATTGAGTCTCTCATCGGGTTTCACACTAGCATGGAGGCTGCTCAAGATTCTCTCTATCTTCCTATGCCACTCCCCAATTCACACACACACACTCTCTCTCTCTCTCTCTCTCAAAAAAAAAAAAATACAAGGGCAGATTGCCTTCTTGTACTTAGCAAACAATAATAAAATTAAGACTGTTACGAGTTCTAATTTTCTTCTGATTTTTTTCTTCAGGATTTGTTAAATACAGAAAAGCATACTTCAATATCTCCCCTGACAAACTCCCAAATACACTGGCTGTATTACCTCTGCTTCAGATAGCTGCTGAGTTCTTGGAAGTTCCTCTCGACAATTCTAAACAGTGCAAACCTGAAGATTTTCTACTTCCATCTTCTGCGCCAGTTGTTCCTGATTGTAACAAAGCTAGAGAGCAATTTATCCACAAGGGTTTTATGCAGGCAGCGCTGTAGTCCTCTATCCAGCAGGTTGAAAATTGTTCCAACGGTGGAAACAGGTGCCTGTGTCTTCTGGATTTCGGTATCCCCTCTTTTTCTCATGAAACTTGAAGTCGGTCCCGACATTATGGCATGACTTAGAAGAGATCCTTTCCAGATATCTCAAAGGCATAAAGGTTTTCTTGCTTTCCAAACCATGGCTCCAAGGCATGTCCCAGGAAGAACAAACAATTTCGTAGCAGAGATCCCTTGGACCTTCCGCTGAATGGTCTATGGGAATCGGGCCTCGAGAATTTCCGGGACTCCCAGAGACGGCCGCGAGGGGGCGCGCGGCGACCGCTAAACCGCGATCCAGAGCGTCTTTCGCTGCTTACCAACCGCCAGCAGAGGGCGTCGCGACTCGGATGGGGGCCAACTGGCGCCTCACGGGGTGCGAGCAGCGCAGCGGCCTCCTGGGTCGGGGCGATGCGGTGACACTTCCAGGCGGGAAGCCGGGCGTGGTTGGCGGCGGGTCCCGCTGCGCGTGGGGCCACCGCCCAGGCTCGGAGTCCCTCCCGGGTTGCGCCAATGGTGAGTTAAGAGCTGCCTTTTCCCAGTTCCCCTGACCGTCCAGGGGGAGCCTGGCTGGGCTGAGACCTCCCAGGACTGTTCTCTGAAATACTGAGCCCAGGGCCTTCCTTTTCTGGACTTTTCCCTTGGTTGTATTCTTAACTCTCAGGTAACATTTTTAGCTACACTTATTTCACACAAGCATCCATTTATTGAGGCGTTTGGAGGCTTGGAAAAATCACATGGTGTACTAATGTTCCTATTCGGGATTGTTTCTGCGGAAAGATCCCGACCCAAATTCAGAGGAAGGGAAACATATCTACCATCGGGGAAAAATACACAAATATTGGGACCTTGCAGTTGAATGAGTTGGGGCCCCCACCAGTGCCTGTCAAAGCTGTGTGGCATAATCACGTTTTTGGTGGCAATAACGGATTTTACAAACCTTGTACCCTTGTGTCCACCTGCCACCATTGTTCCTTATCACATAGCTGGTCACTAGCATATTTATGTCCATTGTATTAATAATTTCATAAATTATACCATATCCAGGGGCACCTGGGTGGCTCAGTCGGTTAAGCATCTGACTTCTGCTCAGGTCATGATCTCACGGTTCCTGAGTTCTATCCCTGTGTTTGGCTCTGTGCTGTCAGCTCAGAGCCTGGAACCTGCTTCAGATTCTGTGTCTCCTTCTCTCTCTGACCCTCCCCCACTCATGCTCACTCGATCTCTCTCAAAAATAAATAAACATTAAAAAAAATTATACAATATCCAAATTTTTCTTTCATTTCAATGAAGTCACTAAATCTTCTATTGCTGTGACAGTATCCGTAATGTGCACAAACCCTATAATCTGACCCACTTCTTCAACAAGGATGTTTATTGTGCCATCGAAAATAAGGAAAGTATTTTGCTTCTCTTTTCTCCATAGTATTTCAGACCAAACATGATTTCTTAGTAGCGTTATAAATTTGTGTTGCATTTTATCACACAAATAAGGGGAAGGAGGAGGAAAGCTATCCCAGTGGAGAAACAGCTTTGAGGGCCAGAGCCTCTAGAAACAGGCCCATTATAAGACAGAGATTCAATCAAAAGATTACACAAGGCTCCACTCCCCAAAGTGTAACACCACAGCCCAAGGAATCCAGGAGAAGACTGAAAGAGCCACAGCACCCAAACTGAGGAGTATTTTATGCATGGCCAAAGTCACAAGGAGATGACCACAACAAGGACGTTAGAGGAATCTGAAGTCTCTGGAAGCTAGAGTGACAGCAAACATTACAATCAGCTCAAGTCCCAGCCAGATCAATGTAAATCCTCACACAAAAGGCCTGTTTACCTCAGTTCAAATCACCTGATGCAGCAAGTCTGGCTTTCCACAAAAAATTACCAGGCATGCCAAAGGGATGTTTATTCAGGACAAAAGCCTGGGGGCGCCTGGGTGGCTCGGTTGATTGAGCGTTGGATTCTCGATGTCAGCTCAGGGGGTGATGTCAAGGGTTGTGGGATTGAGCCCCACGTTGTGCTCCACACTGAGCAGAGCCTGCTTGGGATTCCCTCTCTCTCCCTCTCTCTCTGCCCCTCCCCTGCTCATGCTTGAGCTCTCTCTCTCAAAATAAAAAAGGAGAGAGAGAAAAAAATCCGAATATCAGCAAGAACACTGAGCTTTGTGGCATTTTAAACTGTCCTATCTTCCCCCTGGTTCAACGGTGACTTGAAAGTTGGCAGGCTCACAACCGAAGTAGCTGTGAAAACCAGCAGCCTCACAGCCACAGGTCAGGGAAAATGGTGGTGGAGCTCCCCAGAGCCCCGTCCCCAGAGCTCCATCCCCAGAGCCCTGCCACTCTCTGACCTATTGTTCAGCTCCCTGGAAGGGCCCCATTCACAGGTGTGTCTTCATTTGACCTAACTCAGAGCTCACTCGGTGGGAAAAGCCCTCATCCTCAGGGAGGAACAAGAGGCTCGTCAAAATCTCAGAAGAAAAATCCAAGGAATGAAGTGTCCATAGGAGGGCTGGAAAGCATTTATGCATCATGGGACTGAGTAGGGATCCAATAGGAGCCCCCAAACCACCCCCTCCTGCCCCACTGGTTGGGCAAGAAGCAGGTGCAGCTACGGCCAATGCACGGATGATGAACCTGGACATTTACACGATTCTAAGCGAATGTGCAGAGACTACAACATGGCAGCTCAGCTCCCCTGGGGGCCCTGCCTACTGACAAGATGCTGCCCGTTGTCACCAAGTGGGGTGAGAAGGAAGGCAGGCACAGACTCCCCCCCCTTTCCCAGAGGGGGCGACGTCCAAGCTGGACGTGTAGGCACATATTTTTCTTGGGCTTAAATTCAAACCCGATGCAAATGCTTCAGAGATGGCATCCCAGTGTCCTTCACGTATCCTCAAGGAGGTCTGTCATGGAGGGGTGTGCGGGCACATGTGTGCGTGTGTGAGGTGATGTTTCTTGGGCATGCCGATCCTTTACATGGACTGATCATTCTTTTCCCTTCCTGCTTCCTCTCTTACCACTCATGCTGCCCAGAGCTTTTCTTCACTGTCTGCCTCATTGTCCCCAAGGTGCCCTGTGCGGCTGCAAGTGGAACATTTTCACCACTGATGGCTGGCGGATCCTTTTGACATGCGATAGTGCTGTCCAGCTAGCCAATGTGAAGCGTCTCCATGGAAGGAGGCTTCCCTGCCTCAAGGTATTGCACTCAGTGGGGAGACCTCATTGCCGAGTTCAAAGTAAAACCAAAGGCATAACAAATACCCATGGTCTGTCCTGTTTCTAAACCCCACACAGATCAGCACAGGAAGATCGCAGAGGACTCCCCCATCCTGAAGGACAACTGTTTGCACCGGGGACAAGAGCCGGCACAATGGCATAAGGAACAGTGTAAGGAGGGCAGGGACACTTACCAGGGAGGGATATCCCAGCCTGAAAACATCCCTGCAGGCGCTGTCTTTATGCTCAGAGGACCACATGTATTTTGCAAGTAGTAGCCCTGTATTCCACGGCGTCCTTGTCATTCACCAGCGGGTGACTTTGCCACCCAAACCCACTTCCTCACTCTCTGTCTCACTTCCCCAAGGCACTCTGTGTGGCTGCAAGGAGAATACTCTCACCAGCGAGTGCTGACTGACCCCTTTGACCCGCTAGTCACGCCATCAAACCAGCCAACATGAAGAGTCTACATGGCAAGGGCTTCCTTTCCCCAAGGTACGCACTGAGTGGGAGACCTCGTTGCTCATTGTCAAGTTCAGAGTTAAACCATAGACATGGCAGACACTACACAACACCTGAGCCTGATTCTAGGACAGGGCGGCTCAGCCTGGAGCCCACCACAGCATACCCCCTCCCCCACCCCACCCAGTGCTCACCCAGCACCTCGTCTGTCCATGTGGCAGGAGACATTGTTCCTGTTCCATCGCCCTGGTAGAGGCGAGGTTGGCAGGGAGATGGGGGCCTGTGCAGAAGTAGCCTTCAAGTATGTGTTCCTGGCTTTGAAGTAGGTCCCCGCTGCAGTGCTGGAAAGTAACCTGCTCTCCTTGTGGGTATGTTGAGATTCCTTGTAAAGCTGTAAATGTCATGTACTCCTCACTCTTGGTTTTGCTAAGAAGACCTTTCCCTGCTCTCCCCACTCTTTCCCTCTTGTCAGGGAGAGGAAGAGGAGAAAAAGGTCTTGCCTCGCCCTCCTCCAACCCCCACCCTAGGCCTGGGGAGTTCACTCCAGCCGGCCCAGATCACTCCCCACACGTAGTCACATCCTGTGGCCCTCACACTGGGTAGCCGAGCCCTCCCTAGGGCTGGCAGAAGAAAGGGCATTCCGGAACCTTCAACAGGCCGCTGAGTAAGAGACACCTGTCTGTCAGCCAAGTGGGGAGGAGCTGCGACGATCACCTCCCTGTCTGATCCCCACCTCACACCACAGAGCTGATGTTTCTGGCCCCTTCAGTGCTAAGAGGCCAGGAGGGTGGAGGAGGGGACCTGCTGCAGGGGTCAGGCCTCCAGGAGGATGGCCAGGGCTCTCAGGGGCAGCTGCCTGCTCTTCCTCATTGGGGGACTGTTTTCTCCTGCCATGGAGTCCCCAGCTCCTCCAAATTGTGTGAAATGGAAAGCTACGTGTTCCTCACCCATCTTGAAAGCTCAGGGGCATGTCCGGTTGTGTCTGCCCTTTGCAATCTGGACACACACACCCCCTTCCTAGCCGTACGAAGTGAAAGATGGGTGAGGAAGCAGGACAAAGTCGGGTTTATCTGTGTCTTTGGATGGAGTCTTATGCTCTCACAGAGAAAAGCTGCTGAGATATATAGTATTTTCCTTGTTCTTGTATAAGAAAAAAAAATGAAATTTTAAACTAATTGTGCCTCGGAGCAGGTGTAGATGTGGGCCACCTCTGTTGATCTCTCTCCCTGCACCCCTGGTCACCTTTGAGAAGCCAAAGCGGGCCTTCAGGAAGAGCCAAAGCTTGCCTCTTCTGTTCTCTGAGCCCACAGTCTGGGATACCCTAAACTCCTATCCAGAACAGAGCATAGACGGAAGACAGCACTCAGCTGTTAGAAAAAATACATACATTAAGAAACAGTAAAACATTTTCTGCTCGTGGGAAAGAGACCATCCTCTTCAGAGGAAGCTTATATCAGGGCTGTTCAATGTTTGACCAAGTGCACACAAACGCTGCTTCTAGAGACATTCCTATGCACAGGAAATGAGGAGGAATTTCCACCTAACTTGCTGGAAAAGCCATTGCCCAAAGCGAAGCATGGCCCAGTTGGGGAAAGTGCCCTGAGGAACCTGGTTTCCTGGGTCTGTGCTTGAGCATATAGCTCAGTGCAGAAGCCCCCGGAGGACTGTAGAAGTAGACAAATCATGACTCAGTCAGACTGAGCATCGAATCTGACTTTTGTGGTGACCTCTCTCATGGTTTCCAATGTCCCTGCTCAAGGATGCTCTGGCCCGCAGAGGCGGCTTGACGGTTGCATCAGGCCACATGCGTCCCTCTCCTTCAGTCTGGGTAGGAGGGAGCCTTGTAGATAACAGGAATTAGGAATTCCCGTCCAAAAACTCTTCCTAGACCTGGAGTTCCTCCCTGTGCTGCCTTTCCTTGCATGTTGGGAATCTCTGCTTTCATCCATCTTTTTCCCCTAGGGTCAGCCCCAATGCCTATATGTGCCCTGAGATCCAGGGTTCCCCAGGGTCCATAATGTCCACTTCGCTTTCATCTGGGCCTGTACTTAGTGCAGTAGCTGGTACACTCATGGGTTTTTGCAGTAAGCTTTCTTGCCCCTTGCCTTTTTTTTTCTTTTTTTCTTTTTTTAAACTGGGACTGAAGCCACTGAAAACAGCTTCTTGTCTTTTTACTCAGGCTCATTTGGAAGGAACGTGTGTGCTCTGTGGCAGGACTGGCCGACTCTTGTACACAAGGATCTTCCTAGCTTGGGCAGGGTGGCTCTTTCTTCTGACTTGAGTGTCCCACAGTCCATCCTGCCTCCCAACGCATGTGCTCTCCTTCATCGAAGCACATAGAATCCCTTCTCTCAGCTCTTGGGGCTACATTCTTTTTCTGGCTCTTTCTGACAGCCTGAAGGGTAGTGTGCGCCCATTGATGCTGGCTGCTTTCTCCGGCTACTCTGTTGGCCACAAGTTCTGGGAAGGCACAAGTCCTGTTGGACCTTGCTCTGGAGATGAGACTCAGAGACAGTGGAAGACAGGCTATTCTGAGGTTAGGGGCAATGCAAGCAGACAGGCGTGGGGCTACGGCTGGGACTCTGTGCCTAATGGGAGATTAACGTAAGGAAGAAGCTGCTCTTTAAAGCATGGCTTTCCTAGATCTTACAGGCCACATGCTTACTGGTGTGGGGCATTGCTTGCTTATTGAAGGCCACATGCTTACTGGTGTGGGGCATTGCTTGCTTATTGAAGTCCCTAAGTCACAAAGATCTCATCTACCTCATTTCCCAGGCACAGTCTCCCAAAGTCTCCCAGTCGTTCTTAAGTAGCATGGTGCTGTTTGACTATTTATTTGATCTTCTTGACCCCAGAAATTCCTAAATTCTTTAATAACATTTTTTCCTAAAGAGGAAACTCAGGTATTCATGAAATGTGGCTGAACCGGACTTGGTAAACTCACATTCTTTGAGTCCCTTGAGCCTTATGTATCCTCAGAATGTCTATTTCTTTTCTTTTCTTTTTTTTTTTTTTTTTTACCTTCCATGATTACTGAATCTTGAAATGCTTCTTGATTATGGCTAAGGAGCATTGGGGTTTTTTTTCCCACTCTTTTTTTCCAGAACACATGACCATGGATATGATATAAAGCCATGCCCACTAACTTCTTCCTGATGTGAAAACTGAGCTTAGAAGATATGCATTCCTCTTTTGGTGAGGCTGACATTGGCAGACTTCAGCATTTCAATGCCTGACATGTTTAGGAAAGAAGAAGAAAGCCAGGAGGGGTTGTCTGGAGTTGGCCTCCATGGGACAGTGTTCAGTTGGATTGGAATTGACTGGTGACAGTGATGTGGAGAGAATTAGTGGTGAGGTATGATTGGCCAATGAATTACCGTGTGCAGTGAAGAATTAACCTTGTCCAAAGGAAGGTTTGGCTCACGGCCCCAATTCCTAGTTTGTAACCTCTAAACCCTTGGAATGTCCTTCTTGATATGTTTACCTGGGGCCTTGGGCCATGTCAGATAATCTACACTAACAAAGTGATTTATGTTGGGGGCCTTGAGCTATGTGGTATCAGCTTGACTCCTGGAGGAGCTGGAGACAAGAAGTCAGCCTTACTCGTGATTACCTATGTTCACATGACTGATCTCCAATAAAATCCCTGGACACCAAGGCTTGGGTGGGCTTCCCTAGTTGGCAGTACTCCATGCATATTGCCATATGTTGTTGCTGGGAGAAGGATACACCATTCACACGATCCCATTGGGAGAGGATAACTGGAACCTCCTCTCTGGAACTCTCCTGGACCATGCCCTATTCACCTTTTCCCTTTGCTGATTTTAGTCTGTATCCTTTCACTGTAATAAACCATAATGTGAGTATAACAGATTTCCTGAGTTCTGCGAGTTTTAACTAATTACAAAACCTGAAGCTGGTCTTGGGGGCCCCAAAATTTAGTAGATAGGTGGAGGTGAGATTCATTAAAACAACCCTGGCTCAGTGACACATAGCGAAAGCATGATTTGGATACAAGAAGGATGAGGGGCCAGGAGTTGATGAACCTTTGGTTTCTGAATGGCCAGTGGGTCACCTATGATATGAAATTACAGCTGCACTGCTATCAGTTATTGGAGATAAAAATTACCAGTGTAATTTAGAAACAATAGATCCAACTCCCATGTAGTTAGCTCACTGGATACATAAGGAAATGCAAAATAAGATACAACCTAAATATACAATCCCTTGGCTATTGCTCTAGTTAAAATGAAAATAAAGAAGAGTTTAGGGCAGATTCTGATGCTGGGCCAAGCATGGGCTTTGACTGATTAAAGCTACAACTACTAGCATCAGGGCTGCTACCAAAAGGAAAAGTTATGGTGAAACAACAGATGGCTATAGAAATTAGAGTGATTGACAAGAAAATGGGGAAGACAAGAGAGAGTTAAGGGACTCATTCCAGCAGGATAGAAATCTTTGAAGAGTTATTAAGAAAGGGATAATATTTCTGGTGGGCCTGTAAAATGGTACAGCCACTGTGGAAACAGTTTGGCTGTTTCTCAAAAGGTTAATCATAGAACTACCATATAATCTAGCAGGTCCATCCTTATGTATATGCCAAAGGGAAGTGAGAGCAAATATCACCGCAGAAACTTGTATATATGTGTTTATGGCAGCATTATTAATAATGGCCAAAAGGTGGAAACAACCTAAATGTCCATCAGTGGATGAATGGACAAATAAATTGTGGTATATACATTCAGTGCAATATTAGTCAGCTGATACACACCACAAATATGAACCTCAAAAACATTATGCTATGTGGAAGAGGCCAGACACAAAAGTTCATATATGATTCCTTTTATATGATATATTCAGAATCAGTAAATCCATAGAGATAGAAATATTAGAGTTTACCAGGGGACAGGGGAATAGAGGGATGAAGAGTGATTACCTAATGGATACCTGGTATTTTTATGGGGTGATGAAATATCTAAACTAGAAAGAGCTGATAGTTTCACAATATTGTGAATAAGCAAAATTACCACTGAATTGTACGCTTGAGTTGAATGCTAAGTGAATTTCAATCCCAATAAAAGACTTTTTTTTAAGGGGTGAATAAGGGGGTCATTGATGGGGTCAAAACAAAAGTCTTAATGCAGCATATTGGAAGGAACCCATACTGGTTCCCTAACATTAAAGGGCCCTAAATCTACTTTATTTTCCCTAGTTTGGAAGAATTTTAAAAGCCAGAAGGCAAAGATGACAAGGAAATGCCTGATTTCAAATAGCCTGGGGCAATAATTCCACAAGCTAATCCAGATAAGGATTGACAAAGAACTAAGGTCTTTTGGCCCATTCCCTGACTTGAGATCCAAAGGCATTTGCACATGTGTGGGTTAAAGGGCCAAGGAGTGGAGAAGAAACTTCTCTGAGACTCATTGACATAGGAACCCAATGCACTGATTCCAAATCTGTTGAAGTTCTAGTGGTGGGTTTAGTCAGATTTGGAAGATAGGGGGATGCAATAACTGATGCGATTAAGGTGAAACTTTAGATTGAAATGGAATTTTTAAAAAAGGGAGCTTGTGTTTTCTACATGAAGTGTCTTGAGAAAATCAGTATATGTATTGCACATATTATGTTGTTAATGTATTTTAGATTAATATTTAATGGGTTTTAATATACATGTCTAGGAAAATGCATGTGTTCTATAAAAAAAGTTATAAACATTGCGTCTCATCTTTGTATCACCATGCAGCTGTGATCAATATTTAACAGAATGTTGCCCATAAAGTTTTTTGTATCAAGAATAAAGTTTCTTGGGCACCTGGGTGGCTCAATTTGTTGAGAATCCAATTCCAGCTCAGGTAGTGATCTCATGGTTCATGAGTTTGAGCCCCACATCAGGCTCATGACTGTCAGTGCAGAGCCCCCTTTGGATCCTCTGTCCCCTTCTTTCTACGTCCCTCCCCCACTCATGCTCACTCTCTCTTGCTCTCTCTCAAAAAATAAACAAACATTAAAAAAAGAATAAATCTTCTTCATTGACATAACCAGGAAAAAAGAAAATTGGAATGTTTAAACAGACTTTATGGAATGTGATTGTGTCTCTCCCTGAACATATTAAGGGAATGGATATTATGTCTGACTGGTGAATGCTTCCCCTGCCTTGTATTATAAACCAGAAGGCATGCAAATGTATCCTTAAGCCAATACTGATTAAACATGCTAAATGGGAACCTATAAGATTACCCAAGTAGGGTACAGGTTGTTAATTTGAAACAATAAAGGATACCTGGTGGACAAAACAATTTATCCCTTGATAAACATGTTAGACTGGAGTGCTGGTACTAAAAATTTTCCAGGGAGTAGACTTGTGTGGACCACCGACTGGGACTGATGGCAAAAGCCTATGAGCACCACCCAACAGCAACCACTGAGATTTGGGACCAGAAAATTTCTAGACACTGTGATACAATGTAAACCATTTGAGAGACAATTATTTGCTTGCTTAATTTAAACTTCCCTATGCAGGACATAAAATAATTGAAACCTGAAATACCCATAAATGTCTTGGGTGATGTTGGAGAAACACTTTAATGAGGAGGGCAGTAGCCAGAACAACACCATAATAAAATGGAAAAGGTTTATACAGGAACGTGCTACTGGGGCATGCAAGGAAGTACTCATCGTATTCACAAGAAGGTAGACTCTGTTCCCCTAACACTGACTTTGGAAGCACCTGAGGAGCTGCCAGATTCCATGACCACATGGGCAATGCCCTATGAATATGTCTCTATTGACCAACAAAGAGTTGCTTGGTTCATAGATGTCAGTTCCAAGTTGAACAAACAGCATCATGTTTGGAGACCACTACTAGGAAGAAAGAACAAATCAGCTCAGGCTGAATTGGATATTGTTTCCCCTGTGTTTGGGTTTTTACCAACTCATGGATGGTGGCTAACGGCCTGTCCATGTAGCCAGAGAGATGGGCAGTGGAAAATTAGACAACAACAACAAAAAAATGCCAGTATGGGGCAGAGTCCTAAGGAAATCACTATGGGAATTTAAGAAGTGCATTCAAGTAAGATTTGTCAATACCCATCAGAAGAACCCCCTTTTAGGACTGTAGGTGAGTGGAACCGGCAAGTCAATATTCTGGTGCACTCAGTGAGTTGGCCATCATGACAGAACTGCAGCAATGCAGAGATGGGCTGATTGTAGACATGTTTCTTTTGCACCCTATGATGCACAAAATGCCAAAAGTGCTATCTATAAGCAAGAGACAGACTGCAGACAGCTTTAGGGCAGATTTCTCAGGAGGAAGGCTCCATTCATAGCTGGTAAGTCAGATTGATGCTCGTAGCCCTGAAGACTACAAAAGGGTCCTGACAAGAGTAGACACTAGACTAAGCTTTGCATACCCAGTGGTAGATGAAAATGCTCCGAGTACTAAAAAGGAACTGGAACAGAAAAGACTGTACCAAGAAGGACTGCTAAGTTATATTTCTTCAGTTCAGGGAACACATTGTACAGCCAACAGTGCCCAATAATGGGCAAAGAGATATTATATTAAATGGACATGTTACATATCATACTCCTGGTTTAATAGAGAATTGGAATGGGTCATTGAAACATTCATTATCTAAAATGGAGATAAAGGGGCGCCTGGGTGGCTCAGTTGGTTAAGCGGCCGACTTTAGCTCAGGTCATGATCTCACAGTCCGTGGGTTCGAGCCCTGCGTCGGGCTGTGTGCTGGCAGCTCAGAGCCTGGAGCCTGCTTCAGATTCTGTCTCCTTCTCTCTCTGTCCCTCCCCCCCCCCCCGGCCCCGCTCATTCTCTGTCTCTCTCAAAATAAAATAAAGACATAAATTTTTTTAAAAAAAATAATAAAATGGAGATAAAGAGATGAAGGGCTGGCTTACATGCCTTCATGAGGATGTGCTTGCCCTCAACATGAGAAGGGCCAAGGGAGGGTCCCACTCAATAGATTCCTCTGCTTTTCTGAGGGATCCAAGGTAGAGGAGGTTGGGAAGGATGCTAGTACAATCTACCGTTTTTTAACACGTCACTTTAATTTTCCTTTCCCCCTTTTTTCTTTTCCCTGGAAGAGGTATTAGGGAAAAAGTAAGCATTGAAGCCAGTATCCTCAGTCCCACTGTGAAGGCTGCAATTTTCTAGCTGTGTAACACTCACTGGGCAAGGGAACCTCTAAGCCTGCTTCCAATTTCTGTAACATTAGGATTATAGTAGCAATCTCATAGTATAGTTGTAAATGTTATCTTAGTAACATATATTTTGAAGATTATCATTAAAGAGCAGACCATTCCTTTTGTCCCTTTCGATCTGGGATCCGAAAACCAGCTGTCCAGGGAGCTGTCCGTGGTACTGATTTCACCAGGGCTGGCTTCACACTCCTCTTGGGAAGGCCTGCTCTGTACTCTCCCTGTGTCATTCTCTTAGGGTCTGAATGATGCCTCTATCTCAGCCAGAAGCCTCACTTGCAATAAGTGTGCTGATCGCACCTCTTCCCTGCCCATCCTGCCTGCCAGTTCAGCTGTTTTGTGAGCCTTGTGGAATAAGGGTTGATTCAAAGCCATCATAATGGGAGAGGGGTTCTCAGCATCAATACTCCCAGCTCTGGAGAGTTAGAATGGGGCATCTTGCTGGGTTTGTCCATGACCTCTGGCTGCCAGAGAGAAGTCAGGCTCTAGCTCTAAACTTCTGCAGAGGAAGCTCACCACTCCCCCCAAAGCCTAGGAAATATTTAGTTCTTGCTAGAGCAGTGGTTCTCAACAGGAGGCAATTTTATCCCTCAAGGGACACTTGGCAATGTCTAGAGATACTTTTGGTTGCTACAAATCAAAGGTGGGGGCATTTTTTACTGGATTTCTAGAGGAGAGAGGCCAGGGATGCTGCTAAACATTCTGAATTGCATAGGACAGTTCCCTACAACCAAGATTTATATAGCCAATGTGGCCCAAAAGTTAATGCCAAGGTTGAGAAACCAAGCTCTGGGGTTTGAGGAAATTTGAAGTGGTGGTTAGGGCTTTACTGGATAGTGAGATCTAACTCAATGTTCTTTATTTACCAGCTCTTACCTTGGATAAATCACTGAACTACTCTGAGCCTCATTTTCTGCATATAAATGTTTAGGTTCCTCAACTAGAAGGCCTCAAAGCCCCTGCCAGTTCAAACTCAATATGTTTTCATCAATACTTGCTGAGTATACCACTAGGAATCAACATTCTATGATACTATGAATATATAATATAAAATACCAAAAGGAAAGGAACAGAATGGGAGAAGGTGCTAGCTGATAAAAGGTTAGTACCCAAATATACACAGAATTTATGCAAAAATAAGTGTGCAAATAAAATACAGGTGGTAGATCCTCAAGTACTGAGAAAAATGACATCTTCACTAGCAATTAAAGAGATATAAAATAAAATAACTGTGTTACTTTTGCTAATCTTATGAAAAATCAATGCAATGTCTTTGGAACTATTATGAGAAAACAATGCACTTAAATACTCCTCTGTCTCCCTCTGAACAGACTTTCCACCTGGCACTACAAAACAGTAGCTACAAATCTGGCTATAAGGCACAATCAAATCATTCCATCACAAAGAGTATACCTGAAGCTTACTTTTGCACCTGTAAAGATTCATGCGAGCCTTCGGACTGGAACTAAAATATCAGCTCTCTTGGTTCTTGGGCCTTCAGACTCAGACTGGAACTAGACCTCAGCTCTCCTGGGTCACCAGCTTACTGATTCACCAGCAGATCCTGGGACTTGTCAGTCTCCATAACCATGTGAGCCAGTTCCTTATAATAAATCTGTTTCTGTATCTAAGAAAATTTATAGGAACCTAACATTCATTAAAATTTTTTTAACATTTACTTATTTTTGAGAGTCAGAGAGAGAGACAGAGAGGGAGCAAAGGAAAGTGAGAGAGAGAAGGAGACACAGAATCTGAAGCATGCTCTAGGCTCTGAGCAAGCTGTCAGCACAGAGCCCGATGCAGGGCTCAAACCCATGAACCGTGAAATCATGACCTGAGCCAAAGTCAGACACTCAACCGACTGAGCCTGCCAAGGTACCCCAGGAACCTAACATTCTAAAGTACAGAACAGGTGCTAGATTATTGTTCCTCGCCCTTATTCACTAAATAGTAAGACACTGGATTTAAAGAATTAGTTTTCAGAATTAGGAATAAATCCCCTCATCACGCCTTCCTCTAGCCTCTTAAATATCTTGACTACCACGTTTAGTTAATGGGGGCCAAAAGGTGTAGAGATTCCGGAAGGAAAGAAGAGCCATCATGGATTGGGAAGTCCACTCCTCAGGAGAAGGTGTAAAGTTGCTGGTGTAACACTTTCCATGCGGAGGTCTCTGTCTGAGGCAGTCAATGTTCCTCATTTATCCCTGTGCAAGAAGCTGTTTTATAAGAAGGACCAGAAAGAGGTTGCTTCCAGAAATGGTGTCTTTCAAGTTGATGCAATTTGAAGATGGAGGTCCCTACCATACTGGTTTTGGTGAGTTAACAAGGACAGGCCAAACTAGCTGTGCCAAGGGGAGAGGGCACACATCATAGGAACATTTTAAATTACCTCTCTTAAAGCCATATTTGGGGACACTTGGGTGGCTCAGTCCTTTATGCATCCAACTCTTGGTTTAGGCTCAGGTCATGATCTTGCAGCTTCGTGGGTTCAAGCCCCATGAAGGGCTCTGTGCTGGCAGCACGGAGCCTGATTGGGATTCTCTCTCCCTCTATGCCCCTCCCCCACTCACACTGTGTCTGTCTCTCTCAAAATAAATAAATAAACTTTTAAAAAAATCCATATTTGCATGACCCTCTATTGCATCACCCCTGAGCATGAGAAATCAGACCTCTTTACTCTGCTTGTAGATCAGAGAGAGATAAACAGCTAACACCCCCAGGAAAAAGTACTACTAGAAGAATGAGCTTAGGAAATATTCCTCTGTTCCCTAACGTCTCACTTACTTGAGTCTGGAAATCAGCCTATTGCTCTTTCAGAAGACTCTTCAATAGAGAATCAAAGAGAATCAGGCATAGGCAGTAAATGAAGCAAAGGCAATGAGAAGAGAGGTGGGAACCACCAAACACAAAGGAAAGCAGACACTTCAGTGGAGTAAATGGTGACACAAAAAGACCAAAGGACAGTAATTATCCCCACTCTTGGCATAAGAGTTGGAGGTACACATGGCGGGGCATCAACACTGCACATTGCAAATCAAAGAAGTTGACTGCCTAAGAAAAAGTGAGTCCTCACTTATTCGCCATCCTGGGGTGGAGTTTGGAAGGAACTCCATGGAAGGGATTCAGACTCTGGGAGGGGATAGAGGAGACAGCTTCCAGCCCAGACCATCTGTGGCTCTCTGACTTTGCCCCCATTGCACAGGCCTCTGTGCCCTTAGGTAGCCCTCATAGTATTTCTCTTCCTCCTGCCAGGTAAGGCTGGCCATCTTCTTGGTCAGCTGCCAGGTGCCCATTTTGAGAAACTGGGAAGGGATCCAAAACTGGGCTCTAAAATACTGCACCTACAGCAGACTTCCTGTGCACAAGCTGGTGAGGAGCACATAGTCTGTTGGACACTGGGCTGCCACAATTACCAAAATGTTCCAAATGGTCCCAAATGGTATGTGACACTGCAGGTGTGGGCATGTGTGCATACTTTTATCCACATGTTCATATACACACGTGTTTACTACACTTATGTATTTACACTTGTAGAGATATCTTAACACATGTCTCTACACGGGCAAATGAAAACTGACCTTGGGCACATAGATTCTCTGAGGTCACAGTGCTGTTCTGCTTCTCAAAGAAAGCCCATTAGTGTGTGAGGCGATCCTGTTTATATCTTTGGCCATAGCCAACTGGTTGTTGGTCAGATGACCCCTCGGGCTGTCTTGTAGGCAGATCTCCCACAGAGCTCTTCCTAGATTAGTGTGAAAGAAGGTGTGGCTGCCTGGGGCTCCACAAACAAGGCAGAGACCATCACTGCCTCTGTAAGTCTAGGCCACTAACATTGGTCCCCACCAGGCTCCTAGACAGGGCAGCCAAAATAAGCAGTTACCAAGCACCTAGGCCATGACAGCACTCTTGTGAGCCACAGTGGTGGTCTTTCCATTTTGTAAAGCCTCCATGCCTTTGCTTTAGGAGTTTTCCTTTCCAGAGGGCCTGTCCATGGTCAGTGTTCATGGCCCAGAGACACTGCCCAGGAAGTCTTCTCTTGTCTCCCTCTCCCCTTCTCCCAAGTTGGGATTAGTCACTACTTTCCCAGGGGTCCTCTAATTCATTGTTTCTATGTTGGTGCATTCTAATATAGTCACATGAGTACCTGCCTCTCCAGACCACTGACTATGGCATGGGAGACATGCTGTATGTCTGTCTTTGTGTTTGTGCCATCTGCTATAGTACCGGGCAGGTAATAAGTCACTGTGTCCCCTTGATCTGAAGTGGTTCCTCAACTTTGGGCAGTTAATGCCCCTATAATTGGGACATGGGGTACACACACCCTTCCTCTGATTAAGGCAGGTAACATTTAATTAGTGCTAAGCTCTGGGGTTATAAAGGTATGCAAAACACATTTCCTATCTGCTGGGATCTCATTGCCCAGAGAGAAATATAGAAATTTAAATATGGGGGCACCTGGGTGGCTCGGTTGGTTAAGCATCCTACTCTTGTTTTTGGCTCAGGTCATGGTCTCACAGTTTTGTGAGTTGGAGCCCCACATTGGGCTCTGCCCTGACAGCATGGAGCCTGCTTGGGATTCCCTCTCTTCATCTCTCTCTCTGCCCCTCCCTTGCTCCTGTGCTATCTCTGTCTCTCTCAATATAAATAAATAAAAACTTTTAAAACTTTTTAAGACATTTAAATGCATAGTTTTAATGAAGTTGGATACAGATTGAGGGTACAGAAGTTTCACATATTTGGGCCTCAAAGTGGGCAGTCCTTCACCTGATGTCTGGGACACTGTGTGACCTGGGGAGGGCCAGCCAGGCAGAGCACAGAAGCCACACGGGTCAGCAAGGTGATGTGGCTTCCTAGTGGGCTGCCCAAACCCACTGGGGCTTGGGGCTTCACGCCTTTGCCAGGATGAAGTGACTGGGGGGAACACAACTGTTCTCATGGGAGTCAAGAATATTGTTCTTGGCCCAGCCTAGCACCCAGCCCAGCACATGAAGGAGGAAATGTCATTTCTACCAAACTCCCAACACTTGATCCCCATATTCCCTGGGAATGGTTTTCTCTGGCCTCTGAAATACATAATGGAAACAGATATCTAGAGGCCACTAGGAGGCTCTCATTAAAAAAAAGATAACAAGCATTGGCGAGAATGTGGAGAAAAGGGAACTCTTGTGCCCTCTTGGTAGGAATGTAAATTGGTGCAGCCACTGTAGAAAAGAGTATAAATTTCTGCAAAAAATTAAAATTAGAACAAGCATATCATCCAGCAATCTCACTTCTGGGTTATCTATCCCAAGGATTAAAATCAAGATATTGAAGAGATATTGTGCTCCCACATTCATTGAAGCAATAGTCACAATAACCAAGATATGAAAGCAACCAAGGTGTCCACTGATGGATGAATGGATAAAGAAAATGTGGCACATATACAATCAAATACTACTTGGCCATTAAAAAAGAAGGAAATCCTGCCATTGTGACAACATGGGTGAACCTGGAGGACATTATGCTAAACAAATAAGCCAGTCACAGAAGAATGAATACTACATGATATCACTTATATGAAGAATCTAAAATAGTCAAACTCATAGAAGCCAAGAGTTGAAAGGTGGATGCCAGGGGCTGTGGGGAGGGGGAAACAGGGAGGTGTTGGTTAAAGGGTACAAAGTTTTAATTATATGAGATGAAGAATTCCTAGAGATCTACTGTCTAGCACAGTACCTATACACAATACTCTTATTGTATACTTTCAGATTTGCTAAGAGGGTAGATCTCAGGTTAAAGGTTCATATCACAAAAAATAATTAAGAGATTGGGCAGGAAGAAATTTTGGAGGTGATCGTATGTTTATGGCACAGATTCGGGTGATGGTTTCACAGGTGCACACCTGTCCCCAAACCCATCACCTTGTCTAAATGCTATATGGTCAGATTTGCATATGCCAACCATACCTCAATAAAGTGGTTTTTTTTTTTTAAGAAAAAGCCTGTTGCTTCACGAAGTGGTTGTCAAATCTCAAATATTTCTACATTACCTTGCCATGAAGTCTATTTTTCCAATAAGAAAACTAATAGAATTTCATTCTTCCATAAAAACTATTGTCAAAGTGATTCGTTCTACAACCCTCCGAATTCATTTCCCTCTTTTCCTCAGAAACCTTTCCTACAGGGATTGTTACTGTTTTCTTTTTTGTGATTCTGATGAAAACTAGGGATTCTCTCTAAAGAAATGACCTTGAACGTGTGATATAACGTTTTACGTATAATTTCTGTGGCTATGACGGATGTCCCTGATCCATGTTTTTTAAGGGTAGAAAAGGAACATTTGAGGCTCACCTGGGTGGCTCAATTAAGCATCTGACTCTTGATTTCAGCTCAAGTCATGATCTCACAGTTCCTGAGTTTGAGCCCCCCATCAGGCTGTGCACTGACAGCGTGGAGCCTGCTTAGGATTCTCTTTCTCTCTCTGTCCCCTCCTCTACTCTCTCTCTCAAAATAAATAAATAAACCTTTAAAAAAAGAAGAAGAAAAGCAACATTTCAGCTCTAAAGCATCTCAGAAGCCAAGGTGATGATTCTTTCTGACACTGATCAAGCCAGTCTGGACAGTGACAATATCCTGCTCTGCTTCTCAAGTGCACTGCTCCATCTCCACGGAATATTTGGCTCAGACCTACCAAAGCTGACTGTCCCCACAGAGGCCGTGCCTTCAAATATCTCTTCCATGACCCTCCTTGCTCCTCTAATATCCTGAGCCGATCTTGACTCATTGCACCGGTGTGGGGTAGATGCAACAGAGAAGCAGGTGGGCAGATGGAAGCCTTCTAGTGGTAAATCAGGGCTGGGGACCAGCTCAGGTCCACCACCAGTGCCCCTGGTTCCTTAGCAAGACCGATCCCTAGATCCCTGGCCAGCACTCCCCCCTCCCTCTGCTGCACTCCTGCCCTGGGCCCACCTAGAGGGTCACACTTGAGGAAAATGCCTCCTTAGAGAGAACCCAGCTTGACTGGGGGCTCCCAGCAAATTCAAGAAGCTCGGAGAAGGGTCATAGTGCAAGAGGTGGGAACTCACACTGCTGTCTTTCACAGATGGTGGTAGGTCATTCTGTATAATCCCTAAATGGTACAGGGATGGAGAACGGGCCTCTCTCAACCTTCCAGAAGGACAGACGTAGTGTATTGCCCCCACTGTGGTGTCCTTGGGAGATTCAGATCTCATGCTAGATCAGTGTCTGAAAGGTAAGAAGCTTAGGAGACTATTGCCAATAGATCAGAATGCAGAATTGCAGACCCAGTACCGGCCGAGTCCTTTGCTGCAACACTTCCATTCAATTCACGTTTTCTGTGCAGTCTGTGAAATGGGTATAATTACCCTGATTCATGACACATTCGCTGGGTTTTGTCAGCATGAGAATAATGAAATTCCCACGGGCTACGCTGCCTTAGGGTGAAACTAGCCAAGCTTCGTTTGTAGGCCTAGTCTTGTTAGATGCAAGACACACTGGCAGTGAGTTTCTGAACTCCTCTTTCAGAGAGCAAAGAATAGATTAAAGCTCATCAGCAAGGCTTGCACAAGAAGGAGCCTCATGGCTAAAATTCCAGAGAACTCCTGGTTATCTAGAATTTCCTATCAGATTATTTCGCATCAGGCCTCTCTTCAAATGTTATTTTTCCTTAAGAAATGGGTCACAGGTGTGTATAATCTGCCTTTTCTTAATAAAGCTTTGATAACATCTGCTTGGGTAGCCAAACTCCTTTGTAAAGTTCTGCAAAAGTTTCCCCTGGGCACCGTGAGAGAGCACCTTTGCCCTGTAACCCGGAAGCCCAGCAGCCCTGGAGGGCATTCCACTCCAGGTGGCACCTCTGATCTACCATCTGGCTCATCTGATCTGCGCCAATTCCCCGCTGCCCGTGGGGATATAAGAGATCACCTACCGCGCTCAGGAGGTCTGTGTGTGCGCCAAGCTGCGGTTCTTTGAGAAAGGTCTTGTGAAGCGGGAGTAGGGGGAGGCAAGGACAGGGGTAATCAGACAAGGTATTGCTGTCAGACTTTTCCAAGCGCGGATCAAAACGGACACCAGCGCCACCCAGTGGCCAATCCTCATTAAAACAGCCTGTGTTTAGAGTGCCTGGGTGGCTCCGCCGATTAAGTACCTGAGCCGCACAGGGCGTGATCTCACGGTTCATGAGTTCGAGCCCCACATTGGGCTATCTGCTGTCGGCACAGAGACTGCTTCGGATCCTCTGTCACCCCCCCACCCCCCGATGCTCCTCCCCCGCTGGTTTTCTCTGTCTCTTTCTCAAAATAAATAAACTTTTTAAAAAAAACAACCAGCCTCTTTTCTGGAGCCACGATTGTCTGTCTAGTAAGGTAGCCTCTAGCCACATGTGACTATTCATTACCTGAAATGTGGCTGGACAGGAATCAAACCCAGGCAGAGAATGGGGCCCAGGGAGTGATGCAGCATTCTCTACTGGACGCTGAGCCTCTTGATGTCCTGCAGAAGAACCTGGAATCAGGGAGACAGGGTGCAGCCCCAGCTCTTCCTTGCTCTTTCAGAATCCTTGGAGAAAGCACCACCCTTGCTGGCATCCATTTTCTCTTCTATCAAACGGAAAGTATTTAACAAGATGACCCCAGGGCATTTTGTCAGGCCAAAATATCCCATCATCTCTGTTGTTTCTTCTGTCCTCTCCCTTCTAAGTGAATGCGGGGGGCTGGAAGGGAGGGTCTGATCTCCTGCTCATCAGAGGTTCCCACCATTTCCTAGCAGCTCAGGGGCCTTGAGGGGACAACAGAGACACACATTCAGCATCTCAGCTCTTCACACAGCCACTGTCACACAGCCCTGAGGGGAAGACCAGTCAGGGGGCGATGGTTCTCCCCATTTCACAGAGGAGAAAACGGTTTCAGAGACACCGTAGGACCATCCAGAGTCAGACACGGACTCACAGGATGTTAGTGCTGGGAAAGATGTCAGAGACTAAAGGGAGATAATCCCCACTGTCACTTTACTGATATGGAAACAAGATGGTGGGCTCAGGCAGTAGCTGTGATGGTGACAATGGAGCCCTCAGGTTCCAAGACCCCTAGTCCTCTGTTCTTCCTTTTAAACCAGGGGTGCCTGGGGGTCTCAGTCGGTTAAGCACTTTGGCTCAGGTCATGATCTTGCTCCGTGAGTTCGAGCCCTACATTGGGCTCTGTGCTGACAGCTCAGAGCCTGGAGCCTGCTTCAGATTCTGTATCTCCCTCTCTCTGCCCCTCCCCCACTCACATACACACACACACACACACACACACACACACACACTCTCTCTCTCTCTCTCTCTCTATCAAAAGTAAATAAACATAAAAAATTTTTTTTAAACTGTGCCTCTACTTTCTCATCTACAAACTGTAACAATAGTGCCCAACTTACACGTGGAGCACTTCGCACTTAGAGGTAAGTTCCCAATAAATGCAGCTATTATATAATGCTGCCTGAGCTCGCCTTTCATCTCCATTTAAAATTTATCCATGACGTCTGTGGCTAGAACTACCCTAAACAGACTTTTCAATAAACATTCCCCTTTGTCATCTGTAGTGGTGGGCTGAGAATGATCAGTGAGAGACTTGAATACATATGGTGTGGAGGGTGCGGAGGTGGCTGTGATTTGGGGAATGAGTCTCCTGCAGGTATAAAGGAATAAAGAGCCTGACAGCACCACACCCCCTGCCCGCCCTGTAGAGATGAATGCAACAGAGAGGGACACCCGGGTCCAGCTGGCAGCTCACAAAGACTTATTGTCACCATGCGTCCAACCTTGCCTGAAGTCCCCGAAAACGGGGCAGCTGAGTTCTCGTGGCGATAAGTGCCACTATCAGAGCACAAAACAATCTCTGTGTGTGTTCCCGCCTCTCTCCACATGACCCTATCTCACATTGCACAGCGCTTTACAGTTTATCAAGGTCAGACTCAGGCAGACCGTATCCTTGCTCATCCTCGCAACATCCCCTCGCAGGGCACAGAGAATGTCTGCCTTCCTCTCACAAGACTTACCAGCTAGAAAGCAAGACGCGAAGATGGTTGCACAACTTTATATAAGGTCACCCAGCCAGGACACGGCACAGACAAGACTTGAACTACAGTCCGACTTCCTGCTAAGTGCTGTCCAAGCCTCTACTCCAGAGGACTGCACTGACCAAGTGATGTCAGTGTCTTTCATTGATCTGCTCAAACCATAAATGCACTGAGATGCTGTATACAGTTCTTTGTGGTCACACTCTTCCTTTAGTCTCTTTTTTCTATGCGTCCTCTGAACCCTGAATGTACTGCCTCATGCGTTGGAATAGAGCTTAACAATATATTAGAGGAACACAAAGCATTTGTGCTCCAGGAAGTCCCCAGACCCTAGGATGATAATGTGCCATTTTAAGTGGTCATATTTCTGGGGGAAATTTTTTTTCTAACAGTTACGAAGGATCTCTGGGTATGAAAGAAAATAGCTTGACACAGCAATTCCACTCCTAGGTATTTATCCAAGAAAAATGAAAACAAATGGCCACAAAATTACTTGTATGTAAGTGTTCACATACAACGCAAATATGGACTGACAGGAAATAATATATCCACAGAGTGGAATACTACTCAGCAATAAAAAAAGATGAACTACAGACAATGACAGGATGAGTCTCAGACACATTAGACTTACCAAAAGGAGCCAGACACAAGAGTATTCACTATATGATTCTATTTAGATGACGTTCTAGAACAGACAAGATAAAGTATAGTGATAAGAATCAAAAGAGTTGTTAGAGGGCAAACGGGGAGGATGGTGGGAAGAATTAACTAGAAGGTGACACAAGGTAACTGTTGTTGTTTTTTTTTTAGTTTTATTTACTAACTTTTGAGAGAGAGCATGGGGCTTGAACCCGTGAACCACGAGATCATGAGCTGAGCTGAAATCAAGAGTCAGCCACTTAACCAACTGAGCCACCCAGGCGCCCTGAAACAAGGTAACTTTTAAGGATGATGGAAAAGTTTATATCTTGTTTGTGGTGATGGTTTTACAGGTGTATACATTTGTCAGAATTCACCGAGTATACACTATGCCTCACTAAGTGAATACGTTAATAATAAATTAAGTTTTATATCATTTTTAAAAGTCAAAATTGAGGCCGGGAGCCTGGGTGGCTCAGTCGGTTAAGGGTCCAACTTCCGCTCAGGCCATGATTTCATGGCTTGTGAGTTCAAGCCCCGCATTGGGCTCTGTGCTGACTGCTCAGAGCCTGGAACCTGCTTCAGATCCTGTGTCTCCTCTCTCTCTGTCCCTCCCATCACCCCCTCTCAAAAATAAATAAACATTAAAACATTTTTTAAATCAAAATTGAGGGAAGGGTGAGAGTCACTTTAAAAAATTGTTTTCCCCATAACTCTATTCACTCACACATTTTCTTCATGTATGGTTCTATAGGTCAGTGGTTTTGTACATATTGATTTTGTAGTCACTTTTGGAACATTTTCAGAAACAATGCTTGGCCTTTTGTTGTTCAGTCAGTCAACCTAGCATTGAGCAAACACCTAACCACATGCCTGGAAACATCTAGAGACAGTAGATTGGGAACACAGAACCAAGCAGGAAGACACAGGCCCATCCTGGAGGAGCCCACGACAGCAGATAGGAAGTCAGCCAATAATCAGTAAGGCAAGAATGAGGAAAAAGCAGCAAAAATTGTCCCAAAAAAGTATCCACAAGACAGTGAGGTGTCAGAGAAACCGAGTCCTGAAAAGGGATTTGACAGGCTGAGAGAAGGAGGACTTTGAATCGCAGGGAACAGCTTATTTCACTCAAGCAATAATTAATATTTACTTATTGAGCCCCTTGAGGGGCCTCCTGAGGGAGATAATTTTGTTTGCCCCTAAGAGGGCACCTCTGGAATCAGACTGCTTGGGGTCTGTCTTTTACCAGCTGTGTACCCTGAGCAAGCGACACGGCCTCTCTAAAAAGTTGCGGATCAGCACAACATTCATGCCATTGGTTTTGGGGCTAATTAGAAAAGATAATCTACGTGGAGTGGTTAACATAGAATCAGGTATACAGTAAATGTGTGGTAACTGTTAGATACCATAGTGCTACTGTCATCTTTTATGTATGCCAGAAACTTAGGCAGGCCCTGGAAATTCAAGAGAAAACCCTGTGTTTGTATTTTTTAAATGTTTTATTTATTTTTGAGAGAGAAAGAGAGACAGCATGAGCAGGGGAGGGGCAGAGAGAGAGGGGGAGACACAGAATCCGAAGACAGGCTCCAGGCTCTGAGCTAGCTGTCAGCACGGAGCCCGATGCGGGACTCAAACCCACGAACCGTGAGATCATGACCTGAGCCAAAGACGGACGCTCAACCGACTAAGCCACCCAGGCGCCCCAACCCCATGTTTGTATTACACAGCTCAGGTTGCTATAAAAGAATACCATAGACTGAGTAGCTTAACAGATACCTATTCTCACAGTTTCAGAGACTGGGGAGTCCAAGATCAAGGTACCAGCAGATTCCCTTCCTGGGGAGAGCCCTATTCCTGATTTGCAAATGGCTGCCTTCCCGCTGTGTCCTCCCAGGGCAGAGACAGCTCAAGCTCTGGTCTTTCTGTCTTTCCTAAGGACACTAATCCCCTAATGGGCTTCACCCTCATCACCCCACTTAACCCTAGTTATCTCCCAAAGGCCTCGCCTCCCAGTACCATCACATGGAGAATTAGAGCTTCAACAGGTGAATTGCGTGGGGTGAAGGAGGGGATACAAGCATTCAGTCCGTAAGACAATCTAGTGGAGGAGACAGACAAGCTGACAGATCATTACAGCACTATGCCCTAACAACCTGGACAAAGAAGACAATTTAGAGATTCTGTGTTATAGATGATCTTTATTCCTCTACAGAGTCCCTGAGGAGGAAAATGACCTTCTTCAGTGTTTAGGGCAATAGACAGCACAGTCTGGAGTCAGGCCTCCTGAGTCTTAGTCCAGCCGGGGATGCCTACTATTTCTCTCTGAAGGAAGACCTATAGCCTTGCGCCTTCTCATTTGCTAGAGCTCTGATTACAGTTTTGTTTGGTTTTGCTTTGCTTTTGGAAATAGCTACTTCTCAGTGACCAGAGAGATAGGCTAGGTCACCCCTTTACCTGGTTCTTGTGCTCCGTGCATTTATACAGAAACACATGTAGGCCGCTTTCTGGAAGGTGACAATTTCATCTGCCCCTCCGCAAACCAGGAAGTGGCCTACAGATGGAGATGGTCTATGGAGGAGGGTGTCTCAGGGCACAAAGAAACGGGAGGAGAATTTCCTGAGCTGTCTGAGAGTAGGACCCAGACAGACTAGCCCTGGGTCTACTAGAGCACTTGGTAATCAGCCCTGACTCTGGCTGGAAGCAGGGAGCCCCCCGGCTTGCCAAGTAAGGGACTAGGGCATGGGTTGCCCATTGTCTCTGCAGCATTTGCGCCCCACATTTACCTCCCGGGAGTTTCCTCACCGCCGACAGTGAGCACGCACCCATTCCTCTTTCCCTCTTCATTGGAAGTGCCACACTCACGTGGACCCCCACGTCCACACACACACACATACCCCATTCCAATGCTCAGCCACAGTCCCACGTCACATGACAGCTCACACAAACTCAGACTCACCACTCACTCTGATTCCCAAGGGCAGATCCATACGTCCTCCAAACACACGTGCACAGTTGCACAAGCACTCGCCGTGCACATGATGGCTCCTCATACACATACAGGCGGCCCCTCATCCACAATGCTTTGTTGACCTCTCCCTGCCAATCGCTTGTGATTGATCAGAAGGGAACATTCGGCTTGTTTGGGAGAAAGAACCTGGACCTCTGTGTACTCAAAACAAAAAACCTCCCTGACTTATAAATCTCCATGTGGTTCTTTGTCTGAAGGATCCGAGGCACAAACAGTGTGACGTGTCTGTTGAATGAACAAATAAAATGTGAGCCGCTTATCTGATCCTTTGGGTTTGCCTCTGAGTCACCAGTGCGGGCTTCCATTGTTTACTTGCCTACATACATTTTTTGGTCGGCTAAATTAAGCATTCCTTAACAATAATCCTTTTTTAGAGGCGCCTGGCTGGCTCAGTATGTTAAGCGTCCGACTGGATTTCGGCTCAAGTCATGATCTTGTGGTTTCATGAGTTCAAGCCTCCCATCAGGCCCTGTGCCAGCATCGTGGAACCTGCCTGGGATTCTCTGTCTCCCCACCCCGCCTCCCTCTCCCCAACTCGTGCTGTCTCTGTCTCTCTTAAACTAAACTTAAAAACTTAAAAAAAAAATACGAATCCCTTTTTATGTGTTTATATGTGGGGAATATCAACCAAAGGAAGATAGAAATGGCACTAATTGCCCAGTCCCCCTGCCCTCAACCCTGTTCAGAAGCTGCAGAGTGGAGGTCTGGGCATGCTGCCTCTCAGGAGGGAGGTTGTCCAGGATAGATGGGGGATGAAGGGGTCTCTCCTGGACCACTGATGGGCTACCAGGGTTTCACCTTCCCTATCCAGAGAGACCCAAAGGGATAGAGCTATGCCTCTGAGACATTTCCTGATGAGCATGTATATAATTTAACCACTGATGCCTAGACTGTGACCAGAGCTCTGACTCTTTATGGTGTCTCCCACCCACACACCCATCCCCACCCCCAAGGCAGAAAAACAACTTTTACTCTCTAAGCAGAACCAGTTTGGTCTCCTCCTCCAAAGTCAGAGCCAATGGATTTGTCTGGCATTGACTCCCTTCCCCGCCAGATCCAAGCAAATTGGCTCAGCTATTGCTTGACCTGTGTGAAATTGCCGGCCGGGGAGTCAAAAGTGATTAAATGTCAGCAATTTCATCTGTTTCAAATAAATACTTTATTATACTTCCAGAAATAAGGTAAATAAATCCAAATGGTTTTTCCAGTTGGTCCTTCCTCCAGTATCAAGTGATCATTTGATTTATGATCCACTGAGAGCCAAAATATACATAGTAGATAAACAAGTGGCTATCCCAAGATGTTCCTATCTGGCGTGTCTTAAGGTCACTGGGGATGAACATCAGTATTTTCCTTTCTTACCAAGGGGAGAAAACCTGCTATAGAGGAAAATTTCCATACACAAGCCGAAAGCTGCTTTGCCCAGGATTAAGGAATTAGGAAATAATGTGCTGTGGGGATCAAGCTAAGATTTTCAGGGACACGTTCAGGACTCTGCACCAGCATGGTCCTCCATAGGGAAAGAGAGATACGGTCAGTTCAGAGTTTCTTTCCATAAGAACTCCAGCACAGGGTCAAGACTCTTGGAAAGCACCCACTTTTAAAAAACATTTGTGGGGGTGCCTGGGTGGCTCAGTTGATTAAGCGTCTGACTTGATTTCAGGTCAGGATCTCACAGTTGTGAGATCAAGCCTCGCGTCAGCCTCTGCACTGAGCATGGAGCCTGTTAAGCTTCTCTCTCTCTCTCTTTCTCTCTCTCTGTCTCAAAAATTTTTTTAATAAATAAATTAATGATAAGAAGTATTTGTATTTGTTTGGCCACATTCAAAGCAGCATTGTTCACAATAGTCAAGAGGTGGAAACAACCCAGGTGTCCATGGACAGATGAATAGATAAACAAAATGTGGTCTGTACATACTGCGGAATATATTCAGCCTTAAAACGGCAGGAAATCCACATATGTGCTGCAACTGGGTAAACCTGGAGAACATTATGCCAAGTGAAATAAACCAGTCCCAAAAAGACAGGCACCGTATGACTCCACTTGTTTGTTATACTGAGAGTAGTTGAACTCCTAGAAACAGCAAGTAGAATGGTGGTCACCAGGAGCCGAAGGGGGGCTGGGGGGAGGAATGGGGAGTTGTTTAACAGATAACAGTTTCAGTTTTGCAAGACGAAATGTTCTGGAGATTGGTTGCACAACAATGTGAATGTGCTTAACCCGTAAAAAATTTTAAGATGGCAATTTTATCTTAGGTCTATTTTACCACAAGTTTTTTAGAAAAGTATCTGTGTATCTGTTGTCATCAGCTGGGCGGGATGTGGACAGCTGTTTTTCAGACCTTTGCATCCCGCCTGTGTGGGACAGACCGAGGGCTGGCCCTCCCAGCTCCACGCAGCTCCGAGGGGAAGTGCTCGATGCCCCCGGTCTTGCTGCAGGAGGCAGCCATGGCAGGCCTGGGGGTCCTGGGCAGCGGAGGTGGACAACCCCACAGGGGGTGTGGAAGGAGCCTGTCAGGACAACTCAGGTCAAGTCCAGTAGGGAGCCTGTGCCTGAGAATTCTTGGTGGTGTTCCCCTCCTCGACCCTGGCTTCAAGAATGAAGGAGTCAGCACAGAACTGCCCTTGCCAATGAGGCCAAAGAAACCAGTCTTTTCTTTTTCATCGTCTGTTGTCCTGTTGCTTGCTCTGGTTTGACTGAAGGCCCTTCTAATTTTTTGTGTGTGTGTTTATGTATTTTTGAGAGATAGAGAGCGTGAGCAGGGGACGGGCACAGAGAGAAGGAGACACAGAATCCGAAGCAGGCTCCAGGCTCTGAGCTGTCAGCACGGAGCCCAATGGCGGGGCTCGAACTCACGAACCGTGAGATCATGACCTGAGCCGAAATCGGATGCTTAATCGACCGAACCACCCAGGCGCCCCTGGCTGAAGGCCCATCTAAACAGGCAATAAAGTTATAAATGTTGATGTTCCCTATGCTAGGCTGAATATGGCCCTAAAAAATATCCAGGTCTTAACTCCTGGCCCCTGTGAATGTTACCTTATCTGGCAAAGGAGACTTGCACGTAGTATTAAACCAAGCATTTTGAGATGGGGAGATTATCCTAGATTATCTGGATAGACCCTAAATGCAATTGCAAACTGTGTCCTTTAGAGGTAAGGAGAAGGAGCCTGGACACAGAAGAGCGAAGGCAATGTGAGATTTAGAGAGAGATTTGAAGTTGAAATCCTTTGGGATTTGGAGATGGAGTAAGGTTCCCCCAAGGCAAGGAATGCAGGAGCCAGCTCCCGAAGCTGTGAAGGACAAGGAAGGGACTCTCCCCTAGAGCGTCCGGAAGGAGTGATACCTTACTTTCATCCCAGTGAAATTGGTTTCAGGCTTCCAAATCCCAGAATGGTGAGAGAGTAAATGTGTGTTGTTTTAAGCCACCAACTTTGGGGTAATTGTTTTAATAGTAGCCGTAGGAAACTAATATCCCCTTCATTGTAGGCTGGCTGGCCCATGCCCTCCTTCATCCTAGCAGGCTTCAGAACCACCGGAAGGAGACGGATGGGGGGGGCCAGAGGCACTTCCATGCACCCTGCATTCCTTGAGGATCTCAACTGGACTGTGGGGGAGCAGAGGCCTGGGATGCAGCATGGGAGGTTCCCCGGCAGGGAGAAAGAGAGACAGCCTAGTCCTGGCTCCTTGAGAACTTGCAAACAGACTACAGGAACCCCCAGGAGCTCCCTTCTGCGTGCTCAACAGCCCAGGATGAGCAGGGACGTTCTGGAAGAAGCTCAGAGTCCTGGCGGTGGCAGAGCCAGTCTCAGGCAGGGAGGAACTTGGGCTCTGACCATCACTCTTAAGAAAACCAGGTCCAGAGCCAAAGTTCACAGCCTCCAAAAGGGGCAAAGCCCCAGGGTTGAAGACCGTGCACAAACGCCCACATGTGACTCCTCCTAGCACATTCCCTGATGTGTCCTGAGAGTCCTTGCTGGGAGCGGCCCCTGCAGGGCCTGGAAGCCCCAAGACACGACCCACGACCCTGTTACAGCTGCCCGGTGGTGAGCACTCTCTGTGTGCTCAGTGCTAAAGTCACTCTCTCCATGGGCTCTTCTGAGTAACTGCATTGCTTTGGTTTCCTGATCATTGCAAAATTTCCCCTCACTTATTTAAAAATTTTTTTTAATGTTTATTTATTTTTGAGAGAGAGAGAGAGAGAGAGAGAGAGCGAGAGCGAGAACAAGAGCATGAGCAGAGGAGGGGCAGAGAGGGAGACACAGAATCCAAAGCAGACTCCAGGCTCTCAGCTGTCAGCACAGAGCCTAACGCAGGGCTCAAACCCGCAAACCGGGAGATCATGACCTGAGTCAAAGTCAGATGCTTAACCAACTGAGCCACCAGGCGCCCCTCCCTCCCTTATTTTTTTATCTTTTCTTGACTGTCTGTGAGCTGCTTCAAAGCCTCTGTGTGGAGGCAGGACACATTATTAAACAAATGGTTACTTAAAAAAAAAAAAACCTTCAGGAAAAGAAAATGTTAAGGACATTCCTCCCACCCCTGGTTTCACCTCACCTCCAGTAAAATGAACCCAAGAGATGAAGAAGAAATCAGCTGGATTATAAGTATTCCTGTTCTCTTAATGTTTAACAGATTATCCCCGAATTTAGCAGTTTAAAGCAACCATTTTATTTTGCCGGAGATCTTGTGGGAATTCAAGAAGGACTTGGCTGGACAGTTCTTGCTTGAAGTCTCTCATGCAACTTCACTAAGATGTCTTTGGAGGCCAGAGTCATCTGAAGGTTCAACTGGGCAGATCAAAGTCAACTTCACTCACACGATGTGGGCTGACAGTCGGGAGACCAGTCCGAGCATTTATGCAGAGCCTCTCCATACGACTTGGGCTTCCTCACAACGTGGTGGCTTCAGAGAGTTCAGATTTTATTTGAATTAATTAATTAATTAATTAATTTAATGTTTGTTTGGGAATGTTTATTTTTTTTTGAGAGAAAGAGAGTGCAAGCCAGGGAGGGGCAGAGAGAGAGGAACAGAGGATCTGAAGCAGGCTCCACGTTGACAGCAGCAAGCCCAACATGGGGCTCGAACCCATGATACGTGAGATCGTGACCTGAGCCGAAGTAGGACGCTCAACTGACTGAGCCACCCAGGTGCCTTTCAGATTTTTATTGTTATTTTTTTATAACTTGGGAGCTCAGAGCTCTGAAAGTGAAAGACCTACTATATAAAACCTTCACTGCCTTAAAAAAAATAACAAGTTTCTTGAGATATAATGCACCTACCATAAGGTGTACAA
>CM053568.1:19914360-20043998 GCA_028646485.1 Cryptoprocta ferox | reverse complement strand
GAGGGCAGCCCTGCCTCTGCTTATGCTTCTCCATAAATTATTTTCTCACTTCTGCCAAAAGCTACTGCAAACTTGCCCAAACACTTGTGAGAAACGAAACTGTCGTGTCTCACAGGCTACTTGAGTCTCTACCACTTCCTTCCTCTGAAGCAGTGAAGCACAGACCATCTACCTGCCAGGATTCATTCATTTGTTCAATAAATATTTATTAATAGTCTGCTTTGTGACATGAACTATGTTACTTAGCAACTGGGAGTACCTTCCTGAACAGAAATACAGAAATCCCTGTTCTGGGGTGCCTGGGTGGCTCAGTCGGTTGAGTGTCCGACTTCAGCTCAAGTCGTGATCTCATGGTTCGTGGGTTCGAGCCCAGCGTCGGGCTCTGTGCTGACAGCTTAGAGCCTGGAACCTGCTTCAGATTCTGTGTCTCCCCCTCTCTCTCTGCCCCTCCCTCACTTGTGCTCTCTCTCAAAAATAAATAAGCATTAAAAAAATAATAAATCCTTATTCTCCTTAATCTATTTGAGTGGAGAGAAAGGAAGAATGAATAACCAAAGTAAATAGTATGTCACAAGGTGGTAAGTACTAAGGGGACATACAGCAGAGGAAGCAGGACAGGGAATGCAAGAAGGATGGCAGTTTTAAACAGGGTGGTCAGGGGCGCCTGGGTGGCTCAGTCAGTTGAGCATCTGACTTCAGCTCAGGTCATGATCTCACGGTCCGAGGGTTCGAGCCCACGTCAGGCTCTGTGCTGACAGCTCAGAGCCTAGAGCCTGCTTCTGATTCTGTGTCTCCCTCTCTCTCTGCCCATCCCTTGCTTGTGCTCTGTCTCTCTCTGCTTCTCAAAAATAAATAAACATTAAAAAGTAAATAAATAAATAAACAGGGTGGTCAGGGTAGGCCTCACCAAGAGAGGGACATTCGTGAAAGTCGAGGGGGAAATGCAGTGAGAAAAGCATACACGAAAAACCCTTGGCTGCCTCTCCTTTGTCCCCGAATAAATTCCTGACTTTAAACACAGCCTTCGGCTTGTTCTAGCCTGGATCCTGCTTTCTCCAGTCTCACCAACAGAGTCTGCTACACGCACATGCAAGCACACACATGCTCTGTTGCCACACTGACCAACCTGGAATGTGCCTACTCTCCCTGGGCTGCACACGGTAGATACGTAATGCCAGTCACAGCGTAAACATAAAATAACAGGGTTTGTGGGAGAACATAGGAGGCTAGCCAGATGGAGCAACATGGAAAACATACAAAAGTCCTAGCCATAGGGGCGCCTGGCTGGCTCAGTCGGTAGAGCACGCACCTCTTGATCTCTGGGTTGTGAGTTCGAGCCACACACTGAGTGTGGTGCCTACTTTACAAAACAGTCCTAGCCGTAAAGTGAGCCTTCCAACCTCGAGCTCACTTCTAACCGCAGATCATTGGCATGTGAAGGGGCAGTTAAAGGTCATCCATTCCACCCCTCACTGGGGCCCAGAGATGGGTGGTGGCATCCTTGGGGTCCCACAGCCTTATCTGCACACTAAGGCCCGATATTCTGCAGGAATAACATTCTATGCATGCAGTCTTTTCGTGAGGCCTCAAGTTCCTCTATTGAGCGTCAGAAGGAGAAATGACTGGTTAGAATTCCCCTCCGCCAGCCGACCACAGATGAGCTGAGTGCCGAAGTTAAAGGGGCCCCTCGCAGATCTCTGTGACATCCGAGGCAGCCCCGTCCTTCCTGTCCGAGGGTTCTGTGTGGGGGCTCTAGGTGTGTGCTGGCAAAGACGTGGGCAGAATCATTGTTCTTCCTCAGGAGGAGAGGATCCGGAAACCATCTCCTGCTGTGGACCAAGGCTTGGCCGGGTGTGGTGTAATATTATGAGTTGGGATTCTGTGGCTGGCACCAAATTCTCTGCCTGGGGGCCAGAGGAGGGGAGTCTCTGGTGGCTCAGAAAGAAAAGGGGCGCTTTAGAACTTCAGGGCTAGAGTGTTATAACCATAACACACACGCGGAAGTTAGAACTAAGTGTGAAGGTCACCAGATTGTGACAAAGCCAACAAAAACAATCAAATGAATAAAGCTATGTTGTCAATTCTTCTACAGTGGGATGGAGGTGGGGGATAAGGGAATGCATGAGAGCCTGCTTGTGTGAAGGTCAAGTCTTCTTACTCCTGTTTCCCAGGTGAGGCCCAGAACTGTGGAAAATTACACCCAAATCGCCAAATTCCTCCCAAACTCTTGGGGCCCAGATGCTTCAAAGAGTATCCATAAGCCCTTTTCCCCGTTGCTTTCTCCATGGGCTAGTGCATCCCCCTCAGCAGGGCTCCCTCCCAGACCCCCTCAGGGTGTTGGTCCCATATTCGTTTCCTGAGGCTGCCCTGATCCCTGACTTCCCTCTAACCCCCCCATCCTTCCGACTGAGGCTCTTACAAGCTGCCTGACCTGAGCAGTGTCTTGACCTTTGGCGATCTGCTTCCTCTCCAGAAACATCTGTGCTAATGATGACAAGGATTCCCAGGTACTGATCAAGCTCCCATAGTCAGCTTCTGTGCTGAAAATTTATGACACGAGTCTTCATTTAAACCTTAGAGCGTCCCTATGGCATAGATTCTGTTATTATTTTCATGTTATTGACCAGGAAACTGAGGCTCAGAAACATAAAACCTTTTGCCTGAGGTCCCACAGCCAATACTTACTGACTCAGGATTTGAACTGAGGTCACACTCCAGGCTCAAGTCCTCTACTACTACTGTCTGTGGTAGATTTCTCTGAGGATTCCCTTTTCCCACAGGGCAACTGGCAAAGGGTTACTAGGTGTATTTAAAAATGGGGGGGACCTGGGTGGCTCAGTCAGTTAAGCATCCGACTTCAGCTCAGGGCATGATCTCAGGGTTCCTGGGTTCGAGCTCCCTGTCGGGTTTTGTGCTGACAGCTGAGAGCCTGTACCCTGCTTTGGATTCTGTCTCCCTCTCTCTCTCTGCCCCTCCCCTACTTATTCCCTCTCTCTCTCTCTCTCTCTCTCTCTCAAAAATAAACATTAAAAAAAATGAAATACTGTTAAAGGTCACTCATCCCCCCGAAAATTCCCTGCACCTCGAAAAATTGGATGGATAAAATGGGCAGACAATACACAGAGATACCAATAAGAAAAAAGTTTACCACCCGAAACTTGCTTTAGTGATCAAAGAAATACAAGTTAAAATTAAAACTGTGTTCTGCTTTTTTGCTTATCAGATTGGAAAAGACAGAAAACCTACGGCCACATTAAAAGTCCAGGGCATAATTTAATTTACTCCTGATTTGTTGCTATTTTGTCCATAGAATGGACTTTACAATTTTTCACTTAACATGTTAAGCTTTGCTTGAGTTATCAGAAGAGCAATAAACTTTTTTAATGATAATCGCAAAGATTGGTCAAGAGCAAAACTAGGTAAGGGGCCAAACGGAGCGCAGGACGTAGCCCCAGCGACGCTGGCGACTCCGGCTGGCGCGCCGCCGCTCGGGGTTGGCGGGGGGGGACCCGTGGGTGCGACCCAGGCCGCCCGGAGTGAGGCCTCACGTGGGGACCACAACTCCCAGGCACCCGCGCGCCCGCCTCACCCCGACATGTGACCGCGCCGCCCGGGTCGCGATCGCGGCGGCGGCGGCTGGACGGACTCGGAGCTGGGAGCCCCGAGCGAGCAGCAGCGGTCCCGGCGCCCGCTCGGCGCGCTCACCTCGAAGGTGAGTCCGGGCTCGGCCGACAGCGACGACGCGAGGCGGGTGGCCGGGGCGGGGGCCCCGAGTGCCCGTCGCCCCTGGCCGGGAGCGAGCCCTGGGGGAACGCGGGAGGCGGAGTTGGCGGTGGCTTTGCTTTGGGATTTTCTCTTATCTGTGCCTCCTGCTGGGAGTCAGTCCGGCAGACGAGCGGTGGAGGCGCGGTGGGTGAAGACGGACTTGGCCGAGGGTTCCCTGCCCTGGGCGCGGTGACTTGGGGGAGAGTCCGAGAAGACCCCCATCAGGAGCGAAGGCCGGGTGCACTTCACGCCCCGGGGCGGCTCGGCTCCCCGTCGCGGCAAGCCGGTGGTCTGAATCTCCGGGGAGGAAAAAACCCCAGACCCAGCTACTTCCCATCGTCCCTACATTTGGGTAGGAAGTGGCATTTCAGACTATTTTTTTTTTTAGGTAGAGTTCACCTGGGAGAGAATGTCAGCTTGCAACTCTTTGGTCTTTGAAAAAATCAGTAGATCCCATGAAGAATGTCATAGGATTGAAGATACAGGAAGCCAGTACTGGTCATTTAGTCAAACGCTTACGCCCACCTCCTACTGACCTTCTAAAAGGGGAAATAGATGGGAAGAGTTTGTGAAAAGCTCGGGAACAGGGCAGCACAGGACAGGGACCTTCAGCTCCCCCTGAACTCTTGGGTTTATAAATGAGAGAGCTCTTCTCAAAGTGTAAGTTACCACAGATGAGGCCATAAAGAAGAAAACAAGTCCATGATTGCTCCCTTCTTCACCACAGCCCCTCCCTGCCCAGGGTAGGGCCCTGAATGAGCACAGATAAGTTAAACGTGGGGTCTGGAGGCTGAGATTCCACCCCAGTGAGGAAAGGAGCATCGGGCGCTCCCTCTTACATATCTGACCACAGGGCCCTGTTTCACTGAAAAATGCAGCCCCAACTCAGAACTGATTTGAATCTTTTTCTCCAGTTGAAAAGGCAAGGGTAGGTGAGGCTTTGTCCTCCTCACTCCCGGATGAGCTGGAAACACCGTCTGGGCGCTTCGAGCTTGGGACACACTAGACTCCGTCTTCCCCCTTGGCTGCCTCCTGCCCCTCCTGCTTCAGATGTCCAAGCCATCTGCCTTCCTGGCTGGGCTAGGTACCTCCCCGGGGGGCGTGAGCCTCTGTGCTTCCCTCCCCTCCGTCTCCCCTGACGGATGGCTAGTTCTGTGAGGGCCAAGGACTTGTCTCATTTGTCTCCGTATCTCCAGCATCTGCACCCCTAGCAAAAGAAAAATCAGTGTTCATCAGTGAATTACATTTATTGCGTTGCGGGTGTTCAAGTCTACCGCAAAGGTTGTCTGAGGCTCCCGAGAGCGCTGGCCCAGGCCCAAAGATGAGAGAAGGAAGCCAGTTAGAGACCTTCTCTGATTAACTAGCCTTTGGGGACATTCCAGTCATGCCAACTGCGTTATTAAGTGAACCCAGAGAAGGGGCATGGTGCAATACCCCCTCAGCTCCCACCTCGGAGGTGGTGCCCAAGGCTTCCGTTGACGTTGAATGAGCGTAACTCCAGTGTGAATGGAGTTTCGTGGGATGACTCGTACTCGTTTATCTTCATATGTCCATCTTTTGTGAACATTTTGCCAAGACGCTCTCTGAAATCCTAACAAGGGATGTCTCTGGGTAGTAGGACTCAAAGTGATTTCTACTTTCTTTTTGGTACTGTTTCAGCTTTGTACCTTAAACAGGCACCCCCCCTTTCACATTAGGGGGATAAGAAGCTGTTTTTATTTCAGAATTCTTCGACATGATTTTTGTATGATTGCCTAGGTTTCCCTTTTCTTCTTATGAGGTCTTGGGCAAATCCCTTCCTCTGCTGGGACTCATTTTCCCCATCTGGGAATGAGATGGAGGTAGAGAGGGGTCAAGGGGGATCGGATCAGTGTTTTTCACACTGAGTTTCTGCAGGGCTCGGACCTCTCTCCCCACTTCACTCTGAACCCCAGGTTTTATATGGTGGAGTTACAAGGAAGATTTTAGTTGCCAATGATCCCTGGCCACACACACACACACACACACACACGCACGCACATGCACACATGCACACAAAACAGTTGAAAGCCAGGGGACTAAAACCCTCTGAGAAAAAAAAAATCAGTCATGCCTGGCATGGTGACTATAGTTAATACTACTGTATTGTATATTTAAGAGTTGCTGAGAGATTAGCTCATAAAAATTCTCATCACGCGAAGAAAATTTGTAACTGAGCGGTGATGGATGTTAAACTAGTCTTACTAGCTGATCATTTCACGATATATACAAATAGCGAATCATGTTGTACACCTGAAACTAATACACAGTTACATGTTAATTATATCACGATAAAAGAAACTCTCTAAGGACACTCTAGCTCTGGCATTTGGGGGATTCTAATACTTGTCTTAGAAGGCAGAGCTTCTGTCATCTGATCCCACTCAGCCAGGGTCCCCTTAGCTGGCGGAGCACCGATGGTGTTTGTGGAGTTGCTGCTGCTGACCGAGGTCCTACTTACCCAGTGATGAGAGCGGACCTTCCTTTCCCTGAGACGGTGAACTAACATTGATTCCCTCCGGCTTTAATGTTGCCAAACACACTCATTAAGCCTGGTGTGGGTATTGAGAATCGCCACCCGGCTCCCTTCTTTTCCTCCTTTCTTGGAGATTGAGTGGAGCATAGCATCTTGGAAACCATGGGGCTTTGGCATTCAACTAGATCCAGCTTAGAATCCCAGCTCGCCAACTTCCTAGCCTTGGGACCTTCAGCAAATTACTTAACTTCTCTGAGCCTAGTTTCCCTGGTTTTCCTTTCTGTGAGATGGGCCTAATTGTCCCTGTCACACAGAGGACTGTTGTGAACTGAGATCATGTATAAAGAGCCTTTGACCAGACACAGGATGGGCAAGGCGCTCTTTGAGAAGGGCATTCAGATGGCGGCTGCGTGGTCTGTTCTTCTACGTTCGTTCTTTCCGTAAGGCGGGGAGCTCATCAAGGGCAGAGACGTTACCCTTTGTCCAGGATGCTGGGCACAGAATGGGGTCAGCAAATGTTTAATGTGAAACGAGAGCACGGATGTGGAGCACAGAGTGGAGACGGCTGTTCTGGCCCCTCCAGGATAGACACGGCTGGAACAGAATGGTGAGGGCCCCGGGGTAAGAGGCAGTCATTCCGCAGTCTAGTGCTTCCCCATTGGGTTTGAAGGGCGCAGAGGGTACAGCCCAGCGTGACCTGAGAACACCGACCTGTGTGGTACCCCCAACTCACTTCCACCTGGAGCAGGACCAGCTCCATGATAGCTCTGCCGCCCACCCGCCGTGGGGCCTCGGGTGAGTCCCTGCCCTTCCTGGCCTCAGTTGGTCCTGGAGACAACTAATGTCCCTTCCTGCACTTAAGACCAGTGGCCTCGCTCCTCTGGGCCTTTAGGGGAGGCTGCTGGAGAGCACTGGGGGCCATGACTTCCACTGCCCTGAACCCCCTGTAATGCAGATTCCCTTCTCTTTCAGATGCATTTCATTTTCTCCAATGAGGTGGTGCTTCTGTTCGATTTCTGGAGTGTCCACAGTCCTGCAGGTAAGAGTTGGGAAGCCTTGTAGCTCTAGGCAGCAGAGAGCCTGGGTTCTCTTTAGTGTTACGCTCTGTGGACACTTAAGTGGGCCTGACTCCTCTTACATAAACATTGAGTGGGAACTTTGCATTTATAATTCCACTTGCAAGCACTGCTATTCGAACCCCAAGAGGCACCATTATCTCACCGACTGTCACAAAGGCCCAGAGAGAGGCTGAGGATACAGCTTTGGCCTCTATTACCAGAGAAGGAACTGAAGCCCAGAGAGGGGAGGAGACTCATGCAGGGTCACACAGCAAGTAAACCTCAGAGGCAGAAGTAGATCAAGGCATCTTGTTGCCTCCTAGCACGTCCCTAGCACCCCCCTCATGCCCAGCGTCAGCTCAGAAACCCAGAGCAGCTGCCGCGGGCTCGGCTTCAGATGAGACATCAGTTTGCAAGAGAAGAGAAAGGTATGGCTTTGACTTGAAAAGGCAGAGCTGGGCCCCAATTCATGATGGAGTTCTGGTTCGGCTTCAATAACTGCCTCTTAAAAGTAGAATGCAAGTGGCCCACGTGCCCATCCTTGCAGGCGTCGATCAAATAAGTCACAGTCTTCCCTACCGCGGGTTACCATCCCAGGGGTCCCAGTCTGCAGTACCCCTTTCTCAAGGCTCCGGGTCAACTGTGCTCCGCCAGGTGGCGCCCACTCCGAGCCTCTCATGCAGGTGCGGTGAGACAGTGGCCGGGACTGGCGTCGGGGCCATGGACCCCACCCCTTGATGGCAGAAGTGTTGACATTGTAAGAAGAGCTTGTGGGCTGGGCTGGGGTGAGGTGGCCGTCTTTGGAAAATAGTCTCTATCGCAGACACTGTGAAGCCCCAGAAATAAGACCGATCTGTGTGAACTAAGGGGAACCTCCGTGCAAGGTGTTTGTGGATGGTGACGTCAGATGCGGGAGAATCTGCAGGGACAGGAGGCTGTCGTCCAGACAAAGGCTTGTATGGACAGCGAGTCTCCCTGGAAAGCTATGGAGGAAAACGCTCCCGGGAGACGGCTGGCGTTTTCGGGACTGGGCTGGGCTGGGAGACTCACCTCTCACTGCATGCCGTTTTGCACCAGTTGAATGCGTACCATACACATGTAATTACATGTAATTTTATATTTTAAATAACCCGCATCTTTTGTAGATGATTTCCTCCTGGGAGCCCAATAAAATAACCAGAGCTGCACCACTTAGTATCCCTCCTGTCTTGTAAAACTGAAGTAGCAATTAGCTGCTAATTTTACACAGCAGCCCTAGTAAGCACTTAATGTTTTCTGTAAAATAACTTACTGGGTTCCCCCCTCCCACTATTATAAAAGCAATACACACAGTAGAAACTTTGGGAAATGAGGTGAGAAGAAAACAAAACTCTCTTATATCCTGGGGCGCCTGGGTGGCTCAGTTGGTTGGGCGTCTGACTCTTGATTTCATGAAGCTCAGGTCATGAGGTTGAGCCCGCGTCGGGCTCTGTGCTGAGAATGGAGCCTGGTTGGGGTTCCCGCCCTCCCTCTCCCTTTTCCCCTCCCCTGCTTATTCTAAAATAAATCTCACATCTTAATTTGCTAAGATAATTATGACTCCTTTGCTGAATCTCCCTTCTTCCAGACTTTTCTATGCACATACTCGTAAACAGGACCTCACTGTACATGCTCTTCCCTTAACAAAAAGTCATGAGGGGGCGACTCGGCAGCTCAGTCGGTTGAGCTTCTGACTCTTGATTTCAGCTCAGGTGGTGATCTTGAGGTTGTGAGACGGAGCCCCGCAATGTGCTCTGTGCTGGGCATGGAGCCTGCTTGGGATTCTCTCTCCCTCTCTCTCTGCCCCTCCCCCACTTGTGTCTTCTCTCAAAAAAAAAAAAAAACTGTAAAAAAAAAAGTCATGACAGAGACTTGTGTCCCCTGCAGGGGGAGCAGCTGGGGGCGCTGGCATATGGCTTCTTCACCCTCGGACCCTGGCTTTCCCAAAGGGTTTCTCTTCCTGATCTCAAAGCCATACCCCAATAGGCCAACCCTTCCAAGAAAGAGCTGGAGAGGGAAAGAGACAGTGAAGTTCTGAGCCCACGGCGGGTGGGGAAGATGCAAGACAGAGGGGGACGGAATGGAATCAGAGGGAATGGGTGGAGATGCTCTCTGCCACCTATCCTGGGCCCCAGGGGAAGCTGCCAGAAGGCCACCAGTGCTTACCTGGCCAGGTCTCTGCAACTGGGCTTCGTTTGACAGGCATGGCCCTTTCTGTGCTGGTGGTCCTGTTCCTGGCCGTGCTGTATGAGAGCATCAAGGTCGGCAAAGCCAAGCTGCTGCACCAGGCTGTAGTGAGCATGTCCGTCCTTTCCAGCCAGCGGCTCGTTGAGGAGACAGACCAGGATTCTTCAGCCTCAGACTCAGCCCCGGCTGGCAGAACCCGCCTCAGGTAACAGGCCCGGTGTGTGGGGAACGGCAGAGTACTCACTTTCACCCTGAGAGAGGCTGGGCCCACAGGGCATAGCCCCACTTCACAGAAAGCAAATCGAGGCCCAAGGAAGGACCGGAGCTTGCCAGAGTGCTTACAGTGAGTAAGTAGGGAGGAGACCTGATGCCCAGACCAGAGCTCTGTGCACAGCCACTTGGGAGGCTCAGACCTTCAGAACTCTGGTGCAGGCCTCCGCCTAGCAATAGGGGCGCCCACCCGGCCCCCCTCCAAATCTCAGCAGAATTTCTTAGGTTGCTAAGGTTTCCAAACGCAGGATGGAATCTGCAGCCGTCCCTACACAAATAGTAAGAATTGGTGTTGGCAACGGGTCCATCTTGGTCAGGGAGCTCCCTCTTCCCCCCTCTCCCTCCTCCCCATCCTGATCTGACAAGGCAGCCCCGTAGGGGCCCAGTTCTGCCTTCTCTCCCGCTCTGCTTCCCGAGCCTGCCCGCTCCTTACACAGGCATCTCTACTATACACACCCACCCTGTGTTTAGTAGGGAGGTGTTCTGATTCCTGATTTACTGATGAGGAAATTTCAGTTCAGAGAGGTTATTTGTGTTAAGTGGCAGAGCTAGGAGCTGATCTGCCACCAAAGCCCATGTTCTTTCCATTGTGATACTGCCTCCCACAGTAGATTCAAAAGGGAAAAGAATCTGCCTTACTGATGATTTTGTATTATCCTTTATCAGACATGACAGAATACAGGTCTCATTTTCCCTTTTTGCCTAGGATGCCAGGAAGCTCAGAGCTAAACATAGTAAAGAAGTGATTATCCAAGGCTTCTTGTACAAGGCCCTGGGCCCTGTTGGTGGCTTCTCCTAGAGCTCTTTAAAAAGAAATCTCTTCTGGGTGAAGCATACACATGACAAAGAAGCTGGTCCTGTAACTCAGCTGCTCTGCTTCCTGACGCCAGCTCCTAGCTTCCAGCTCATTACCAACATTAACTTGGCTCTCCTTTTCATCCAGGTGGTTTTTCTGTCACTTTGGCCAGTCTCTAATCCACGTCGTTCAGGTGGTCATAGGCTACTTCGTGATGCTGGCTGTCATGTCCTACAACACCTGGATTTTCTTCGGCGTGATCCTCGGCTCTGCTGTAGGATACTACCTAGCCTACCCACTTCTCAGCATGGTTTAGCTGGTGAGGGCTATGTGGGCACCGAGGGCTAGAGAGAGGTGGGGCCCCCTCTTCCAGACATTGAACTTCCAGCCCCATGTCTCCTGTTCCTTCTGATGGCTGCTCCTCGCCTCGCTCCCAGCTCTTGGAGGCTTTCGGCTGAAGCCAGCACTTGCTGCCTGGAGTCCGGAGGCCACCGCAGCTCCCTCTGTCCTTAGCCAGCATGCACAGGGCCCAGGCATGGTCGTTTTGTGCCTTAGTAAGGCTTCTGTGACCCGAGGGAGAGTGGAGAGACCAGAACCTGGGGACAGGGTTGCTGAGCCCATGATGACTTATCTCTGTGACTCAAAAATTAAGAATTTCCAAATATCATTGAGACAGGGAGATGGGCTCTCGGTGACCAAGGGCATGGGAGCTGGATACCTTCTGCCCTCGCGATCTGTGCCTTCTGTAGAGGGGGGTCCGCCACTGGACGTCCTGACCTCTTCTGTCTCCGAGGGACAGAGACCACGCTGCCTCCTTTTTCTCACCTTTCTGCCTTTGGGACACATAAATATTGTCCCCTTCTGTGGATCATAGTAACAAACTGAGATTTTTCATTTTTCCCATTTGAACCCCTGGTTAGCAATTTTGCACATTAATACAGGACAAAACTTTTAATGAGATGACTTCATGTTATTCATGATGGAGAGCAACTTCTACTGGGAACGGTTTCTCTTCCTTGTGGGGAGAGTAAGTGACCGCAGATTAAAGGCAGAGGAGCAGGACTTATTAAGGCTCCTCACGTATCCTCTGGATAGCGAGTTTCTCCCATCAGAGAGCAATGCCCACGGGAGGAAGACCGTCTAAGGGCTTGAGGTGTCCGGGGCGGCTCTCCATGGCTCCAATGCCCCTTTATCCTGACCCTTCTTTTATGCAGCACGGAGAACTGCACTGAATATTCAATACTTCATGTTCTCTATTTATTACTTCCTGCTCGGCCATAATCACCTGGTGGGGAAGCGTGATTTCATTCACTTGAAACTCTGGGTAAGCCGCGGGGGGTGCTGACCGAAGATGCAATAAGCAATCAAACCAAAGCATTACTTCGTAGACTTAGGTGGGACGCTCCAGATATTTCACTTTACAGAAAAGGAAACCAGAGACCCAGGGAGGGAAAATCACTGCTGTATACTGTAATGTGTGCACTCAAGTACCTCACGGGCCACGTGAACGACGGTCTTAAGCTTTGGGAATTAAAAAAGAAATATGCATGTTAATAAATACATATATTTTAAACAGTCTGTGACCATTGTTGTGTTTCTCCTCACGGAGACAGAAAGCGCACGCCCTCCCCCCACCGCCCCCGCCCGTAACGGCAGGAGCTGAGTGGGGTGACTGCGGCCGGTAGTGCTGCTGTAGGGCTGTCCCAGCACGCAGTCTGTCCGTCTGCTATGCAGACAGCTCTGTGCTCAGGGAAGCCGACCCTGAAACGCCATGCCCTCAGGCAGACACCCCACAACCTTAGCCTAGCCAACAGTCATTCTCATGTTCCCACCAGATACTGACTGGGGGCTGCCCCGTGAGAAAAACATCGGTTTGCCACACAGACTGCGAAGCACCTTCTCCCCGAGGCCAGAAGCGAAAGTACATCAACCCCCCCCCCTTTTAATTTACAGTGAGAACTGCAACAGGAAGTATGTGCCACCTTCACTATTGACCGGCGCAACCTCCCCACCTCAGCAGGAAGCTGGAAGGCTGCTCTGTGTCAGGACAGATGGACGGATGTCCAGCGAGGTCTTGCTGATGAAGCCTCACGTGTCCGGTTCTACGTCCTGGGCAGCTAAGGCTCCCCCCCCCCCCATGGGACACTGCTGAGACGAGCCTTCCATGGGGGACCAGCAACCTCTTTGGTTTGATACAGTCTCTAAACGTAATACGTGTGGGGCCTGAACAGCCCAGAGGGCTTTTAGAAAATCTATGCTCTAGAGAAGCTAGTTAGACTGAGCAGGTGGACATTCTTCAGAGCCAAGTCACAAAAGGTGGCACCTTCTCTAACTTGAATTTCTAAAAATTGAACAGACACCTATCTAGTGCTTTTTACGTGCCAGTGTCCTAAGCATTTTACAGTATTAACTCATTTAACCTTCACAACAAGGTAGAAACTCTATCCGTTTGAGAAAAGAGGAAGCTGAGCATTGAGAAGTTCAAGAAAGCCACCCAGCCTGTGAGTGACAGAGCTAGGAGGCAGGGCCAGGCAGCCTGGCCCGAGTCCGCTCGTCAGCACAGATGAGGGGGAGGCCAAGAGGGTAATTGGCTCAGACCACACGATGCCCAGTGGCACGAGGCTGTGACTGCAGACCGTGGGGACTGAAAGGCCTGTGCTGTGTAATTTACCACCACAGGACAGAGATTCTGTTTCAGGAGATCTGGGATGGGGCCTGCATTTCTGACAAGCACCACTGCCCTCTTTTCCCAACCCAGTGATGGTCACCACTATGGTGGACAAGAGCCCAGGCTGGCCAGGATCGGAATTCTCGTTCTCCTGCTTCCTCGCTATGTGACCTCGGACATGTTAATTTACCTCCAAGCCTCAGTCTCTATAAAATGGGGTAACTGTCTTCTGCAAGGGCCATGGAGAGGACACAGTCTGTGTAAAGTGCTCCACAACAGAGCCATAGAGCCAAGTCAACGGTAGTTCTGCCTCCCAGCCCCACTCATGATGGCAGACACGCTCCCAAAGGATCCGTCTTCACAAAGGATGGTGTCCGGCCATCGGAACTCAGGAGCCTCTCTTACAAACATTTTAAATCAGGGAACGTTTTTATTAAAATTATTCTTTTTTAAGACTGGTTGCGTGGTCTTTGGAATAAGTAAAATGACCACGTATATTTTCTCACCACTCTTCTCAGCATTAGTCCCGGCCCTGAGGCCAGAGGGAAAGGAAGTTGCTCTCAAAGAGAAGAACCCGGTGCGCCTGGGTGCCTCAGTTGGTTAAGCGTCTGGCTCTTGAGTTCGGCTCAGGTCACGCTATCAGTTATGAGATCGAGCCCCACATCGGGCTCTGCATGGAGTGTGGAGCCTGCTTGGGGTTCTCTCCCTCTCTCTCTACCGCACTCTCCCTCCCCCTCTCAAAAACTTTTAAAAAAGTGAAGGATCAGTCCCTCGGGTGCCATGATGAATGACAATGCACCCCCCTCTGTGCACGGCTTCCCAGGGTGCAGGACCGAGTGTGCCGGAGCAAGCAGACGAAATGACCGGTTCTCAGATAACCACGACGCCCCAAGCCTTCATGCGGCTGGGATGAACGGGGACAGCAGAGTGCTGACCTTCCTGGAAAGCCTGAGTTCGGGGTGCCCAGGGAGTGTGGCACACTGCTCTCGGGCATGTTAACCGAGCCAGGTCTGTTACAACTCTTACCCTGAGATTCCCAGAGAGGAGTTCGGCCCGCCTTAGAGCCAAATTCGGTCTCTCCCCAAGAGCTTGGGTCAAGTTTCATTGCAGACATTTATTTGAGTTTTGTTAATTTCAAATATTCATTGACCTCTTGTATTAGATTTAAGGCAGAGAAAAGACACATGTCCCAGGACTGCAGGCAAGGCTGTTAACCGAACCGGGGTTTAGCCAGTGCAACGCACCCTGGGCTCCACCAGGGATCCCTCACCTGAGGTGACAGGTCCTGCTGCTGGTGCATGGTTGAGCGTCGGGAGGCAGATCAGTCTGAGTTAGTGAAGAGAATAAAAAGCTCGCAAGAGGACAGGACTCTTGTAGGTGACTGGCTGGAGGCAACCCACCAGCCCTTCCTCCCAACAGGACACTGAGGCGGGACCCCAACGTTGTGAAGACAGGCTCACGCTCCTCTCGGACCAGCCGGGCGGGGCGCTCAGAAGCTGGCAAACTCAGATATCTGCACCGCTGTCCTCGGAACGCTCACCTTCACCTCCCCCGAGGCTCGTCTAGACCCAGGGCTGGCTGTGCAAAATCGCGCTTAGGGAAGGGGCAGTAGAGAAACCTTTGCACCAGTTTCCTGGGGCTTCATCCCAGCCAGTCAATGTCATCGTCATCATCATCATCTCCAAAAAGGGGTGTCGGGGGCGGGCGTCCCTTCAAGCTCTGCCAAAACAGGAGAGAGGAGTCAGTCCTCACTTGTCCCTGCACCAGACGGCCTTCCCGCCTGTGTGAGGGGACGTGAACTGACACCCGTTCCCGGCTCCGGGTTTGGAAAGGAGGGTGTTGGTTACGGTTTTCCTGAAAAGACTAACCCCGAGGCTGGCAAACCTGGGCTTCCAGATAAAGCCGAGACAAGCAGGCAGAGAAAGGAGGCAGTCTTCCAACAGAGACACGAGAAGACCAACTTTGTTTGGCTAATTTTGTCATTTATTTGTGAGACGCATGTATTGATTTGACAGGTTTCTTCTCATGCAGTGACTTACACATTGTGTGTGGGGAAAAGCAAGGTTGACAGGGGAGAGATGGGAGCAGGAGGGAGAAAGAGAGAAGCAGAGCAGCCCTAAGGGGAGAGAGAAGACGCAGGAAGATGAAGGGAGGCTGAAGAACACAGCTCCATTTGAAAAAACATTGCTGTGGCCTCTGGCGGCCTGTCTGGTTCTAGACGTGACCCCACCATTTGAGAGAGAGTTGAGTTCAGAGGCTTGGCCACATTACCAAGTGGAGAATCCATGAGATGAAGAGAGAGGAAGAACGACCGGGGGCACATCCTTGATCTCACTGGCCCTTCCCTCGCTCCCTCCACCCAGGTAGTAGGAAAAGGGGGATTAACGGGCTATGGAGGAAATTCCCCTACTTCTCATGACTTGAGCTCTTGGCCTTTCCTTCTGGATTGGTGGGGACCAGGTCCCATGGGGGCAGCAGAGACTGACGCTAGAGAAAAGCACGCACAGACCGTCCCCTACTAGGGTACTTCCTGCTCTGAGCTACTCTCGCCCAGGGTTGGCCAAACAGAAGGCGGCATGATGCGGTCAGAGGTCCCTGGGCTAATCCCATCTCTGCCACCAACTAACAGACCTTGCACCTCTCTCTGGGCATCAACTAGGTGATCTCTAAACTCTGACAGTAGAGAATAAACATGTGGCTCACTGCTTCCGTTTTATTCCGGCTCTCCATTCACCAGCGTTATAACCTTGAGCATGTTATTTAAACTTGTTGAGCCTCAGTCCTCTTTCATATAAAACAGGATAAAGGTGCCTACCTCACTGCATTCACAGGGGACTCAATGAGAATGTCTGTGAGGTGTTCAGAGTGTCCCGGAAATAGGAATTAACTTGACAGTATTCATAGTAATACCTACAATATACTGCTAATTAAACACTCCAACTATATTTAGGGCAGCCACTTGGGATACTCAACTGGTTTTTTGTTCTTATTTTTAAGTGCAGAATTCAGGTGCAGAATTCTTGAAGGAAAATGTAATTCTTGGGAAGAAAGCTAACGGGAGGAAACGGCACGTGTCCCAGAGGAGCACAGGCAGGACGGAAGGGTTCTGGAACGTGCGAGCCCGCTCCTGGCTCCGCCACACCCCAACGCTCAGGCAGAAGGCACAGCCCACCCTGGCTGACACGTGGCGGGGAACGTGCGCCCCGGTCACCGCACGTTTCTGTCCTTGGGACAGGCTGAGTCTGAGGCTGGTGTGTGTTCTCCCCCCACGCCTCCTCTAGTGACATTCCCATCAGAGCAGCCGAACGTCCTCGTGACAGCCTGGCGTCGCACAGTGGGGACAAGAAATGTGAGAATCGGGGCTCTGACCCAGGCTCCACGGGCATGCTGCCCTCCGGCCGCCACCGGGAGCTCTGTAGAGCGAGGCTGTTTTCTAGCCGGGGTGGTGTGGTGACAAAGCAAGGCAGCAGCTCGGAAAGCAGGCTGGGGAAGCAGAAAGGCTCAGAAACAGGCGGTCTTAGAAGGAGCCCAGCGCTGCCACTAACTCCCCCCCGTGGCTTTTGGTAAACCACCTTTTGGAGCCTCGGTTTCTCTGTCTACGAATAAGGATGCAAGACTAGACCTTCCGGGTCCCTTCAGGTTGTAAATGTACACAGTCTCTGAGCAGCCCTGCAGGAACCTGAGGCCTTGGCGTTTTATGGTTTTATGCGGGACTGAGTGGCGCAGCCTCCTTCACGGGCAGCAGTAGAAACCACTCCCGCGTGGACGGAGATAGTGACCCTTTGTCAGGAATAAAGTGGTATCTGCCCATCCCCTCTCTGCTTACAGAGCTGCCCCCTCCCAGCCCCAAGGCTGCTCCCACAGGGCTGCGCACAGAGAGCCCAGGGCGTGGGCCACCCGCAGGCCCCAGTCCTCTTCTCAGAGCCGGCGGGGAAGGGCCCCCGGGTAGTGGCGGGAGGACTCCGCAGTGCCTGGGGTTTCCTTACCACCTCGTCTTCATCCTCCTCATCAGGCTGTGCTTTGGGCCTTGAAACTTTCAGAGTTGCCCCTTTAAACAGTTCATCTTCTTCATTCCCAGAGAGACTGAAGGAAAAATCGGGAAAATCAAGTCACAGACAATGTTGCTGCTCCTGCTCCAGCCCATGGTGCCCACAGGAGGAAAGAACGCAACAGCGGTGGTGCTCACCCAGGAATCCTCCGCCTCCACGCTAGCCTCTAGCACTCTTGACTCCCTTCTTAACCTACAGCCAGCATGATCTTTTAAAACTAATCCGTCAGGCCATGTCACTTTTTTGCTTAAATCCCTTTAAGAGCTTTTCATGGTACTTAAAGTCCAAACTTCTGAGAGAGTGATACAAAATCTCACATGACTTGGTCCCTACTTCATGCTCCAATCTCGGGTTAACACCACTCTCCTACCTACTGTGCCCTCTTTAGTTCTGTGATTGTATCATGTCCCCTCCGACCACAGGGCCTTTGCATGTGCTGTTCCTGCTTTCTGCAATCTCTTCCTCCCACTCCTGGCATCGAAGGCTCCTTTCCATTCTTTAGGTCCTAGTTTAAATGTTACTTTCTCAGAATCCTTCCCTAACCTCTCTATCTAAAGTAGAATAATTCCCCCTTTATTCTCTGTTATAATAATAGAGAATTTCTTCTTTTAAGCACTTATCCTACTTCTATAATACATAAATATTTGTTTGTCTTCCCCACTAGACTATAAGCTCCTTAACCCAAGAACCAAATCTGCCTTGCCTACCACCCTATCACAGTGCCAACCACAGAGCCTCTCACATTACATGAATGAATGAATGAATACAGGAATCAGATAGTCCATCTCTGAGGACAAGTTATCAGCCCTGGAAAAACTGGCGGCAACTTCCATATGCAGCCGCCTTTTTCTGGAAACTCTGTGAAGGAAGACATACCTGGTGTGCTGAGGACAGTGGTTGGGCCCGCCTGCTGCTCCGACAGCTGGAGAACCTGCCTCTGTGCCCCCTGGCTCCCTACAGGGAACGGCGGAGCTAGTGACATCCTTGTCTTTCTTGAGCTCTGGAGGCTGTGGCTCTTCTCCCGGACTTCCGGACCCCAAGGCTAGTGGGTCCCCCTTCATGGGGTGTGAAGTCAGGGACAGTGTCGTGGAGCTTTCTGGCTCCTCAACACAGGCATTTTCCAGTGGGCTGAGAGCAAGCGTCTCCTCGCACTCAGAGTCCACAAGTACAGGGCCCGGAGGCAGAGGGGGAACTGAGGTCGGGGGCCCCAGAGCTCTCTGGGAGGGGATACAAGTCAGTTCAGGTAAGAGGGACACCTCTTTTATCTCTGGGAGCACCTCTGCTTCTGGGGGCTCCCCTTCTCTTCCCTGTACCTCTTCCTGGGGAGTGGGGAGGGCCCGAGGGGGTGGGGGGACGGCCTCCCGGACCGTCTGCTCCGATGACAGTGAGGGAGACTCCTGCGTCTCCCTGCTCAGGGGCGCTGGAAGCGGTCCGGCACTGCCCGAGACTGAAGGTCGCTGCGGCCGCTCTTCTTCGTCCTCCTCCTCTTCTTCACTGCTGCTCTGTCCCTTGTCTTGCTCATGTTGGCTTAACAGCTGAAGAGTCACCATCTGTTCAAAAGCCCAGGAGGAGGAGACGATCACTAACAGGAAAACAGCAGGCACTCCTATAGCTTCTGTCCCCGGTCCCTGCTCACACAACTACTCGAGCAGCTCAAATGACTTTGCTTCTTCCTCTCACAGGAGGTACCCTTATCTATCCAGATAAAAGTCATCCCAATTATCCTAATTATTGCTGAACAGTCTTGAATACCTTCGAAATTTAGGATCCCTTAGAAGGCACTTAAGCAACCAGATACCCGTTTCAAGGGAACAATCAACAGCCGGCCACACCTTGATGGTGTTCATGACGGTCCCCAGAACAGCCCTGCCACTGTAAGATTCCTCCAGCTCGAACTCTCCCCGCAAGGACTGGAACACCTGGTTCATGATCTTCTTGACCTGTGTGAACATGCGAGGAGAGCAAAACACAACGTATGCTGCCAGAGTGGAGTGACTAAGGGCCACATGTAAACTCTAGAGGGCTTTGGAGTGCTGAAATGAAGCTGCCTGGGACGGATCGGACAACACAGCTGGTCATGAACTGAGACACGAAGGCTGTCACTGTGGGGAACGATGCTAAATAAGGAGCAGCGTTTGATGGAAGGGCTACCAAGGACAGGCGAGCTGTGGCACAAGTGCCCACAACTGCTTAAAGAGCGTTTATTGCTGCTTCCTCCCACCGTGGCTGCCCTGGAGCTGCCGTGGGCTATGAGGATTAGTGGTACCAGATGCTGGCCACGCCCCTCACTCTTGTGAATCTCTAATTCACACTTCCCTTATCCGTCAAAACCTCAGGACAGGCGGCCCTCTGGGGTTTGCCACCAAAGCACCAGGCTCCATAGGGTTACTTTTGACTTAAGTCAGACAAGAGGTGTATCACTGAAGTCAGAAGATAAAGTTATCAACACAACAAACTGGCCATGTTCTTTCTGAATGCCTGCTACGCTCATCGATCCCAATATGACCTTGCTTCTTTGAAATACTCACCTTCTCTGAGGGGTCAGTGGCAGCAGCTGCAACCCCGGACACGTGGGACTTGTTCTCTGCGTCCTTGGTGTGCTGTTCATTTTGCTCTGTCAGGGCTGTGACTTGGGCCTGGAGGGCTAGACACTGCAAAACAACCAGACCGTGGCCATGGCCTCGGGAGCCTGGACTGCCAGGTCCAAGTCAGGACACCCAGGAGGACGAGAAGCATCCTAAGCATCAAGGGTTAACCTCAGGAGGTCTGCTGGTGTCCACAGGCCCCACCCACCCCAGACCTGCTGACTCAGGGCATTCTATTTCCTCATCACTCCGCCTCAACTCACGATTTCATCTCCGCTTCCCACTCACATTGTTCTAACCAGGTCAAGAGCATGACGAGAAAAGGGGGGACGGAAGTCCAGGTACACAGACATATAAACACCGGTCTGTTAGAAGCAGCCTATTCACCTGTAAGACTGCCTTCATCACCTCTGGGTCCAAGAGTTTCAACTAGATACTCTAAGGAAGGAGAGTGACCTCCAGAGGTGGGGACTGTCATACCATGGCCCTAAGCCATCTTCCAGTTCTGTCATTTTCATGCCAAGGACCCCAGCATACCCACGCCCCATTCCATCCATGTGCCTCTGCCCAGGGTGTTCTGCCGCCCTCCTCACCTCCCCGAGGCTACTTGTCCTTCTTGGCTCTGCTCCCTTAGGCACTTCCTCTCTGGGCCTCACAGCACTCAATGCTCATCTTTGTCTCTCTCTGCCTCCCTTTCTTGACTGTGAGATTCTTGAGGGCAGAGTTCTTTGTAAGCTCTTTCCCTATCGCAGCATCTGGAGTACAACTGGCACTCAATAAAGATTTGCTTCATAAATGATCAAATAATGGAATTAAGCACCTTCCAGAACACTAGTGCTGCCTTTTCTTTTTCTAGGTCACCGACCTGTCATCCCAAATCAGTAAGACTACTGATAAGTCGGAGAACTGAGCAAGTGTGGTTCGGTTTTGGTTTTCAAGCTATTAACATCTTTCAGGTTCAGAAGGATTTACAAGACTCAGCCTGCTCGCCTCAGATTAACTGTGCTGACTATGCTGTCTGGCCCCCGGGAAACACCTACCTTTTCCTGAAGGCGGAGCAGCTCCTGCTGGCTAGTGTCTCTCTGCGCGCACACTTCCTGGTACTGCTGCCGGTGTTCATCCTTGGCAGAGGCCAACAGATGTTCGCATTTTGCTTCCCACTGGGTCTGCAGCTCAGCCTGTACGAGAGACAGCTGCCAAGAGAATGTAATCCCCGGATCCTGGAGGAGGGCAGTCGCGGCTAAGGGAAGCGCATCTTTCATTGGGCAAGAAGAATAAGCTACTAGCCCTGACTTCAGAGGAACACAACGATTTGAAAGACCCTGATTTCTTTCAAAGTAAATGTACTTTTTAATTGTAGGTACACAGATGTCATGGGTTGTCAGGTTTCGAAAAGCTAGTCCAACCAGATAAAGGTGTGACTGTCAAGACAGGTCGCGAGAGGACAAGGCCATAATGTGATCATACTTTTCAGAGTCTGGGCCTGAACCTTTACAGGTTCAGAAGAAAGTTTTGTCAGAGTTCCCAGAGGTGACCAAATTGAGAGCACCAATTCACGCAACAGTTAAACAGACACACGAACATGAATTTATGAACTTACAAGGAGAAAGGTCTGTCAAATGAACTAGAGATCCAGGTGTGTCCTGGCTCGGTCCCTGGTTTCCCTGTCTGATGACCCCCGTAAATCTCTTTTTCCCAAGGACGATCATGTGCCTGAAGGCACATTTCCAAAGCACTTCAGTTTCCCGTTACCTGCTCTGCAGCTGCTGGATCTGTCGACACCCGAGCCTTTTTCAAGAGCTGCCGAAGCCTGTCCAGTTCCTCCTGGTAGGACTTGCGGATTTCATCGATCTCCTCCTCAGCCTGACAGCGCTCTTGAGCGGACTTCTTCTTCCTTTCAGAGAGGTTCTTAGGGACAAGAGAACCATCGTCAGCTCTAGCTCTTTGACAGAGGATCAGTGCAGAAGGTGGTGATACTGGTGGCAGTTTTGGACCTTGCTGGGTCCTTCTGGAAACAATTCAACGTTAAATTTAATTTTCTGTCTATATTTAACATTCTCAGCTACTGGGTGAAAAAAGTTGTGATAAGAAGAAAGGAAAACAAGAATGGTTTCATGTACTGTTCTATTAAGAGATGGTGAGCATTTTAACAGTGGTAAGAGTACAAGGAAGTGGACACTTTCATATCTGCCAGTAGGAAAATAAATAGGTATTCTCTCTTTGGATGGCAACTTAGCAGTCCTGTGAAAGGAATTTCAAAATATACACACCCAGAAATCTCACAAATTACCCTTTATCTTAAGGAAGCAATAAATCATGTTCACAAAAACTGTCACAAGAGTGGTCACTGGGGTGGTATTTGTAACAATGAAAAACTGAAAACAGCCAAAAACATCAGAAGGAATTAGATTTAAAAAAAAACTGATAAAATCATAGAAGAAACTGAAAATGAAGACCAAGATTTATCCCCTAAAAAGGCACCAGGACCCAAAGGCTTTACAAAAGAGTTTTACAGAAATCTCAGAAACAGTTTGTTCTTTTCATATTTAAACTGTTGCAGGGGTGCCTGGGTGGTTCAGTCGGTTAAGCGTCCGACTTCGGCTCAGGTCATGATCTCATGGTTCATGGGTTCAAGCCCCACGTCAGGCTCTGTGCTGACAGCTCAGAGCCTGAAGCCTGCTTCGGATTGTGTCTCCCTCTCTCTCTGCCCCTCCCCTGCTCGTTCTCTGTTGCTCTCTGTCTCTCAAAAATAAATAAAAACATTAAAAAAAAAAAAAAAAAACTGTTCCAGAACAGAGGAAAAAAACCAGGAATGCTCCCACTTTGTTCAATGGGGCTAGTTTAGGTTGACCTTAACATTTTAACACAACAAAAGATACTATAAATACTAAGTAATATTTGTAACATCTATGAGGGACAAAGGATTAACACCCTCAATAATGTTTATAAATCAAACTAATATCATAATAGGAAAGAGAACAAAGGACATTAAAAAGAGAATTTACAGAAGAAATACAAATAGGTATTAAATATATGAAAGCTTTACTGACAAAACTACATATTAAAATAAGACAGCATATTGCACCTAACAGACTGTAAAGATTAGAAAAATTGACATAGGCCAAGGTGGAAAGAATACAAAGAAGTGGGCTTCCACAGTACTGGAAGTGTAAGCCAGCATATACTCTTCTTTGAAAGTCATCTAGCAATGTGTATTTTAAAACTTCAGATGTGTAGCATTTCCTGTGATCTAGCAATTTTAATTCAAGCAATCAATTTTATGAAGATCCTCAAATAAATTCACAAAAAATAACTATATAGTACAAAGATGTCCACAGCAGCAATGCTTGAAATTGTGAAAAAATAGAAATAGAGGGGCGCCTGGGTGGCTCAGTCAGTTAAGTGTCCGACTTCGGCTCAGGTCATGATCTCACGGTTCGTGGGCTCGAGCCCCATGTCAGACTCTGTGCTGACAGCTAGCTCAGAGCCTGGACCCTGTCTTCAGATTCTGTGTCTCCCTCTCTCTCTGATCCTCCCTTACTCATGCTGTCTCTCTCTCTCTCTCTCAAAAATAAATAAAAACATTAAAAATATTTTAAAAAAGAAATAGAAATATCAACAGGTGAATAAATAAATTATGGTATAACCTCACAGTAGACTAGACTACTATGCTGCAGTTAGAAGGAATGAGAAAGTTCTCATTTGTATTAGTATAATGTCCACGATTAAAAAAAAAAAAGCATTAAACATGATTCTGTTATAGTTAAAAAATGATCATTGTAAAAATATGTATGTATCAGTGCAGGTGTACATGTTTTATATACACAGAAAAGAACCTGCACAGATAATCATACGTTGTTTATAGTTGTTATCTCTAACGCTTGAGATTGGAGAGGAAAAATAGATAAATTTTATTTAGACAGAGAGTGAACAGGGGAGGGACAGAGAGAGAGGGAGACACAGAATCCAAAGCAGGCTCCAGGCTCTGAGCTGTCTGCACACAGCCCGACGCGGGGCTCAAACTCACGAACCGCGAGTTCATGACCTGAGGCGAAGTCGGACGCTCAACCGACTGAGCCACCCAGGCGCTTTGATATATTTTATTTTTTATTTCATACTTTTCTGTATTATTTGTATTTGTTACAATGAACATACACTACTATAATTTTTTAAAGGAAAATTAAAATGTTTATTACACAGCTGATCCTGGCCACCTGGCTCCAACAGAGAAACTTCGGTTGTAGAGCTCACCTTTTCCAGAGATTCCTTCTCAGCTCGAAGATCTGCCAGCTCCTCCTCCAGGGAGGTCACCTTGAGCTCCAGCTGTCTCCGGCTTTGCTTTTCACTTTTGCACTTGGACTGTGCTTGCTCAGAGGTTTCCTGGAGCTCTGGGATATAAAAACAGAGAGACTGGCCGCTGACCTGGGCTCAGGGGCATCGGGCACCCCGGCTGCTCCTCCAGAGCCGCACCCCGCGGTCTCCCAATCCGACCACGGGAGCGCCCTGCCCTCACTCCCTTTGGCACCACCTCACTGACCAGCAAACGGTCTAACAGGTCATGAACCGACTTCCCCACCGACCGTGCTCATTTCTGTGTGTGTAACCTTCTCCACACACAGACCTGAAAGGAAGCATCTGACACAGTCCGAAACCACTATTGAAATGTATCACTGCCACAATCCCATTTCATCGGCTCAACACACTGAACCAGTCTTTATTTAGCTTTAGTCCAGGCCCTGTCTCACCGCCTGGGTAAGATATCCCCAACCTTCCTGGTAGCTGGGACTTTTTACCAAGAGTTTGCTCTTAAGACATCAAATAGGGGTGCCTGGGGGCTCAGTCAGTTGAGTGTCCGACTCTTGATTTCAGCTCAGGTCATGATCCCAGAGTCGCGGATGGAGCCTTGTGTTGAGTTCTGTGCTATGCATGGAACCTGCTTAAGATTCTCTCTCCCTCTCTCTCTGCCCCTCTCTCCAGCTCATGCTCTCTCTCTCTCTCTCAAAACATAATAAAAAATAAAACATCAAATAAATCCTCAAATAAAGCTATTTGTAATATTTCTTAAAAATGTAATGTACACCTCAAAATTACGTTTGTTGGGAAAATTTTTGAGACCCTTATGGTGCTTTTGAAGTAACTGTCGTAGGGCATCACCGAAGCAGGAAAGAAGACACCTGGACAATATTCAAATCTAAGACTGTCCCTCGGTGCACCCAGGGGATGCTCTGAAAGGGAAGGGGGGTATCTCCAAGGTATCACTCTACTGACTGACATCAGTGTTTTTAGCTCTTTGCAGGTAAGCACACTTGGCTTCTTCCCAGTTCTGCAGCTACTCCAGCCACGCCCCCCCACCCGGCCCCCGGTCCCGTCTGTGCCTTCCACGTTTGTTCCCATCCACAGAGGTGCATGAATCAGCACGCTGGTCTTCACAAATCTTCTATTCAAGGCCCCGTGCCTTGAGCAGCACCTCTGTGCCAGGCACTGAACTAACGCTGACTTGGAGGAAAGGACTTTGCAAAGATGGGCAAGACACCATCCTCGTCCTCCAGAGGCTTGTATTCCAGGAGGGAGTACGGATGTGTAGATTGTGCTGATCTAAGGCTAACTCTGATAACGGGCATAATAACGTACTTAGAGATAAAGGATTTCAAAGGAAATCAAATGTTCTAGGGAAAAAAAACCAGAAAAGTTTCTGAAAGAATAAATTTTGGAGTAGAGGCAAATATTGGTGACAGTGGACACACCAAGTCCGAAGAGCATGGAGAAAAAACAAGACAAGAGCCACAGGAGGGGCTGATGCTGCAGCAGGCTGGTCAGGGTGTCCAGAGCCAAGATGAACTAAGCAACTTAAGAGGAAGTAAGCCGAGCTGGAGAGGCCTTGAGTGCCAGACCGACGGGCTGGAATCCACCCTCTAAAACAAAGGCAACCACCACAGGAAGCATTTCTCCCTTCAGTTTCCACCAAGTCACGAGTTAGAGGAACCCATGAAATCTGCCAGGGCCATGAGCCAATCACAAGTACCAAAGGCACTGAAGGCACCACAGGCCCAAACAAACTAGAAAAGTGGCCGCTATCCATCCAGATGAGGAGTCCCTTCTTTAGTTGTCCTTTATGTCAAGCAATCGTGTAGGTTTATATGGGCCTACTCTCATTTTTGCCTCAGTCCTTCCTAAACAAACTTTATAAGCGTCATGCCAAATGGATTGGGAGGAAGGCCATGGTTAAATTCTTTATTATTATTTTTATTATTATTATTATTATTTATTAAGTAAACTCTACCCCCAGTGTGAGGCTTGAACTCACGACCCTGAGATCAAGAGTCACGTGCTGTTCTGAATGAGCCACCTAGGTGCCCCACAGTTTAATTCCTTAAGTTTAAATGGCAAACGTCCCAGCCCCTCCACCGAGGACGCACCTGAGAGCTCCGCCTGCAGTTTGGCGAGCCGGCCCCTGAGCAGGTCTGTCTCCTTCAAGCTTTCTGTCAGCTGCACCTGCAGCTCCGTTTCCTTCTTCTGGTGAGCGGTCACTTTCAGCTGCAGACGAGAGACTTGAGCGGTGGCCGCTGCTAACTCTTCTGTCACCTTGGCCTGAATAGTAACAAAGTATGATGCCACTTCAAACACAAGTGTCCCTGGCCCCCAAGTGATGACCCAACCGCACATGCTCCATGCTGACTGAACTAGCAGGGAGGGAGCTAAGGCACCCTCGACATGCGTTAAACCAAAAGCAAGCCTTCAATACGTGTCTCTGACCCAGGAATTCCCTTGCAGAAATCTATCCTTAGGAAGCATTAGGCAAAATTACAAAAATTTTGCCATGAGATCTTCAATGAAGATTGTTTATAGTTGCAAAAGAATGGAGAAATAGAATGCTGGGAAATGGGCTTGATTAAGCAAATTGTGATACATTTATCCTGCATGCAACTATCAAGAACAGGGCTATGAGAGAAGACTTCGGGGACAGAGCCACAACCTGCTATTAAATGTTACCAATCTGATACATGAGAAATGGTATCCCTGCTCGTTTTCTAACTTTTCCAGGATAAACGTAATTTTTTTTTTTAAGAAGAAAAGGATCTTTTAAATTTTAAACTGAATGCTTTCAACAGCCTTCAACTTGTGAGTGTGCAGTCTCTCCCTAGCGGTCCTGACCACCAGCAGCATTACGACAGAAAGCTCGGCCGGCCACGTGAGCGCAACTGTGTTGTGAGTTCTTGGAAGAACAGAGCTAACAAAAAAAGGAAACGTTTTAGTTTTTTTGAGTGCTGAATGTATTGCCAGCGGTGCCCTGGGCTGGCCTAAGAGAAACTATGTGTGCTCGAGTAATGTCCGGTGAAACCACAGTGATTAGCCTGGAGAGCCCTCTAATGATAGTCTGTGCAGTCGGGGTGATGATGAAGAGGATGGTCAATGAAACAGGCTGGTGAACAAGTGACAAACACCACAGTCTCGTCACCTGAACTATGTGCTCCCATAAAAGTGAGGAGAAATGAGATGCCAGGAAAGGCAGTGAATGGCTGCTGGCTGGTGACCAGTCTCGATTTTTGGACAGCGAAGTATTTATGTGGTTGGAGCGTCTCTCCTACACTATTTTACGGCTACTCCCATTACTCCTCCTGTACTGTCTACTTGTGCATTTACAGTTGTCTACTTTCTTAGTTTCTGTCACTTGTCCCTTCTTATGGTATTCACTGCACCCCTGCAGATTTAAACTTTCCGAAGCCTTTACTGCTTTTCTAACTTACGTTTAAAATCTGACATTCTGGGGGCACCTGGGTGGCTCTGTTGGTTAAGTGTCGATGTCGGCTCAGGTCACAATATCATGGTTCATGGGTTCGTGCCCCACATCGGGCTCTGTGTTGACAGCTCAGTTTCGGATTCTGTGTCTCCCTCTCTCTCTCTGCCCCTCCCCTGCTCATGCTCTGCCTCCCTCTCTCTCTTTCTCTCTCGAAAATAAATAAAACGTCTTAAAAAGTTTAAAAAATATAATAAAATAAAATCTGATATTCTGGTTCTCCTAAAGGTGGGGGAAATAAAGCAAATTAAAAGTGTATAAAAAATAAAAAGAAACAGGCTATGAATGAGTATTGAGAATCCACTGACAAAGACTCTGTCCTTGACCAAACTTCAGCCAGACTCCTCTGAGCCCCTGACCTTGGCCTCGCATCCTGTCTGTGGCCTGTGCAGCCTAGTTTTAGCAAGAATCCTGCTATGTCAATTTAGAGACTACCCTTCCCCTTGGTATCTGAACAAGTTCTTCATCCTCGACCTCTGGTATCTCAGTCCTTAGCCTGTCATTAGCAAGAATCCTACTAAGTCAGTTTAGCCAAGAATCCCTCTACCCATGATGTTTCCTCTGAGTAATTTTCCATCACTGACTCTCACTCTCCTCCTTAGCTATACATCCCCCATCTGCCCTTATTGTATTTGGAGGAGCCCAATCTTTCTCTCCTTCTGTAACAGTTTTGAATAAAGTTTTCCTTACTATTTCAGTAAGTGTCCAAATAATTTTTTCTTTTAACAGTAGGAGACCTTTGGAGTGAGCTCTAAGAGACTTATTTTTGTTGTGCAGTAGCCTTAGGTTTTTACCTGTTAAACAGAGGACAATGGTACCTAGAACTTCCAGAGAGAAAGTGGGGTTTTCATCTGCCACTAGCAGAAAAAAAGTTTTAGTCATTGTCCTGCCACATGTGGCCTAACGGGCCCTGAGCTCACATAGCACAGAGCTTCACGTCTGTCTGTGGCCTGAGAGTTCACAAATATCAGAGCGAGGGCCCTTCACAAAGGCCTCGCAGCAGCTAAGACCCCTGGAAGGGCTGAACGTCCCGGGACGGGAGGCAGTGGGATGGGTGGTCCCTCCCTCACCAAAGGACAAGCAGAATGAAAGGTCACTCAAAAAGTCTTTTTAGCTCAGGGCTGTACATGGAAAGGCCTATTAGAAGCATGAAAAGTAATCCTTTCACCCAAATACACGTGTGTGCGCAGAGGACACAGTGAAGGGATGAGTAACAGGAAAGGAAAGCAAAGGCAAGGAGAACCAAGAATTCAGAAAAACAAGTAAAAAAGAGCATTCAAGTTAGAAGCAGGCAAATGGTACCAAAGAGAAATGGCAATTTGGCAAAAGGAAAAAGGACGTGGCTGACTGGAAGTGAGGCCCCGGGCAAGTCTCTGACTCTCTCTGGGTTGCAGTTTGAACCTCTATAAAACAAGAAGGTCAAACCAAGTGACCTCCAACAGCTCTTGCTTTAGTCCAGGGTTTTATGTGGAGATACTAACCCTGTCACAGAAAAAAAAAAAAGAATTAATTCCATTTACCAAATATCCACTGAGCATTCAGCCAAAATTTTCTGAGCTGCGTTTGAAGGCAGAGAACCGCCTCCAGGGATGAAAGGACCTAGATGATCTCCCTTTAGGAGAATTCTCACAGGAGCAACTGTTGAGTTAGAAAGAAGTGAAGCAAAAGAAAAGCAGGGGAGAGTCGAGCCTTGAAAAGTTTCCCTGGAATGAAAGTGGCCAAGTGAGGCCTGTGGTACTTGGTACCTGCTTACCAAGCCCGAGATACTCAGCCCCGGAAATGCTCTCAGATTGGTGGAGGCACAGGGTCTAGAACCCGGTGGGCACTTAGCAGATGGCAGCTGCTACTACTGTTGTTATTATTAATGTTTCTGGGGCGCCTGGATGGCTCAGTCGGTTAAGCGTCCGACTTCCGCTAAGGTCATGACCTCACGGTTCGTGGGTTCGAGACCTTCGTCGGTCTCTGTGCTGACAGCTAGCTCAGAGCCTGGAGCCTGTCTTCGGATTCTGTGTCTCCCTCTCTCTCTGACCCTCCCCTGCTCACACTGTCTCTCTCTCTCTCTCAAAAATAAATAAAACATAAAAAAAAATTTTAATGTTTCTGCTATTACAGACAGAACAGGTTACAGGCACCGGGCCAGACATTTCTGTTTATCAATATGAATCACGTGGGTGGATTAATAAGCTAACTCACGGGGTTGGCAAACCCTGACCCACGGGCCAAACTGGGCTGCTGCCTGTTTTTGTAAATAAAATTTTATTGGAACACACACACACACACACACACACACACACATCCCCACTGATATCCAGGATGAGAATCACATGTCGAAGTTACTAAAAACAAAGGTGCCCAGTTGCCATGTCCAGAAATTGCCGCAAAATAAACCACTAACAAGGGCAGGGAGCCTAGCTGGCTGTGCGTCAGAATCAAAAGGAGCTTTTTAAAAGTTCAGATTTGGGCCCTTGGCTAGATACCCTGAATTAGAATCTCAAGATGAAGTTTAAGAAAATGTATTTTTAATCAAGCATCTCAAGGGTTCTGAGGCGACCAGACTAGCATTCAGGAACAACTGATCTAGAAGTTCTAGTAATCATTATAGACCTGAATAACAGGTCTAACAGCTAGACCAAACAACATGTTTGCATGTCCCTGCCAGGCCTATGGATGAAAAAAAAAGAAAAGAGAAGAGAAGAAAAGAAAAGAAAAAAAGAAAGAAGGAAAGAAAAGGAAGAGTAAAAGAGAGAGAAAAAATAAAAGTCGAGGAAGGAGAAAGAGTAAAAAAACATGGTTAATGGGAGTGGTGAAGTGACTCCAGTGCTGTTTGGTGACGCCAATGTCACAGGCTGCTGACCTTGACCCAGGCCTGACGAGTCAGCCACAACAAACAAGGGATGGTGGAAAGTAGCAGTGAGGAAGGATCGGGGTCAGGATGGAACGGGGCTGCGCGAGGCAACGCACTGCTCATCAGAGGGTAAGAGGTAGGTGGTATTTCTTCCCTGGATACTACGGCTAAGAGAAACAAAGAATGAAACACTGCATGAGACACAAGTAAGGAATCCTCATCGTTATCAGACAATGAGGAAGTGAGTAAATGCCACAAGGTTATAAAATGCATTCAACTCGACTTTTCAAGTTTCCAAGAAAAATTCAAATAGAAAATGTAAACCATTTCTTGAACCTGAGAGGACAACTGGGTCAAGAGCTCCCAATGGAGGAATGGTAGCCCAAACAAGAAGGGATCCGCTCTAGATAAACAGCATCGCTGGAGCAGAGACAGGAGGAGTGAGTTTCCGGAACAGTTGAGCCCAGCCCAAGGCCCACTAGAGTCTTGCTTGCAGCCATTCCAGGAACAGTCAAAAGTCCTGCTCCTGAGCTGACTGCAGCCAAACAGTAGTTCTTCAGAATGCTCCAGCAGATGCCAATGAAGGAATAAACTAACCAGCCTTAAGTTTCACCATAGTCTTTGTTATGTGCCATAGGAATTTTCTGTGGTGTCGGCAGAATAAATTTCGTTTTCTAATGAATGATGTAATCCTCACCTTAATCAAGTTACTAAGATCAGGGATAGTTTTTGAGTCAACCCATTGCAAAGTATATTATAAAACAGAAGTCCAGATGGTAGGTATACTAAAATCTGTTGGATGCTTTCTAGTTCTTTTCCCAATGATGGCAACAACTTTTGCTGAGAAGTAGATTAGTAAGTGCGTGCACAGGCCCACTCCTGAGCTCTGCACGTCCTGATGGGCTTTTCTCTCCCTCATTACTTTACCTTCTCCTGTTCAGCATGCAATACTCTTGCCTGTGTGTTTTCCGTGGCTGTCTGAAGTGAGTTGTTCCTCTTCTCCATCATCAGGTTACTCTGCTCAACATACCTGTGAAATAGGGGAAAAGATATTTATCAAGCACCGAACGTATACCGGGCACAATCAGGGCTCACAACATTGCTCTAAATATTCAAAAAAACAATCTGAAAGAATTTTTGTTTTCCTTAGATCTGCAGTAATCAAGTTCGGAGGTACAAATCGGGCTGGAGGTATTTGCCTTGCATAATGAAGAGAAGAGGAACTGGAAGCATGTGTGGTGAGGGGGAAGGAAAGGGGAAAGAGGAGAGAAGAAAAGCCCTTCTCCTGCCAACCCCGCCCACCAATTCCCCCACTATGTGGGAACCAAGAGACCCTAGAAAAGAGAAATATGGAAGAATGATTTTCTAAGTGAAATGCTATATGCTGTGACATGTTCCCCTGACCAACGCCCTAATATCTTCAGAAGGATCTAGAAAAATTACAGTGTTTAGGATTTATATGGAAATCAGTGAAGTTCTAGTTGATGAAATAGAGTCAGCCCACAAAGAAGAGAGAAGAGTTGACAGTATTCCTAAGAGTTTCCTACGTATTAACACCACTTTTACAGATGAGGAAACTAGGGCCAGGAGGAATAAATACACACACAAAGCCACACAACAAAAGAGGAGCAAAGCTTGGATCCAAACACAGGCTTGCCTAACATCACAGCCTCCTGTGCTCTTTCTACCGAAACTCCTCTCAGAAAACAAACAGTAATTCACATGACAGGCAGGAAACAAATAGCAAAAGTACACATAAACTACACTAAACAAACATGCTTATCTAACTTGGGCATTTTCAAATGAAACCCTCTGTCCATCCTAGCCAGTGCCCCGTACCTGTCATTACCTCTGATTTCGTTCAATTAGTTCACTAATCTTGTCATTCTGTTCTTCTATGCGACTACTCTTTTCCAGGATCTCTTGCTTCAATCTTTCGTTTTCCTAAATTCAAAATATATGATGTATAACTTAAGTTTTTAAGGGAAAAGTGCCAGATATAAGGGAATCAACTTGAACTGACAGATGACACTTATTTCGAGATTAAAACACTAGAACTTATGTCCACAAAGACACAATATTTAAAACATCGAATCATACCTGATGGATACAAATCACTATGCCCGATAGATTAAACAAATGCATGGACATAAAATGAAGCCAAATTCCAAAATACAGTCTAAAAGAAATGTTTTCTTGTGACTCTATACTGATAAGTCATTTCGACCAAATTAGGCCATAATGGATTTTCCAGAATTTCCCAACTCAGCATAGCATTTATCACACGCTCTCTCTCTGTGCTGCAGAGGTTTTAAAGGGTAGTGCATCCTGAAAGAGACGGGGATGGGACCTTCAGGCTGTGGTCGCTTCTTGATCCGTCTCACCTGAATAATTCGTTGGATGTTGCTCATAATCATGCTGGTTTCCATTGTAACCGACATGCTGGGAAGCAGCAAGGAATTGCCAGCACTGTGCTTCTGTAACTCTTCAACCTACAAAATGCGGAAGCAAGGACTTTGTGAGAAATTTTTAAACGACGGAATATAATTTACCCAAGATCTGACCACTTTTTTGAAGGGCCTAATGAGTTTCTGAGACACTCTCGAACATAAGCTAGAGTTTTTTTCCATCAACTGGATTCCAAAATAAAAACTAACCTTCTAGGGAAATAACAACTAACTACTAGGAATATAGGAAACCAAGGAAGAGTTTACCTATAGCCTTGGTTGCTCCCTGTTTGCACCCCTGTTCATTCCCCTACTTTCAACACAGCCCCAACCCTGACTCAGTCACCTTGGTCATGAGATGATCCATTTTATCAGCCACTTTGCTGACTGCCATTCGAATTTCAGTGTTATGCTGCCGGGCTTCAGTCATGAGAAATGAAGCCATGTCACTGGATCCTAAACAGACATAAGCCGAAAAGAACCTTATGAAACTGGAGCAGAGGAGACTGGATGAGGAAAAGCCAATAGCTCTTTCGGCAGAGGAAAGAAAGAAATTAACAACATCTCAAAATAGTGGGAAATGCTGTGGGCAATCCACACTGTCAGAAGATAGAACACAGAGGAAAAGGGCTCCAAAGCTAACAGTAAGTAAGCTATGCTCCTGCAAAATGGACAGTCTGGTCCAAGGGCATGAGGATGCCCACCTGGGTCTGCCCTAGCACGAACAGCTCAGGTGACTTCGCCACTCGTCCAATTGCATGCCAGGCACTACACCATGTACGAGGGATTAAGCAACGAATGAAACCTGGTTCCTGCCCTTGGCGAGCTCCCAGTCTGGTGGGGAGACTCACATGTAAACAGATTATTACAACAGAGTGCTTTAAGTGCAAGAGATGGACCACGTACAAGGTGCAAAAGGAGCACAGAGAAAAGCAAAGATTAACTCTTTGCTGACACGTGTGCCCAGTTCTGTCTGTGGGAGGAGAGAAGGAAGGGATGGTAACAATCAGGGAAGGCTCCACAGAGAGGTTTGATGGTTTGATGGTTTCCCAGATGGAGAAGGGGCAGGACTTCCAGACAAAGTAGCACCCGTGAAACCCTTACCCCTCTGGGACCATAAACTGTGTTGTAGGAGATACTGGCTTCTTCTCACCACTGACTAAGACAAGCTGCAGAATAAGAAGGTAGGGCACCGTGCCAGCCATCTACATTTTATTTGGTTTTGGTTTTTATATACAAAATGTACATTTTGTTTTGGTTTTTTTTTTTACACAAAATTTATATTTTATTTTTTATACCAGTGTGTTTTTTATAGACACTTGCACATGCATGATAGATATCTGAAAAGCTCCCCAAGTAACTGTTAAAACAACAGTTTCCTACGTCGGGGGTATTAATGAGGGAGGCCAGGAACTTTTCACTTTACACTCCTTTGTGTTGACTTTTTTGTCAGAGCTTATTATTTTCATAATTTAAAAATGGTAATGAAGTAGCTTCCATTTGAGATACTGAACACCCCCAAACAGTCACCATGCTTTCTCCCAATTTCCCCCAACATTTTATTCTCTTCCTATTTTCGATAAACGATGTGGAGCCACTCTGACAGAGCAATAAAAAAGGGCTAGCAGGAGAAAATGCAAAAACAAAATAGAAAGTGGGCACGACAGGTTTTTGCAGATGATGGAAATGTTCTAAAATTGGATTGCGGTGAAGGCTGCACAACTCTGTAAACTTACTGAAAATATCCTTGAATTTTACACTTAAAACAAGTGAATTGTACGATATGTAAATTATACCTCAAGAAAGCTATTTAAAATAAATTTTTTAATGTTTATTTTTGAGAGAGAGAGAGAGAGAGAGACAGAGACAGAGACAGAGTGTGAGCAGGGGAGGGGCAGAGAGGAGACACAAAATCGGAAGCAGGCTCCAGGCTCTGAGCTGTCAGCACAGCGCCCAATGCAGGGCCCAAACCCACAAGTGGGGAGATCATGACCTGAACCAAAGTCAGGATGCTTAACCCATTGAGCCACCCAGGCACCCCTCTAAGGAAAGCTATTTAAAAAAAATAAAAATTAAAAAAAGGGCAGAACTCTATTGGAGTGAATGTGAAAACAGGTTGGGAGGAAGGGGAGCAGAAGATGAGAAACCAAGGGGCCCACTCCCTACCTTGAAAATGGGGAGACTGAGAGAGTGGTGTGGGATACAGGGGCCGCGCAGGCTGCAGCTGGGAGGTGACGGCTGACGCGGGGGGATAAGCGTAGGCCTGCATACCTGCATAGGGCTGAGAAAATGCCAAGTTATGGCCAGTTTATAAAACATTCACGTCTTTCTTTTCTGCTTAATCTGTCTTTGATGGCATAAAGAGATTAAGCTGGAAGGAGACTCGACCTTATTAAAGCTGGAGACAGAAGAGATCGGGTTTGGGAATGGCGGGGGGGGGGGGGGGGGGTTCTGCAGCCAGAGAGTTATCTGTTCCATCCAGCAGTGCCAGGTCACTGAAGTCCTGCCCGGAAAGCGAGGGCAGTGTGCCTCAGGTCACTCCCTGGTCCTCTGGCAGTATGATTTTATTAAGGGGGCATTCATCTCCCAGCCACTGGGCCGACTGATGGTCTAAGAAAATTTAAAACTAAAGAAACATGGCTGAGGGTCCATTGGGGTTATAGGACAGGTATTCTTTGAGATTTCAAAGTAAATCCACCAGTCTCCAAAGGATGCCTCTGCCCTGCTAGATTCTGATGCTCTTGTGACCAAGAGCTTTCATTTTCTCCTGAACTGTGGTCAACTATAAAATGAAAATAATAACTCCACTCAGGGTTGTTGTGTAGACTACATTAAGTGATATATAGGTAAAGTTCCTAACAGCTGGTAAGTTAAGTGCCTGGCAGATAGTATATGCTCAATAAACAGTAGCTTTCATTTACATGATGATGGTTAGACTTCCTTGAGTTAAGGAAATCCAGCTCATTTCCAGAGGTAGATAAACTACCTACCCATCCCTTATTAAAAACAGAAACAAACACAAACCCCTCAGGCTATAGGATAGTAATGGTCCATTTTTTCAACTCTGACACACCCTGTCCCAAAATCGGGGCCTAGCTCACCAGCCATCACTCCCACTCCTGCCCTTCCCAAGGATCACCAAGGAAGTGAGGCCCTCTTATCACTGGGGGTATGTTTCATCCACCAAATGTGTCAGGGCAGGAAAAAGAATCCACTGTCCTGGCAAAGGGTCAGTAGAGGCAGACAGGCTGCTGCCACTGCCTTCTGTGAAACAGATTAAAACCTCCTTTAGGAGATCCCTTCTGGAGGATAACTAGTAAAAGAGTTCAGTTGTATTTTCCGTAGAGACTCCACCCTCGACCTACAACAGTTCTGCTAAGTATAGTGCAGAATGTTACTCTATCAGCTGCTAGACAGAAAAGAACACAGAGGACTTGAACACACACCCCTCAAGGAGACGTGTGCACAAGGAGACGTGTGCAAAGGAAAGAAAACAAAGACTGATTGGGCCTTTACCATGTGCCAGGCTTTGTACTGGGTGCTTTGCATGTCCTCACATTTCTGCTTTACAACAAGCTGTAAGGTAGGTGATCCTTTGTCTGGCTTAGAGATAAGACAGTGGTGGTTCATGAAGGGGGAGAGTGATGGGTTCTGATGTGGGGAATCGCTACCGTACCATCTGTGCAGGAAGGTGAGAAGACACTGACGAGAACCTAGTAATTACAGCTTATACCTGATGTGGTTTAAAAACGCTGTTACCTGAAAGGACTGGGCATTTCCAGACACAGCTGAGTGGGACTCGAGAGATGCAACTTGCATTAAGGCAGCAGAAGGTGCTTGGAGCCCAGGAACAGAGGGCTGTGGTGCTAAGATAAAGCAAGAAGTTTTCACCATTAGCCACCCTGTCCTCCTTGGTGGAAGTCTGGACTAGAACTTGACATACTACCACACACTCCGGACTTGACCACCCTCCTCACCTACTCTCCTGAAACCAACTCTACTGGAATCTCAGAAACAGGCTAGTAGGAACCTGGGGGTCTCGGGCACATGTGACCCAGACCTACAGTCCCATCGGCTGACTGGAAGCTCAGAATTACCCGCAGGGGGGTGTCTCCTCAGCTGAGTGCACACTTCCGACACTGGCAATGCCCCACAGCAGGCAGACCAAGTCATTCTCCAGGGCTGAGAACGCCCCACCCAGAGACAAACTGATCATCCGGTTCTCAGGTGTAAAACAATGCAGCCTAACAATGTAAGGAACAGGGATGATAACTCTGGTGCTGATTTAATTCAAGGCCACCCAGCCGGAGAGGGCCCTTACCTTGTGAGGTCACCTGCGGTAGCACTGGCTGCGCTGGCTGGAGAGAGGGCTGCATGGACGGAGGTGCCAGGGGCTGCCCAGCTCCTCGCACAGCGTTCACATCCTGAAACAGGAACAAGCATTTTGGTTACTATGTACGTGGGTCCTTAAATGAAGACTGCGGCAGATCGTCTACCCTAAACCTGCTGACGGCCAGTGTTTTTAGGCAAAGAAGAGGAAGGAAAGCAAGAGTTTAGGGTGTGGGCTGTGGGAGATCCCTTCCCCCTATAAATCACATAAAATGATTAGAGTTAATTTCCTCAAACATTCTAAGTTGCTGATGTTTTAGGGACTAAAGCAGCTGAAGTGACTGCTCTCCAGAATGTATCATTTTCCAAACCAGCAGTTACCTTAAAACTGACCTCGTCTGTTCCCAGAGAACAGGGTTCTCTTGCAAGGAAACCCAGGGAACACAGTGCAGCCTCTTGTCTTCTGCCAAATAATCTGAGTACCACAGACCTCAAGGTACCCACTGAAAATCAGACAGAATACAGTTCACTGCGTCTCTTTTTAGAGTGTTTTTCCCCCATTCTTTCTTTTCATAAAAAGCAAAGCAATGTTGGTCCCTACTATAATTCTAAACAAAGTTATCCTATGAACATTTGCCCAATTCGTACAAAAAAAGAAAAACTTGGGGCACAAAATGTGGTGACTGTGATCTGCTATCTTACAGTTTGAAGGCTGAAATCTCTTTGACATTCTGTTACTTTAGAACTTCCCCTGTCCCCTGATAGTCTCAAAAATGTTTTATGCATTTCTGGAAAAGTATGACAGTTTTACATCACTGCGGCTCTAATCCACCTAAACATCTTAGAACAGAATGAAAGGAATTTGACAAATAGAGCTAACAGAACACTAGAGTTGATTTGAAGAAAACAATGCTTTATCTATTTTTGTTAATTATATTATTTACAGTGAGTACCTATAACAAGAGGCCCCAGAAATCCTATCCTCCTTTAAAAGGTTAAATCTACTTAGAGCTTGGGGCACTAGGGTGGCTCAGTCCTTAAGCAACCAACCTTGATTTTCAGCTCAGGTAATGATCTCATAGTTCATGGGTTTGAGCCCTATATGGGGCTCTGTGCTGATAGCATGGAGCCTGCTTGGGATTCTCTCTCTGCCCCTCCTGTGTGCTTTCTCTCTCAAAAATAAATAAATAAACTTAAAAAAAAAAAAAAAAGAACTCTTAAAAAAACTGAACTTTAAATCTACTTAGAGCTTTACCAGGAAGAATAAAATGATGAAAAATAAAGCCTATTTTGGAAATTTTTTTTTCCTTTAAAAATTTTTTTTACATTTATTTATTTTTTGACAAAGAGAGAGACAGACAGAGAGAGCACAAGTGGGGGAGGGGCAGAGAGAGAATGGGACACAGAATCCGAAGCAAGCTCTAGGCTCCGAGCTGTCAGCACAGAGCCCAATGCGGGGCTCGAACTCACAAACCATGAGATCATGACCTGAGCCAAACTCGGACGCCCAATCGACTGAGCCACCCAGGTGCCCCTGAAAATTTTTTCAAGAGCATCACCTTTGCTTTGTTTTATATCAAAGTCAAAGAATGCTAAAAATCAATCTCTGTTATGTGTTTCAGTTCAACCGAGAGAGGAGATTTTATTCAATAAGGACCTGACCAACAGGAAAAGAGCTAAGTTAGAACTAAGCTACTTTCAAATCATACACCAAATTCCAGATGGATAAAAATTTTAGATCTAAATATGAAATAGTATTTTTAGAAAACACATGTGATGTTTATAATATCTCACAGTGAGAAGGTTTTCTAAGCATAATGTTAAAAGCAAAAGACAAAGGGAAAAAAGTTGATAGATTTCATTGCAATAAAATTCGTAACTTCAGGGCCGCCTGGGTGGCTCAGTCAGTTAAGTGTCCAGCTTCGGCCCAGGTCATGATCTCTGCTGTCAGCACAGAGCCCGCTTTGGATCCTCTATCCCCCCACCACTCTCTGCTCTTTCCCTGCTCACCCTCTCAAAAGTAATAAATTAAAAAAAAAAAAAATTTTTTTTTTGAACTTCGAAACAACCACACCATATACAAAGCCAAAAGACACAACAGTGTGATCCTCAGCAAAAGGTAACATCAGTGGGAACACTAACATTTCTTAAGAGAATCTAGAGATTCAATCAAACAATATGAATTGAACATCTTATGGGTTGGGCTGCCTCAAGTGTGGTTTTAACTGACAATCGAGATTCTAGTATAAGGCTAAGCTGACTACTTAAAACTTGCCTGTTCTTGTGGTGGATGTATGGGATTGCTTCCATTTCTCAGGCGAAGTGCTAATCACAGTGGAAACACATGTACCAATACCAACCTGCATCATTTTGAATATAAGCTCTCCACATGATTCTGGCAGACAAAGCAGTAATTTTAACCAAAAGAACACAAGGTAGAAATGTTAGCACTATTCATTCTAACACAGCCAGGGGGTCATACCTCGATTTCTGAATCATTGGAATCCAGCTGTGGCGGAAGGATGGGCAGCATGGGCTGGCCCATTTTCGCCATCCGAGAGATCAACTTGGCTTTGACTGTATCAGGATTCTAAAAAGAGAGGAGAGTCACAAAAATCACTATAATCAAGCCTCACTACTTTAGCTCTATGCCTTTGGCTCTTAAATCAAATCCTTCAGTAAGCCCTGCTGCCATTTCGATTTCAAACTATTTCTTCTACAAAATAAGAATTAAAGATTTCTTGCCAAAGAAAGCATACATGGGTCACAATTAATAATAGCAGTAAAAAATAATTCCCTATATGTTGGAATGGACAAAGGGGTTCCACATATATTACTTCATTTCAATCGAGTCTCCCACCAGGCATATTCTTCTTATTTTACAGGTGAAAAACTACATACAGATCAAGGGAAAGAGGCATTTTAGATGACAGTGCCCTCTGAAACCCTGGGAGCAATTCAGCACATTGATGTTCAGAAGAGATTTGGGGAAAGAAGGACACAGGAGCTCTTTGTTCCAAATTCAGGTTTATATAACTGACTTGGCATTGACTACCCACTAGTCCCTGTGCTGGAAGGCTCTGTATCTGTTAAAGTCAGGCTTCAGAGTGGAGAGCACACACCCTGAGGATATACACGATGATCTACTGGGTATAAAAAGAAATGATCACAACCCCTATTTTTGGATTATTTTAAGCTATTATAAACATAAGATATTAAACTTGGTTGTTACAGGGATGGACAGTACTTTATATAATTTTAAACAGATATATATTGGGAGCACATGCTCATTTTTTCTTAACTGATCAGAGGGACATAATCAAAGAAAGTTGGGTCCATCAAAAGAAGACTAGATATACCATATCCACACAATGGCATATCCCGATCTAGAGATTAAAAAAAGAATGAGGAAGCTTTCAATATGCTAACATGGAAAGATACTGTTACATATACTATAATGTAAAAAGCATGGAAGACAACATATACGCCATTTTTTGTGAAAGGACGGAAAAATAGAATATATGCTCCTATTTGCTTGCATCTGCATAAAAAAATATTGAAAGAATATATAAATGAAACTAATAAAAGCAGTAACCTAAAAGGAGAGGGAGATGGGATGGGGTACACGGGGCTCCAGGGGCAGGAGTGAATCTTTTCAATGTATACCCTGTTATATTGTTTTGATAATGGTACCATGTGAATGTAATCACCTATTCAAAACAAAAAATCAAAACTTACATGTAAAAAAAAAAAAAAAAGATGGTGAGTTTTGCCTCAATTAAACAAACAAAACTGTAAAAGACAAAAGAAAATTTGTAAAAGGTTGAAGACCACGTGTCTACTGGAAGTTACTGAAGCTTAGAAATAGGCGACAATAGTAGCTCTGCCTAGAAAGTACCAGAGAACCCAAACTAAACAATTTTCGTGACTGTTCAAAGATCTGAGATTGTCATTGTTTTTCAATTTTCTTAATTCTTTGGCTTAAAGTTTTGGGTTCTGGAGATCACTCTTTATATATACCAAATCAATAATTGGCTTCATAATTCCTGCTGTGGGCTGACTATAAACAAGTAAACCAGGGCTAGAGAGAAATTAATCATCAATTTCACTCCACACAATTATCTTGTTTCCTGCAGTGGTAGGTGAAGGCCATGGGCCTTTCATCTCATCCTCATGCAGCAAACTCCAATGCCTTCACCGACCTGGCAGGGCAGCAGTCTAGTACGGCGTTCATGCTCCCAAAGGTATTCAAATCCAAATTTTACTACAACCATAAGCTAGTCTTCTCATCTTGCAGTCAGAGAAACACGAAGGCCTAGTGACTGCCTCCAGGTCAACTAGTTGGTGAATTAGTGCAGGATTTGTCTAAGACAATGAAAGCGTGAAGCCACACAGTGTTAGCAGTAATTATGATAATAATAAGAGCTAATGTTAATTGAACGCTTACAGTATGCCAGACACAATACTAAAACCTCCACGGACATGGTCTTATTTAAACCTCATAAAAATCTCTTAAGTGTAAAGGGAAGACATGCTTTATGTAGGCTCTGAGCTTAGTGCTTTACGAACAGATCACAAGAACCCTACACAGGAGCTATGAGAATTATTTCCATTTTAACAATGAAGAAGCTGAGGACCAGAAGTTAGATAATTTTCTCAAGGACACAAGTTTACAAGAATAAAGATTTGAACACAGGTCTGTCCATGTAGAAACCCAAACTAATTTATACTAATTCCCAAGTAAGGGGAAATTAATAAAGCAGCAAACTTTTTTTTTTGGTCTACCCTACCTTAGGCACATGAAACCTTTTGAGCAGACTGGGGGTGAGGGAGACAGACCTGCATACTCACTGTATTTACTGTAAGCTGTTCACTGAGGGAGTTAGATTTCATACGAAGAGCCGGCTCCCTGAAAGTAAGATATAACGCTAAGATTAAAAAAAAAAATCCCCAATCTATAATCATAAGTCCCAATTATCCTGGATAAACAAATGGTTTTTGAAAACATTTGCCAATTTACTTGCTGTGAAAGAGAATTTTAACCATTCTTCAGTTTGTATAATCTGTGAAAGTTGGTGAATATGAACAATTTTCCATTCAAATTTTTATGATTTACATTTTTTCCCTTGAGTGTGTGCTTTATGTCTATACCTGTTACCCAATTTTCTTCCATGGTTTGGCAGGTATTCATTAATACCATGAGTATTAATCCTTTGCCAGAAAAATCTTGATGCAAATATCTTCCCCATTTCCTCATCCCATTTTTTTTTCCAATTATTTAAAATTACTTTAGTTTGCAACATCCCTATTTCTGAACCCCTCTAAAGATCACTTCCAGGGACAATAAAAAAGCACGATACAACTTGAGGATCTTACCCTGATTTGAAAGGCACCGATGTAGGTGGCGATAGAACAGGGTCAGCAGAGAGGCCGTCCGCACCTGGAATGGGAGAAGGCACGGCAGAATCTCGGGAGCTGACGCTATGCCCATCAGAGCCAGAATCTCTGGCAAACTTGACCTAGGGAGAGATCAACCACAGGTGGAACAGGCTACAAAAAAGGGATCCTGCCCTCTCTGCCTGCCCTCCTTTCTTTTCCTTATTCTTCATGGCACAAGTCATTACCTGTTCCCTTGCAGCAAATCAGAAAATGCAGATAAGCAAATCATCATCATCATCATCTGTAATCCAACCACTACACAATAACACTGCTAGAGTTTGGGGTGCGGTATTTCACATTTACATGTATGTGTTTGTATATTTTTTACAAAAAAGGGAACATATTGTTTTGTAACCTGCTTTGCTCACTCAGTTATATATTTCCATGTTACTAAATTACTCATCTACAACATCATTTTTAACTACTGAAGAGTATGTCTAACTTCAAGGGTCATACCCGTACCTGTGATTATCTAGAGGAAAAAGTCTCTAAAAGGTTTTGGAAACAGAAGTCTTAAATACCTATGTTGCTACAAAATTTATTTCACTAATTCCTAGTTGTTAGATATCCAGTTCATTTCTAATTTCCCTATCACATCATAAACAATACTTCTATGAATAACTTTTTATCTATATCTTTGCACATAATCTTTCCCAAAGTATAAATTCCCAGAAGTTAAATACCTGGAGAAAAGGTATGTTCATTTTTAAGACTTTTGGTATACATCACTACATTCACACCACAAAGGGTGAACTCCTCTATACTCCACAGTAGTGTGTAATGTTCTCTCGACGCTCATCACATTGGGTATTATCATTCTGTATCAGCCTGGTCAATTTAATAAGCATGTCAATTTGCAATTCATTGATTATTAGTAAAATAGAGTATTTTTTTTCTTGTGGTTACAAAATGCCAGGCTTAATGGATTCAAATTGGTTTGCTATCTTTTTTTTTAATGTTTATTTATTTTTGAGAGAAAGAGTGAGAGAGACACAGAGTGTGAGCAGGGGAGGGGCAGAGAGAGAGGGAGACACAGAATCCAAAGCAGGCTCCACGCTCTGAGTTGTCATCACAGAGCCCAACGCGGGGCTTGAAATCACCAACTGCGAGATCATGGCCTGAGCCGAAGTTGGACACTTAACCAACTGAGCCACCCAGGTGCTCTAGTTTGTTATCCAAGACCAACCATGACTTCCTCAAACTCAATGGAAAACTTAGACAGAATATAAAAGCTGTGGAAAAGGCAGCTCAGAGCACATCAGTAAAAGGAGGCTGGAATGACTCAGCAGAGATAAGGGTGTTCAATTAGAACAGTCACTGAGAAGAAAAGCATATCATTGGTTGCAGCAGGACGAATAGCCACAGTGAAGATAACCATAATATTTATTTTCTGTATTGTATCTTATAGACACAAATGCTAGCACACCTAACAAACACAGTGTAAAAGCAAACAAGGACTTTTTTTTTGGAGGGGAGCATTAATTTATTTAACCACAGTGTTACAAATTTTAAGGTAGAAATTCTACATATTTACGATAAAACTTTTAAATGGAACAAAAGGGGAGAATGTACAAAGGAAAAGTCTCAGAACTCTACTTCCATTTCCCAGAGAAATTCACTTTTAATCATTTTTTTAACACTTTCAGAAATTTTCTATGAAGATATGGGCATATACATGTATCTATCTGTCTAGATATAGACATACCTATATACATGTGTATGACCATGTATATATATTTATATGTCTGTTTATAAGTATTTTTATATATTTTTATGTACTTGTATACACATGCACACACGAGATCATACTATCCATACTAATTTGCAACTTGCTTTTTTCATTTAACAGATTTTGCATATTCTGTGAGAAATGCATAAAAGCCCACTCCACGAAAAACCATAACTTAACCACTTGCTTAATGATGGATATTTATGTTGTTTCCAGTTTTTACTATTATAAACAACATGGCAGTGAGGAAGCTAAGTATTTCTATCTATGTATAGATATCTTTGCATACTTACGTAAACATAGAGATAAATTAAATTTGTAGCCATGGAAATACTAAGGCAAAAAGCATGTATATTGGAGAGGAACCACTATTTTATAGACAAAATAAAAAAGTGTAGAGAACTGATTTGTTCAGTCTCGACCTCTTCTAGACTCAATAGAACACTAGAAGGACATAAATCTTGGTCTTTAGATTTCACTCACCTGCCTAACAAACCAAGGTGCCCTTGAGATTTCACTCACCCGCCTAATCTCCACCTCGTACACCAGGATTGAGTCCGGCGAATGAGTCCATCCAATTACCCCTTCAGAGCCGGCAGCACAGGCTGGAGGGATGATGAGCAACCGCTTTCCCCCTTTCTTCATGCCCAGCATCCCATCCTCCCAGGCCTTTAGGGGTCAGACAAGAGGAAAAGCTCATCAGACACAAGCCTCTTCATAAGACATAATGAAGTGCTGGGTATTAGGGTCCTCTCATCCACACTTTCAGATCTGGACCTCTAGAGAGAGATCAAGTTCAACTATTCCCCTCGCCACCACCTTGGTTATAAGAATATCTAGAATACTGCTTCTATTCATTTGTAAAACCTTGCATATTTGGGGCTGGATGAAATATGCTTATCTTTGATAATGAGAGAAAATAGAGGATAGGAGAATGGTATTAAAAGAGAACTAAAAGCTATCATTCAATAAACACATTTTCCAAGTACTCTGTTAAGTGCTTTACTTGGACTATGTTGTTTGATCCCTAAAATAACCTCATAAGGTTAGGAGCATTATCCCCATTGTACAGATAAGAAAACTGAGCCTCAGGGAGGTTAAGTAACTAACCTAAGATCAAATTGTTAGTAAATTGTTAAGCCAGGATGTAACACTAGATCTGCAGAGCTTCATAAACAAAGCTATGAAGAAAACCGAAAACCTTTTTGTCACCTGAGTGGCAGTGAGTACTTTTGCCAGTGAGTACTTGGTAATGCATCAACACTCCTGACACAATGATAGCCCACATGTGTAAAATATTCTATAGTTTATAAAACACCTGCACAGTTGGTAAAGAAAAACTTCACGGTGTGAACCCGAGTCCTCAGACTCCAATCCCAGTGTTCCACCTGCTATGTCATAGCTGCTCGCCACAATGATTGGGAAATGGCTGATTCAAAGCATCTCAGACAGATAAGAATCACCCATCATGATACAGTTCTAGAAGAAACAGTTTCATCTTTTTCCCTATGAGGCTACAAGAAGTACTTAATAATTTCCTCACAGTAACACAATGAAAAAGAAATGGTAGAGTTTTTTTTTTTTTTTTTTTTTTAGAGAGAAAGAGGGTGAGTGGGGGAGGGGCAGAGAGAGAGGGAGACAGAGGATATGAAGCAGGCTCTGCGCTGACAGCAGTAAGCCTGATGTGGGGCTTGAACTCATGAAATGAGAGATCATGACCTGAGCCGAAGTTCAGAGGCTCAACCAACTGAGCCACCCAGGTGGCCCCTAGAAATGGCAGAGATTAAAGAAATGTCCCCATCTTCTCCTGGGTGGCTCAGTCGGTTAAGCATCCAACTTTGGTTCAGGTCATGATCTCACAGCTTGTGAGTTTGAGCCCCACGACAGGCTCTGTGCTGACAGCGCAGTCTGGAGCCTGGTTCGGATTCTGTGTCTCCCTCTCTCTGCCCCTCCCCAGCTCGCACTCTCTCTCTCAAAAATAAACATTGAAATATAATTCTTTAAAAAAAAAAAAAAGAAAGAAAGAAAGAAAGAAATGTCCCCATCTTCAATATATTCTCATAGGTAAAAGTTTCCCAAGTAGTTTTCTGGATAATGTAACACTGTTTTCTCCTACTTTTTAACCACACCTTTCCAGACTCAATATATCCAGGTTAGAAATTTCACAAATTTAAAATAAAGTAAGCCCACTGCAACTGATAAAGCCATATAAAGAACACAGTTAACCCTGTACCTTGATGACTTTTCCTGATCCTAATTTCAGGCGAAGTAGCTTATCTTTGTTAGCAGTAGAATCCAAAACCTGCAATTTGATCAAAGTGAATGAGGTCAGCCAATTTCAACAATAATAATAATAATAATGTGATGGTCAATACAGATTAGCACAGTATTCCTGGAATAAGGAATCTCAAATACACTGGGGGTGGGGGGTGGGGAGAGTTCCTAAACGACCCAAAAAGAAGGGACCACATCATGGCTAAATTGGGACTTGAATGTCCATTTTTTGACTTAGTCTAAAGCTCTTTCTATCATATCATACTGCTTTTATAGCTTCTCAGCCTTTTGACTAAGATCAAATGTATATCAAACTGCTTTTGAGAGCTTAATGATATTAAAACACAAAATTCCTACTTATAGTATCTAATATAAAAAAACAAAAATAAAGAAACTGTAAGGAAAGTCTAAAAAGAAGTTATAAAACCTAATCCCATCAGAATAAATTCAAGTTTGAAACCAGTATAGGAGGACAAAGACATACACACGAACAATTACCAAAAATGATACTTAGGCGGAAATTGGTTTCCATTCTACATAGAAGAGACCAGGTGGCACTGAGCAGACTGAACATATTAGCAGTTCAGACCCAAAAGCAGTCAAAGCAGGTTCCTAAAAGATTTCTATTTGCTAACAGCAGCAATTCACAGTAATAATGCTTTACATATGAAGGGCCCTCATGCTATTTCAGTTACAAAAGCACTGCAGGCTACGTTTCCTTACCTGGCCCAGCACATGATTCTGAAAGAGCCAGCTGGTATAGGCCACTTCCAAAGAATCTCCAACTTCTACAGCAGGGCCCTCCACTACAACGAGGTCCTGGGAGAGCACTGTGTCTAGGGAGGGGGTGCTATTGCACTTGGCAATGCATACCTGTGAGATGAAATCAAAGCAGCATCAAGTTAGTTTAAGCTCAGGAAATATTCACTCCATTATTGCTAATGCTCTTTTCTAAACAGTGCTGTCCACTAACAAATTGATTACATGTTTAGGAATAAACCATTCTGCAGTCAGTAATCCTGCCAGGAATCAAAGCGCTTAAGAGTAAGGCTTTGGGGTCAGACTGTCTGGGTATGGATCTGCGTACTGCCACTTATTAACTTGTGGCCTCAGCCAAATAACTTCTGTGAACCTTATTTCATACTGGTTATTTTGTGAAATGGAGCTAAAAACTGCTGTTAAGTTATACAACTTAGTTAATACAAATACAGTACTTGGCACAGTGCCTGGCAAATAATAGCAAATACACATAAAGCATTATAATTAGTTAGCATTACTATAATGATTTTACTGTTTCCGTGTGTGAGAACCTATGAAAGAAAGGAGAGCTTCTAAAACAATTTCAAAAGGCATTGGTAAAGACAAACTAGAAAAAAGGCCATTTACAAAACCATGGTACATTCCCAGAATTTGCATCTCCACTACCTACAGATTTTGTCATATTATCTCAGCACAAATCTTTGACAAAGAGTCAGACACATCTTCATGAATAATTATGGTCAATTTTTTTTAACATGATATACATTAGAAATCTGCTACTCATTTTCCTAAAAGAAAGGTTTCATGGGGTGCCTGGGTGGCTCAGTCGGTTAAGTGTCTGACTTCAGCTCAGGTCATGATCACACGGTTCATGGTTTCGAGCCCTGTGTCAGGCTCTGTGCTGACAGCTTAGAGCCTAAAGCCTGCTTCGGATTCTGTGTCTCCCTCCCTCTCTGCCCCTTCCCCGCTCCTGCTCTGTCTCTCAGTCTCTCAAAAAGAAATGAAAATGTTAAAAAAAAATTTTTTTAATAAATAAAATGTTTCTTTAAAGAAAAAAAAAAGAAACCTAACATGTTAGTAGTGGTTACTCTGGGTAGTAAGATTTCAAGTGATTTTTAAAAAAATGCTTTCTAAATTTTCTACAAGGATCATATAACATTGTAAAAGTTCTTTTAAAATGCTATTTTTAAAAGATGGTTTTATTTATCCCTTAAAATAATTTATAAAGTGAAAAATGTTTTAAGAAAGTTTGCATTGTCTTTTTTCTCTTCATGTCACATTTTCAAGCAATTTCAATAAATATTCCTATTATTTCCCTGAAATACATTAAGCTCAAGTGACAAATTTAGTGGTTTTTTTATGCTTGTCACTAACAAAATGGCAGGTTATAAGTTTTCCATATAGTTTCTTAAAATCAAGAGAAATCCAAACTAGTGTTTGGCTTTTCACAGGAAGAATAAGACGGTATTACCTGTTTATTGAACTCCACAGCAGCCTTTTCCGACTCAAACATGATGGACCAGTTTTGTCTGTAGTCATCATAAAAGGTGCTATAGTTATTGGGCCGGACCTGGGGAAAGGATAGATGTTGAGATAACCCAAGTGCAGGTAGCACAGAGCATCATGTGACGGCCTAAACTCATTGAGAAGGGCCTTGACTCAGGTGGACCCAAAGAGAGATAGGGAACTTTCTTCTTCCCTCCTGCCCTCCACCAACCACCCCTTGGTCCATTTCCCAGAAGGTAGGCAAAAGAATTTTTCAAGAGGCTCTGTTAGGATATCTACATAGAAGTCCAGGGGATGAAGCAGTAGATCTAATTCCTACCAAGTATGCACAGACCAATCTCTCCTATACATACTTCCAAAGGAGCTAATGATTCCAACATGGGCAATCTTACCATGAGCTCAAAGTTCAGATGAATCCTGGCAACAGTAACTGGCTGTTGTTGACTGATATAAAGAAGAATCCTATACTGTACTCAAGTAAAGATGGGCAGGAAAAAAAAAGAGAACACAAGTTAAAAGGCAATACAAAATCAGCAGTAAGATGTCAGGGACTGTGCTTCAAACAGGCATAAAACTCAAGACTCAGTTGATCCCTTAAAGGTTAGATTTTAAATTATATCCACTTTAACCTCTTCTCATTTTAGTCTTACTCTTTTACTGTATTTAGCAATGTCTTTATTTTGTTGGTGTTTTCATTGGTGCGAGGAATGACGAGAGATCTACAAATGGCCAACAGGTACACAGAAAGGTGCTTCACATCACTAGTGATTAGGGAGATGCAAATTAAAACCACAAAGGAGTACCACTTCACACCAACTAGAATGGCCATTTTTAAAAAAGGAAAAATAATGAAGTACTGGCTAGGTAGTAGAGAAACTGGAACCCTCACATACTGCTTGTGAAAATGTAAAACGGTACAGCTGCTGTGGAAATAGTCTGGCAGTTCCTCAAAAAGCTAAACAGAATTACCATAGGACACAGCAATTTCACCTTTAGCACATACCCCAAAGAGCTGAAAATAGACACTCAAACACCAATGTTCACTGTACCATTATTCACCATAGTTGAAAGGGGGAAACTACCAAAAGTGTCCATCAACTGATGAACGGATAAACAAAATGTGTTATATACATACAAAAGAATATTACCCATCCTAAAAAGGAATGAAATTCTGATAGATGCTCCAACATGGATAAACCTTGAGAACATTACGCTAACTGAAATAAGCCAGACATGAAAGGACAAATGACAAAGACTATATGATTCTACTTATATGAAATATCTAAAATAGACAAATTCATAGAGACAGAATGTAGATTAGCGGGACGTTGGGGTGGCTCACTTAAGGGTCTGACTCTTGGTTTAAGCTTAAGTCATGATCTCAAAGTTCGTGAGATCAAGCCCCACGTCAGGCTCTGCACCGACAGCATAGAGCCTGCTTGGAATCCTCTTCCCACCCCCCACCCCTCCCCTGCTCACCCGCTCTCTCCCTCTCCCTCTCTTAAAATAAATAAATATTAAAAAAAAAAAGATAAAATTAGAGATTACCATGGGATATCGGAAGGGGGGATGAGAAGTTTGTTTAAAGGTTACCGATTTTTTGTTTGGAGTAATGAAAAAGTGGAAATAGTGGCAAAGATTGCTCAGGATCATGAATATACTTAATGCTATTGAACTGTGCACTTAAAAATGGTTAAAATGGCAAATATTTTGTATCATATATATTTACTGTGCGTGCGCACACACACACACAAATCATAGTGAAGCAAATAATTAGAATTCAATCCCAGAGAGGAGGGAAGGAGCGTGGGGGCTCACAGATAATCCAGTACCAGGAAGGACTTTCCTTACCCTATGTTAGGCAGATAGAGGGGCTGATCACCTCAATCCAATCCAATTATAGACTAAACTGGTCAGGGAAGATTCATAAATTATCAAGAGTTGGTCCACTTCTGGGTTGTCTCTATTTTCAAGCATTATCTTCCCTGGCTTTTTATTTGAGAACCTAGAAGTTCTCTGACTCCTCAGTCCTGAAAGTTCTGCCGATCAGAGATTCTGAGCTGGGTTCCCCTCCCCCTGAAGTTCAAAATCTAGCAAATGTATTGAGAAGAAAGTTGTTGCTTGCTGCTTATTACAGGTATTCCCCCTAGAGTACAACTTTATCTCCTATGCACCACAAGATGACAGAAGTTTCCCTCTGCCTTTCTGGCACAGCCCCTGGACTTCCACACCACCCCAGAATTCTGCAAATGTCCCATGGGAAGAAGCCAATCTTGTGTTTGGAGCTCCTCTGGTGTCTGCCAGTTTCTCTTTCCCCCAAAAGGTCTCTCTGATTGGGCCATACCTGATGCTTGGTCCACCCCTAGGCACCACATCAGCAAAAGAACCAAGGGAAGGAAATACTTGGCTTATCGGCTTTTCCCTCTTTGAAATTTTAGTTCCCCTAGTCCACATCATTTCTACAGCTCTCCAGTGAATTTTAAAATATAATTTTTGCAATTTATCTGCTTTTTTGCAACGGTTGCAGTCGGAACTGCAGCCTGCCACAACCTACTACATCTTTCCAGGGCTGAGGCTGGTGAAGTCCCAGTACCAGATGTTTAAAATCCAAATGGCAACTCCTAATGAATTAATACATCTGGATAATAATCATGAATGACTACTACATAACAAAATCAGGAATAATTAGACACTATGTATCTCTGGATGAGAGAATGAAAGATTTAGTAGGGACCTTATTAGATCCTGATTAAAACAAACTGTAAAAAAGAAAAAGAAAAAGAAAAAGAGACAAAGTATTTACAGGTAAAATTTTATGCTGGAGATGTAGTCAAAATAAGACAAGAAGGAAGACAGGCTGGAGTTAAGATGAAACTAGATGAGGGCGCCTGGGTGGTTCAGTCAGTTGAGTGTCTGACTCTTCATTTTGGCTCAGGTCATGATCTCATGGCTGTGACTCTGTCTGCGCTGAGTGTGGAGCCTATTTCAGATTCTCTCTCCCCCTGTGCTCCTTCATGGCACACGTGTGTGCGCACTCTTTCTCTCTCTCAAGATAAACAAACATTTAAAAAAAAAAGATGAAACAAGATTAATAACTGTTAGAGCCTAGTAACAGGTTCCTGGGGATTCATTATTCTAGTCCCGCGATTTTTATGTGTGTTTCCAAATTTCCAATTTTTTTTGTTTGTTTTTAATACAAATGAGTGTTGTCTATTACATTAGTTACCTGAACAGACCGTCTTATCTAGGTCTCTGGGTGTCTCAGGAGCATGGCCCTTAGTTCACTGGACCTTTGAAATTCTGTAATTTCTTAGGCTTCTCTCACCAATGTTTAAAATGTTCTGGAGCAGAATTTGAAGCTAGAGACAACCCGCACAAGGATATCAAGTCTCGGGGCTGCTAACCACATCTTGTTTTTGACCCAAACCAGTAGTATTGTGTGATCAACTGCCCAACTCATTGTTAAACTTTCAAAGGATAAACACGGGTCATTAACTCAGGCATAAAGACAGAATGCTCTGAGTAGAACATTGCGAGTTGTTCATTACCTAACAAAGGACTGTCCTTGATAAATGGTTTACTCTAAAACTCTCCAAGGTCTTAAGCTAGTTCCCTAACACAAAGATCAAACTTAAAAGACTTTGAGTGGTTGCTTTGTTTTAATGCACAATAGTAATCAACAGGTGACTGTAACTGTGACTATGTACCTTGTACTAAAAATTCACATGCAATACCAATAAACAATCATTCTAATCCTCTGACACGTGAGACACTGGGCAAGTGCAGGTACAAACCAGCTCATCGGAATGATCTGGGACACCTGAAAATACACAGGCGTTCTCACCTCTCCGGCCGTGTGGTTCCCCAGGACTGCAGCGCCAAACTTGCCCTGCTTTACATACTGACCATTTGTGCTACAGAAGGAAGAAAAATAACAGGTATTAGTATTTCCTTAAACTAAGCTTTCTCTTCTGCCATGTGGGGAATCTGGTCATTCAGCCTCAAGAAAAGGACAGAGGTGAGCAGTTTATAATGTAAAGCTCTTCTACAACTTCTTTACTCTCTAAATATTTACTCATAACATCTCAGTGGAGTGACTTTCTTTCAGCATTAAGAAGGCAGATGTTGAGGGCACGAGCACTTCCTAGAGAGAGTATACAAGATAACGGCTCTTCAAGGTTTTGCGTACGGAAGTCTTGAAGTGAAATGTTCAAAAGCATTACTGATACTTCGCCCGTGGAAGGCCTGTGCAGCCTAATGGTAGTTCATTTCAAAATGAACAGAAGCTTACTGAGAAACGATGGGCGCCTAACCCCAGCGTCAGAGAGCACTCCTTCTCAGCTACTTACTAGCGATATGCATGGACGGCTGTTGCAACCAATACGGTAGAAGTGCCTGCGCTACTGGGCGCTGGTTTTGGTGCTGCCTGATTTCCTGAAGATGAAGAAAAACAACAAAGATGTCATTCATGTCTTTCGTGAAACTGATTTTAACCACTAAAGCAGCTTCAAAAGTCTTCTTTACATCTTACAGTTAAGTGATATAGTGCTTTCATGACCATTATCCTTATCTGATCTGCAAAACAGCTCTACGATCTCATCTGGGGATGAGGACACTGAGGCTCTAAGCACCCAAGCGCCTTACACGATGATAGCAGGAAGCCTAGGACTAGAATCCAGGACTCTGCCTCCACTCCAAACACGGCAAGGTCATATTCCATCTACTTTCTTTTCTCCATATTTTTCCAGCTATAATAAATATAAATAAAGTTATTTCTCCTTTCCTTATTTCGGGGTAGAAAATTTATGATGATATTCAGATCATATCCATTACTTACCTTTTGCAGTAGTTTAGGGTAACACTAATGTTTTAAAACAATATATTTAGGGGCGCCTGGGTGGCCCAGTCGGTTAAGCGTCTCACTTTGGCTCAGGTCATGATCTCATAGTTTGTGAGTTCAAACCCCGTGTCGGACTCTGTGCTGACAGCTCAGAGCCTGAAGCCTGCTTCAGATTGTGTCTCCCTCTTTCTCTGCCCCTACGCTCGCTCATGCTCTGTCTCTCAAAAATAAATAAACATTAATAAAAATTTAAAAAAAAACAGTATATTTAGAGCAAATTGCGTATCTACACTCACATGAATGTGTTGATGGAAGAGTAGGGAGAACACTGGTAAAGACACAGAAACCAAGAACTTACTTTCAAAAGTGTCCTTGCTTGATTTCTTTCTTTTTGTATTGTTAAAAAGAAGATGACAGGCTTAAAATGGAGTCAATTATGCTAAAGCCGTCACCAAACTGAGACTAACTCAGTTTCGGCTCTCCCTGAAATGGAACCTTAAACCAGTTAATCAGGAATTCCCAGCTCAGCACAAGTTAGGCAATCTGCGTGCTAGACCCCTGCCATCCCCTACAGGAAAGTAATCCTGCAATAACGATCTTGCTTTCTGCCTACTGTAACTTCCTCGTTCCTGCTCCCTTCTCTCTGTAAAAGTCCTTTTCTTCAACTCCTCAGAGCTCCTTTCTATCTGCTAGATTGGAGGCTGTGCAATTCATGAATCACTGAATAAAGCCACGAAGATCTTTAAAATTTACTCAGTTGAATTTTTAACAATATTGACACATCTTTTTTTCTGATTATAGAGTATATGTAAATAAATACGAAATGAAATATGAATATGCAAAACATAGCAAATACAGAAACGGATTAAGAAAATAAAAATGACCTGTAGTCTCCCCAGTTAAAAATAAACCTTAATAATTTGATGTATTTATTCCTAGTTCCTTTTTCAAGACACAGAAACTTCACAGTTTTCTTATATTTTTTAAACAAAATTAATAATCCAATTTGACAACCTCCTTTTATTACTCAGTATTTCTTTTAAAGCATTCTCCAAAACAAAGATAAAATAGTCCTAAAAATGCTTTTTGGTGGTTACATAAAATACTATGTTATGACTCTACCGGAATCTATTCAATGTCCTATTATTTGACACTTCTTTGGACTGTTTCCAATTTTCCTCTGTTATAAATAATGATACGCTGAACATCCTGAAAACATACATTTTTGTACGTACCTCTAATTACTTTCTTAGAATAAATTCTTAAAACTGGAATTATGGAGTGAAGGAGTGTAAAATATTTAAAGGTTTGTTACGTCCTGCCCAAATGCCTTTCAGAAATACCAAATGCCTTTCAGTACACCCCTACCGGCACTGTGAGTATGCCAGCTTTGCACCCCTGCTAAAAGAGGGGACTGTCTTTTTAAATCCTTACCAACAAAGCTGGGCAGTAGGAAAAAGGGAAACACCATGTCACTGTTGTTCTCATTTGCATTTATTGATTACAATGAAGCAGAGATTGAATATCTTCTCTAGATTTATAACAGTCATTTGTTTTGTTTTGACGAATTGCCACTTACATTGTTTATTACTGTCCTACTCTGTTACTCATGTTTTCCTTTTTAGTTTGTAAAAACCTACAACATAGTTGTTAATTCAACCACTACTGTCCAGTTGTATGCAACACTACAATAATACTTTTCTCCTGATAAGTTGTAAGAAAAAAAGTAACTAAGGCCAGAGGCAAGTTATCAGGACCAGTGTGAAACGCTGAGAAAAATCACTATCTCCCCAAGGTCAGCCTCACATCCTCCTTCAGGTCAGCTCAGCTTCTCCCAGGACACTCTCGTCCGGCTGGCTAGTGCCCTGTGGTAAGGTTGTTCATGCAGTTGCTAGAAGGTAAGTCAGGTGCCGCCATCGTGGGACCTTATTGGCTTAGCACTTCCTCCTCTCTGATATCAGTATTGCAGGTTCTTGAATTCCCCAGTGACAAGGACTTCTTTTAATATGTACTTTCAAATCTTTTTTTTGGATCTTCTTTGCCATCTTTAATATTTATCACCTATCAAATATTATGGAACATTTTTATCTCTCAAATTTTTTATTCTTTAAAGAAGTCCCTCTGTTAACCTTCTATTTCTCTTCAGGCATGATCTGTCTTTGTATTCATTCTTGTGTTCCTGCTCATTTAGCCTTCATTTCTGAAATAATTCCTCTTACGTCTTTAATTCTTGCCTGAGTCTTATCACTTACTTATGAGATTTTCTAATTCTCATTTACATTCTCATTTCATGTCTTATATTATTTTCTTAATGCTAAACAGGTGGTTATAGTTTTTGAGAAACATTCTCACAGAATCTCTAGAGCTCTCACTGTTGGGATATTATTCTGTTTCTTGCTCTCTTTGTTCTTATAGTAACTTTACATGGAGTTGGATTCTGCTAAGTTCCTAATGCTCATTTCAATGGGAAATCTGCTTTTCTGAACTTTTAGGAGATAGGGTTCAAGTGGCTTTCCTAACTTCACAGAGCTCCCTCTTCTGTTGCATTTGCATAGAGTTAAAAAATATGTTGGCTTCCTCCTGAGACTTCCTGATTCTATTTCTATCCCTACTTTTATTTTTCTTTATTATTATTTTTCTTTAATTTTAGAGAGAGAGAAAGAGTGGGAGAAGGGCAGAGGAGGAGGGGAAGGGGGAGAGGAAGAAAGGGAGGGGGAGGGGGGAGGGAGAAACAGAAAGAGAGAAAATCTCAAGCAGGCTCCACACTCAGTGTGGAGCCCGACTCCCACATCCCTGGGATGTGACCTGAGTTGAAATCAAGAGTAGGAGGCTCAACCAACTGAGCCACCTAGGTGCTCCATCCCTACTTTTTTTTGTTGTTATTTATTTTTGAGCGAGAGACAGAGACAGATCGCGAGTGGGGAAGGGGCAGAGAGAGAAGGAGACGCAGAATCTGAAACAGGCTCCAGGCTCTGATCTGTCAGCACAGAACCCGATGCAGGGCTCGAACCCATGAACCGTGAGATCGTGACCTTAGCGGAAGTCGGATGCTTAACTGACTGAGCCACCCAGGTGCCCCACCCCCTCCCTGCTTTTATTTGGATCTTCTCTCCTTTGCTTCTAATATATCCCTATCCTCCTCAATTTTAATTCCACTCCCAGCAGGTTCTTTTCAGTGTGGGGACCTGTCCTGGAAGGCCTCCCTAGGGGGTGAGTTTCAAAAGTTCACAGGAGTAAGGCGCCTGGCTGGCTCAATTGGGAGAGACCGTGACTCTTGATCTCAGGGTCATGAGTTCAAGCCCCATGCTGAGCATGGAGCCTACTTTTAAAAAGAAAAAAAAAAGAAAAAAAAAAACAGTTTATATGAGCAAGACTACTCTCTAGTTCTTCCAGTCCCCGTTATCAATCCCTTGTACTTGCCACAATTAGAGTGGGCAAAACGCTTTCCAGTTTCAGCTTGGCCTGCCATAGTTTCCATGAACATCTGATGGCTATTTGGGGTTCTCCCATTTTCTGATGGAGATATCCCGTCGCTACCCTGTATGCTCCCATGCAAATGCTGATACTACACAGCCTTGTGGCTGTTAGTGGCCTGTCCAGACCTGCTTGTATTTTGGGATATTCATGAAGATACCTTTTCAACTGGTTTTGTTGTACATATTATCCATAGGTCTGTCCTTCAGATCTGTTTTTATACTGAGATCTAAAGAGATTCAAGAACGGCACTGCAGCTACCTTCTCCACAAAGACTTCTTATACAAACATCCCTTGAACAGAGAGGGTCTCCTGTCTTGCTACTTTATTTTTGTAAATGCCGGTATAAGACCGTATAGGTAATTTGTAAGTTGAAATGCTTCTATAATTTCCCTTTAAAAGTGTAATTAGCTCATAGCTGTTGTTTTCTGATTAAAACAAAATCAAGTTACCTCAGTTGGGGGGGGGGTTGGGGTTGTTTATTTTAACCCAGATCCATTAACTCAACCACTTTAAATTATGTCAGAATCACACTGCTAATGAAGAGACATGCCAGAAGAAATGGAAAGGCGCAGCCTACTAGAAATCTGGCCAGGTGACGGCTTGGAGACCAGGACCGGCAATCTATAACAAAGCTGCTAAAAGTGACGGGTAAGATTTAGAGCAGGGGTCAGCAAACGTTTTTCTGTACAGGGCCAAACAGTAAAGAGTCCAGGCTTATGGTCCATATGATACCCGTTGCTACTTTTCAACTCCCAATATCCCAACAACATCCTCAGTGCCAGCGTCGTGCCGAGGATGTAAAAGGCACTCACTACTTTCGTCTTCATACAGCGCACAATTTAATGTCCTTTACCGCCTGTTCTGCTCAGCGTTATTTCTATTGGTCCCTCATTCCTCTTCAGGTTCTTACACAAAGACAGCAAAGTATAGAGGGAAGAGCTTTGGAGTGAATCCGGTCAGGGTTCAAATACCAACTATGTCACCTACTGCTGAATGACCTTGCTGGAGTCCCTAAACCTCTCCGAGCCTCTACACTGGGGGTACTCTTACCTGTTTCACCGCACTGTTGAGAGAATAAGGCAATCTATGTAAAGCCACCTGAGACCCGTTGCTTAGCAGGCATCTCAGAAACATTAGTTCCCCCCTTTCCTCCTTTCTTTCAACAAATGTTCGTTCCCTGTGTCTCGGTCACAATGAAAGGTACGGGGAATACAGCACTGAGCCTCACTGTCTAGTTGGGAATAATTCACTGTCAGCATACACCTAACCTATCCAGGTAAAAGAAGTGAAAAGCAGCTCTTCCTTTTTGCCAAAACACTGGACGGTGCCTACGTAGGAGTGTCTCAGCCAGTTTTAGAGAGTGCTGGTCACAGGAGGCAAAAGAGTTTGCCCGCAACCTTCCTCCGCCAACTTCCGAGAAAGGACGCACTATCTATCTAGCTGCTGGAATTCGAGATCTCAGAGCTTAGAGAGAGAATGCACCGGTGAGCTTGGCCACACTGATTGAGGCACCAACTCACCTGTTAGGGGCCAATCGTAACCTTTTAACTTACCTGTTGCTGCTGTTCCCTGGCCTTTCTTAGGCTGCTTTGGGGCTGTGTACTGGAAGAATTCATTTCCGTGGCCAGCAGATGCCTGATCCAGTCCAAAAAGAGACGCCAATCTGGCACTGTTAGTAGAAAATGAAAATGACATTTCATTTGACAGATCTCAAACCTGGAATCATTATGAAAGCTGCTCACCTCCAACCTTGAACACATACCTCCTTGACTCTATAACTCACCATTCAATACTGGAAGTGACAGCTAAGTGTCTTCAAAATCAAGATTATATTTCTGATCTGAACAGCATCAGCTGACCTTGCCTGTCCTCAGGACTTTGGTCAAAGCATTTCTTCTTTTTGGACCTCAGTTTCTGTGTATGTAAATTGAGGTGATTGGTCTAGATGCTCTCTGCAGTCTCTTCCAACTGTAAATTCTTGCCTTTAGCAAGTCATGGTTTCCTACCTTTTACTACTTTATTACACTGAAATAAAATAGTACTCCAAACTTACTCCATCAAACATGGTCCTACCATTTCACCGAACAGGCAGAGCTATTCTCTTCCCATCCCTTGCAAGGAATTTTATGCCCCAACCATTCCAACGAAACTGCTCTTGTTAAGGTCACCAACAACCACTTTGTTACTAAACACAGTTATCAGTCCTTATCTCATCTGGTCTTCATGCTGTCTTTATACACTGTCAACTAATTTATTCTTCTTCAAACAAACTCTTCCCTTGACTTCCATGGGGATATTTGCAGAGGTGGGAGGAGGAAATGGCCCAAGTAAGACATCAATAAATGCTAATGGGATCCTTCTCATCTTCCCATGTCTCTGGCTCCTTGTTTAACTCCTTGGACTCGAGAGGAGCAGAGGGAAAGAGAGAGAAAAGTGGGTTCAATCCCGTGACCCTGGAATCATGACCTGAGTCAAAATCAAGAGTCAGGATGCTCAACTGAGCCACCTAGGCGCCCCTGAACCAAAATTTTACACTCCCAGAAGAAGGCAAGGTTCAATATAAACCATATTGTGTGTATAAACACGTTATGCACATAAGCCACTTCATCATTTATGGGAAGCTTTGTATCCATGTGTGGAACTGTTTACCAATTAAGTTCCCAGATATCAGCCAAGAGTCAGTCTTGTAAACAGGACTTTCTAAGGATGATGATGTCACATCCCATGTTAACTCTTTTCTGCAAACATACACAACCAAAACTGAAATCTGGACATCATCCCTGCCTTTCCCCCTCCCCCCTGGTGTTCATGACCAATCCCTGAGTCCATTTGATTTTACTTGCTGAATACTTCTTGAACCCTTGCACTTCCCATCCTCACTGCCACTTGCTTAGTTCAGGTCACCATCATATCCATCTAGCTTGAATTATTCCAATAGCCTCCTGACTCACCTCCCCGCCCTGGTCTTACCTGCTTCTTATCCATTCTCCCCACTGCATTCAGTTTCCTTTCTAAAAACCAAACCTGACCAAGTCTCTTTCCTACCTAAAACCCTCAATAACACCTCAATATTACCCAGATAAAAATCCAAACTCCACAAGACAGCTTTATAAAGCCCTTCAAGACCTCACCTCTCCATACTTCCCCAGCTTCCTATCTGACCATTTCTCATCTCCAACCGTGTGCTACACAGAACTTTTAGTTTCTCAAATAAAGCAAGCTCTTTCTAATCCCTAGCTTTGGATATGCTGTTCCCTCTGCTTAAAACATTCTTCTTGTTCCTACTCTCCCCTGGAAGCTGCCCCTAATTTCAGAGTTTAGGTTAGATGACCTTCTTAGGAGCTCCCATAGGAGCCTACTTTGCTCATTCAAGAAATACGTATCAGATGCTGTGCTAAATGCTGAGTGTATATTGGTGAGCAAAACTGGGTTCTAGTTTCAAGGAGCTTACATACTCTAGAAATTGGCATTACATAACGAATAATTGCAAGCTGTAATATGAGATATATATCAGATAGCTGTTGTATGGAGTTATACTCCACATAGATTAATAGAAGTTATTCAATCAGTAATTATATAACATGACAATTGACAATTTATTGTAATCACCACTTGACTGAATATTTTGCCTAGGGTCTGGTATGTAACAGGCTCCATAAATGAACTCAAAGTCTAATCTAGCTCTGAGCTCCTTTTCTCCAACGGCATCCATCTTTGGTTTAGGTAATGTAAATATCGAGGGGAGCCTGGCCTGTTCAGTTGGTAGATTACGTGACTCTTAATATTGGGGTTGTGAGTTCGAGCCCCACATTGTTGAATACAGAGATTACTAAAAAAACAAACAAAAAACAAAAAACAAACACACACACACACAAACAAAAAAAAACCAAAATAAAACCTTAAAAATATATTGAAACTACACAACTTTTTGGGGCCTTTTCCCCCTCAATCATTTTAATGTATAATACACACTAATGTTTTACAAAATAAATTTAATATAATTTGCAACTACTACCTTGCTCTTTCAATGTAGTGTACTGAAAGTTTCCTGTGAATGGGGCCAACAAAGCCTATTTTAAAGGACTAAGAGGTTGAAATGAGATTTCAAGTGTAGAGAACAGTACTGGCCTAAATAAAACATCAACAAATGCTAATAAAATTAAAAGGAAACCAGGATTTCTCCTTTTACAGAGACGACCTGGGAAGATTCCCTAAAAGAGTAAGATTCTGGGAGAGTTGGCCAATGCCTTTAACACAGTGAAAAATCTATGAAACTTAGAACCTAGTTAACATATAATAGCTTATGCACAAATAAGTGATAAGAAAAGTATGTCCTGGTTAGCTTCAGTATGGGTATGGGTATTGGATTTGCTATTTTAATTTTGCAAGTATGTTTTTTTCAAGGGAAAGACAAAAAAGTCATGTAAACTATGTTTCCATACATGCTCTGAAGGCCAGTCTTGATGACTGCAAAATCAATCCAAAAGCCAGGTCAACCAATTATCTTTCAAATCCATTCTATTTTCTATTAATATTCTTAGATAAATTCTATGTAGACTTAGGGGCATAAGTTTCTTGTAAATTATTATTTTTTCCACTTATAAAGTATTCTCAAATGTACACATTTCTCTCTGGTAGCAAGAATGGGCTTGCTAACTCTGGACTTGAGTCTCTATGTTTATAATTATGGGAAAAGTCATCATGGCATTAATTACATTTTAAAAATAAATGCTTGCCAATGCATTTAGTTGCCAAAGTCTTTATCTAGCCTTTGCTTTATACTCTTTCTCTCTTCTCACCAAAAACAGTAACACATAGCAGTTATACTATATTAATATATTTTAATAAACAGGGATTTTTGTTGTTGTTAAAGTATTTCTTTTGTGAACTATGGCATCAAACACCTACTCTTACAATGGTAATAATGAAATTCCTTGATTTCAGATCCAGGCTCTTTCACTTTTTAGCTAAGTGATCCTGGGCAACTCACCTCTGACCCTTAATTTCCCATCTGTAAAATGGATATAAATAGTAAAAACCACCTAATTGACCAGTGGGGAGAAGTAAATATGGTAATGTGTATTTATACTTAGTATGGTACCTGGCACAGAGTTTAAGTACACAACGTTTTAGATACATGTGCATATATCCTATTACCTAAAAATAATGCTTGAGGGGCACCTGGGTAGCTGTCGGTTAAACATCTGACTCTTCATTTCGGCTCAGGTTATGGTCTCAGAGTTCGTGGGTTCGAGTCCCATGTCGGGCTCCATGCTATAGCATGGAACCTGCTTGGGGTTCTCTCTCCCTCTCTCTTTGCTCTTCCCCTGCCTTTCTCTCTCAAGAATAAATAAATAAACTTTAAAAAAATATATATATTTAAAATGTCATTTCAACTCAGATACCCCTGTAAGGGAGAAAGCATGCTCAACCAGTGCACAAACTGACCTGCAACTATAAAATGCAATTAGCAAAAATAAAAAAATATAGAACTGAGAAAGGTCTCAAAGATCACCTAGGGAAAGGCCATTATTTAATAGACTGGGGTATAGAGAACCAAAGATGAGAAGTGACTTGTTAAGATTACACTCCTCCCTGGGGGCAGAATCAACATTAGAATCTAGACTTTTCCATACCTTTACAGAACCTAAAATACTTTCTGATGATCAGTTCCATATTTATCTTTTTTTACAATACATTTTTAAAATGTTTTTTTATTTTTGAGAGAGCGCGAGCAGGGGAGGGGCAGAGAGAGAGGGGGACACAGAATCGGAAGCAGGCTCCAGGCTCTGAGCTGTCCACACAGTTTGATGTGGAGCTCAAACTCAGAAACTGCAAGATCATGACCTGAGCCAAAGTTGGATGTTTAACCAATGGAGCCACCCAGGTGCCGCTAGATTTATCTTTTTTCTACCTTATCATTACTATGATAAGGTGACTTATCATTACTATGCTAATCAGATTTGCCTACATATAACTTTTATATAATCTAAAATGCAAATATTTACATAACTGGCCTCTTAAAAATGCTTTGTGATTATTATTACTGGATTGGTTTTATTCTACTACTAAACTGGAAGTTTCTTAGGGCAAGAACTGTGCCTTATTCCTATCTATATTGACTGAAGTGACATACCATACACTTAGCAGACATTCATGTATTTCTTCATTTCAAAGTCACAATGATAGGAAAAGGTCCACAAAAAAAAAAAAAAAGCAAGCTGCCTGATTACTACTTTTAGGTTAACCATGGGTTTGAAGAGGCCTGGAAACCTGGAACACAGATTATCAATCACCTTGATAGCCATCCAAGATACTGATGCTCCTCCTTCTACCAGGCTTGAATATCCTACCTAAATGGAATCAAGTAAGTCAAAATACATGAAAATTGATAAGCAAGTATAGTTACAGCAAATTACAATTATAAGAGGAAATGAAAGGCAGCTGCAATACTCACTGTCATACGTTCTACTTCCTCAGGAAAAAACAAAGAAGGAATAGATAAATCAGAGACTGCTGGTAAAACTTCTGATATTCTCAACCTTAAGTTTGATTTGGTTTTTCTGGTTATTACTGGGAATAAAAATAAGTTATATGTACAACTTTGTTTCTAAGCCTTTTATCATTCAATTAGCTGCTGTCTATGTTTAAGAGCATAGTTAAATGCCTAGAACTAAAATGTTTCATGTCCTTGATGGGCTTGCTCAGAAAAGCAGCAGAGCTGAGCCCCCAAGAACTATCTCAGGCCAGCAATCTTGAAAAGAGCACACGACTGTTTTTACCTATCCTGTCATTTTCAGTAAGTAGCAGACTGCTTGTTGCATAAAAGTTGGGAGCTCTAAAATTCGTTTATAGACTTCTCCCCAATATTTTTACCTAGTGAAGAATGCGAATTTAAAGTATCTTTTATTGGGACGCCTGGCTAGCTCAGTTGGTAGAGCATGTGACTCGATCTCGGGGTTAGGAGTTTGAGCCCTACTTTGGGTATAGAGATGATTTAAAAATAAAATCTTTAAAATTTTTTTTAAAAACTCTCTCTTACAAAGTTACAGTCATATATATATGAAAAAGACTTGTATGAAAAAAATACTGATTCAAAAGGCGTTTTCCCTCTTTTAAAAAATATATCCTTACTAGTTTTTTTTTTTTTTATCCTTTATTCTAGGTTTGGGAGATGTTTGGTATAGTCTTCTTTATTAGTGTGCCTATTTGTCTTTTTATATCTTGTAATTTTGCTTTATGGAAGTTGCTGCTTTCCTACAAGAAGCCCCCAGTGTGCACAGTTCCTACAGGCAACATCTTCAGTTAACATGTTTTAATTAAACTAACACTAGTCCCTCAACAGCACAGTGCAAATTTCACTCATGAAGGTGTATGTTAACTGTGAGTAAATGCATAAAGCACAAATTTTGCAGCTAGCTCTTTAGTACACGAATCACTACATAACAGACACATGTCATGATCAGTGACCAATAGGGTCATTTCTTTCAGCCTGTTGGTAAGCGGACATTGCACACCTGTTTTCCAGTTCAAGAGACAGAGAGCAAAGCATGTGCTTGTGCTATCTTGTCTCCCAGTGATAACTTATGTGGCATTTTATAAAAACAGAGTCTCAAAAGAGGGAATTGGCCAATAAAGATAAAAGTGCAGCACAGAAACTAACGTGATAAAAACTGGAAGTGAAATTTAGGGCATATGTAAATGGAGTTAGAGAAGAAATGGCAAACTGAGAAACTGGTGACACCACTGCTGTTTGAGAGACTCTTGACATACAGTCAGAGGAATTTAATGGGGGCAAACATCAATATCAATGATTATCACAAAAATGTCCTAGAAGAAATGACATGGCAAAAAAACTTCACATTAAAGGTACTCTTAGAAGTATTTTTACAACATTGAAAACACAAAGGATAAAATGTCAGAAGCTGATCCAAACTTAGAAATATGACAACGTGCCAAAAGAGAAAAAATGCTCACTCCGTATCATAAGTTATACACTTATGAGAAGTTGAGAAGGCAACCACTCAACTTCTTTTCTTGATAAGTTTTTTTTTTTTAATTAATAAAACACGAAATCTCAATGTACCAACGGTTTGTTTCAACCAAAAAATGTAAGGGCCATGAAACGACTGTAATCTTTCCCACTGATTATTACACTTGCTTTGTTAGGCTTGCATGGACGTATTTCTAGTAATTCAGTACCATACAAAGTGAGTTCTGCCCAGATTTAGTTCCGATTTCCCCACATCCTTACCAGCACCTTATTGTCTTTTTGAAAATAGCCATTCTAGTGGGCGTGAAGTGGTATCTCGTTGTGATTTTGATTTGCATTTCCCTAATAACTAATGATGTTGAGCGCCTCCTTATGCACTTATTATTAATTTGCACATCTTCTTTGGAGAAATATTTATTCAAATCATTTGCTCATTTTAAATTGGGTTCATCTTGTTATTTTTTAACTGAATCTAATTGCTAGTTCATCTGATTTTTTTTTTTTAAATAGGTGAGTTAAGCCTACATCAAAAAGCTGACTATATAATCAACAGCAACTGGCTGGACTATGTGGAAATTTTAGTGTTTTGGGGTAGAATAGGGAAAAAGGAACCAAAGCATTGCTTAAGTCTTTTTTTTTTTTTAATGTTTATTATTAAGAGAGAGAGAGAGACAGACAGACAGACAAGAGTGTGAGCAGGGAAGGGCCACAGAGAGAGGGAGACACAGAATCTGAGGCAGGCTCCAGGCTCTGAGCTGTCAGCAGACAGTCCTACACGGGGCTTGAAACCAGAAACCGTGAGATCATGACATGAGCCGAATTCGGAGGCTTAACCAACTGGGCCACCCAGGCGCCCCTCAAAGCATTGCTTAACTCTTAAAAGACAGCCGGAGGCATTTTATGGTCATCCTTGTACTAAACTCTCCAACAAGGGTAGAGCATGCACAGCAGCTTAATCGTTTTTGTAACCTCTTAGTAGTCAGTAAAATGAGGGGTGTATGCTGGTGTATTCATCAAATTCTGTACATTCTTAAATTTCTTAAACATGTGTTCAAAGAAAGGCTCTTCAAGGATCAGGATTGGCAGCTCACTTTCAAAGGTCAAGCTGTCTACTCACACAACCTGAGGGAAAAAGCTAAACTGATTATTGGAACAGACAAATCCTGCCTGAAGACTTGTGCCCCAGGCTAACACACACAACGACTGGGGACAGGGGATAGCAACTGCAGTCTCTTATACTGGGTTTAAGCTTTAGGGTGCAATTTCACAGCTGTCATTCATTCAACAGGTACTTCCGGGGCACGCACTACGTGGTGCTGAGCGCTAGACACAGATGAACAACATAAGCAGTCCCTGTTCCGTCAGGGTTCATAACCCAATAGGTTCGGTGTTGTAAGGACAGAGGTAATCAGCCTAGCTGGGAGAATAAGGAAAAGAAAGCAATGCATTCGGCCCGGGTCTGTAGGAGATGGGAAAGCACCAAAAGGTGACATCTGAGATGGGCCTGGAAGGATTCTGCAGCTGACCCAGAAGGGCCAATTCTGAAGTGTCACTGCCTTGCCCACGGCGAACAGTAAGTCTCATATCGACCTCAGCTGACTCCTATAAAAACCCTGAGGCAGATGTTCTCATCAGTAAACCGTTTCACGGGAGGAGAAACTGACCCACCCACCAAGCAAAAGGCGAACCCTAGGGCCATAATGACAGGGGACATGCCAGGTCCAGAATCGAGGTGGGCAGACACAGCGCAGCTTCGAACTCTGCCCGGATTCTGAAACCTGTAGAGCACCGGAATGTGGCAGGGGTCTGGACCCGGAAGTAGGGAAGAAGTCTGATAAGAGAGCGACCCCTCCAACCATTTGCCCGGTTCTTTCAGCCACGCCCTCTGTCCCACGCTTCTCAGGCACTCACCCGCCGCTAGGCGAGAGGAAGTCGGTGTCGTCTTCGTCTCCCGCACCGAACATCGCGGTGCCTTTCACCCGGCCTCGGGGGGGAAGTCGGAGGGTTTTCGGGGCCTTTCCCCACCGACGTCGTGAAATGCCGCGGCGACGTGCTGCTTTACGGCAGGGCGAACTCTCGCACGGTGGCTCGGCCGGGAGGAGCCTAGGGTCTGGAGAGGTGGGGGGAAAGGCAAATGGGAGGACCTCGCAGGCACGCGCGCCGGTGACGTAAAGCTTTTCCAGCCTGCCGAGGCGGTGAAATTCGCGGGAGCTCCAAAATCCTGCGCAGGGATTGGCCAACGAGGCAGGGGGCGGGGCAGGGGCAGGAATCCGCAGCCTCGGTGGCTGTCGTGGACACGTCGAGCAGGGCATAAGTGGAGGGGGCTTACGAAGAGTCGTTCGAGTGGTGACGGGTTAAGGTTCCAAGAGGGAGGTTCCGGTGGCAAGACTGGATCTGGAAGGTAAGCACCCCTCCGCCCTCTCCCACCCTTGGCACGGGCACAGCCCTTTCTCCTCCGGGACGAGGACCCTCCAAGCGACTCTTCTCCGCTCTGCGAAAGGAGTAAGGGCCCGGGACTGGCAGACTGGAGAACTGAGCTTTTGGTCAGGCCCCTACAGCGACAGAAGTAGGGTGACCTTGGGGCAGGGTGTTCGGTGCCTCACTTTCCCAGTCTATAAAACGCGCTTGTCGTCCGTATCGCTTGTCCCGCGTGGCCGATCTCACTGTTTATTCAACGGGCTATTTGTCCAGTACTTCATGTACCGGCTGATCAAGAAGCTTTTAGACCCCCTCATAATCCCAGAATTTGCAATAGAGAAACGAAGTAATAAGCACTTGGATGACTAGTCCTAGGTCACCAAGAGTAAAGGGCAGACTGGGACTGGATCTCTCCTCTCTTGATTCAGTAGTTAATGAGCTGATGGGTGAACAAGAACCTTATCAGCTTTTAAGCACCGTGCACCCTTAACGGAGTGCTTATTTATTGCCGGACTGTGCCATATATCTTTAGAGAATCTCCTTCTCGATGCAAGTGAGCTGCAGAAGAGCTGGGATATTCTCGGGGTGAGCGTTGGAAAGGAGAAAAACTTAAGAAGTGCAAAAATCCCAGACCCAGCCTCTTGCTACAGACCTAAGTCAACATCAGTTGTTGGGGACTTCTCTTTCTCCAGTTTCCACCTTCTCTGTATCTTATCTAAGTGTCTTTGACTAACCTGGGATAGTTATTGAAACAATCTCTGGGTAGGCTTGATTTAGCCAAGGTGTAGATAAGCAGATAATGTAGCATCCGTTTCTTAAACAATTTTTTTTAAGTTTGTTTATTCTGAGAAAGAGCACAGGAGGGACAAAGAATCCCAACCAGGCTCCGCACTGTCAGTGCGGAACCCAATTGCAGGGCTCAAGAACTATGAAATATGACCTGGGTGGAAACCAGTAAAGACGCTTAACTGAGCCACCCTGAGGCCCCTGGAGTATCCGTTTCCATAGATCTCACTGAGTTCTTTAATTCTTTAACTCAGGGCGTCTCCCGATCAGTATAGCAGGTAGGTGTCCCTTACCTGAATGTTTTAGTCTGTTAACGTGATTCTGAAACAAGTGATTGATAGTGATTCACCTCCTAGAGAACTTCCCACCTCTTGGTACTTCCCTCGTTCTGCTTTTTATTACTGTTTGTGTACTTTTACTAAATTGTAAGCCCCCCAAGGACAGGGACAGTTTTATTCATCTTGATGTCACGTGTGTTGCAGTGTACTATGCCTTCTTGACAATAATGTTTTCTTATTCTTTCTTAGACTGAGTAATGGAATTCATCCTTATTCCCATTCCGTAATTTATGCTCTTAGGATTTTTTTCACATGGGACCCAGAGAGCCCAGCAATGGCTCTTGCCTTCCAACAAGATAAAAATGCTGTATTTAGTTAGGAACAGTCAGGGTTGCTTAGTCTCTTTTGTTAATTGAAGATGATTTCACTATTGTTTAAAGCTCTAGGGAAGGGGAAAGAGGAATAGAATAGCTAGAAACACTATATGTAACTCTAATTTTTGTTAGGATGCCTTTGTTAAACTGAGGGATGGGGCTGTTGTCTGCTTCCTGTGTTTTACAGATTAAGATGGTTAAAGCAATGAAGGCTGATAGTGTGAAAACAGTGATTCCACTAGAACCTAAGCACTAGAACTGGAACCCTTTGCAGTAGCTCTATTTAGAATATGAACTTGGCTATCTCTCAGGGAAAGAAAGAATGAATTGCATAAGTAATTTATATAGCTCTTTCTAATCCCTCTCCCTAGTACTGATCATTGCGATTCCAGCGCTGAAATATCAGAATAGTGCTTTAATTTCTTTCTTTCTTTCTTTCTTCCTTCCTTCCTTCCTTCCTTCCTTCCTTCCTTCCTTCCTTTCTTCCTTCCTTCCTTTCTTTCTTTGTAGCTGGGGTGGGGGGGGCGGAGGGCAGAAGGAGAGAGAATCCAGAAATCAAGAGCCAGACGCTCAAACCAACTGGGCCATCTAGGCGCACCTGAATAGTGCTTTTAAAAAATACTAAAGGATGGGTGGCCCAGTCGGTTGAGCAGCTGATGTCGGCTCAAGTCACGATCTAACGGTTTGTGAGTCTGAGCCCCACATCAAGCTCACTGCTGAGGAGCCAACTTTGAATCCTCTGTCCCCCTGTCTCTCTGCCCCTCCCCAACTCACTCTCCTGCAGCTCTTTCTTAAAAATAAACATTTTTAAAAATGCTAAAGGATCATTTGAGTGCATATCTTGAATTCTTGAGTTGGGAATGTTTTCACCCAGGGTATTTAAGTAGCCTTTTTAGATAGGCAGGAACATAAAATCTGGATCGGCGTTTTTGGTAATTAAGATACCGCAGACATGCAAGCCGAGGTCACCATTGTGGGAACACAGCTGCTAGTTCTGATCGGCAGTGTGAGAAAGGAGAAGATAGTAGTGAGGCTTCCTCAGTCATTCAGGATTTGAACTGCGAGACTGGGTATGCTAAAAAGCCACTGTCTTCCTGAACCAGGAGTCAAGAAACCTGAATTCCCATCCCAGCCCTTCTCACTCACTCTGAACTTGGGCCAGACTCCCTAGACACTTGGGCAGTGGATTAGACCCAGACATCTTTTAAGTACTGTTGAGGATCCAGAGGTAAGAAAAGCACAACCCTCATTTCAAGTTTGAATTAAGCATTTTTGTTTAAGTACACAGTTTTTAGATGTATTTATAAAATGTATTAACATCCCCCCCACGAAGATTAACCAGGAAGTGGCAGTTTTAACAATTCCTTTCAAATTATCAGTAATTTTGTTATAGAGATGATAATTTTTATATATAAGCACATCCATACTAATCTGTACTAGTGAATGCATTGTCAATGTTAAACTATAAAAACTATTAATGTTTAAAGTTATAACCTGGTTAGATCATAGGTGTGGTGATAGTGATATGAATTGAATATAAGTTTGGGGGAGTTGGTATAGTGTTCTTTCTGTTCAGTGACTGAAAACACAATTCAAGATATCTGAAAACCTTCATGTGTAAGGAAGGCCCTGTGCTGGGTATTGGCTTAGAATAGGAAAATGAGTAAGTCATTGTTGTCCTTAAAGTGCTTATGGTTGAATAGCGGGGATAATTGAAGTATACAAATAATTATAGTAGAAGACATAGTAAAGTAAGTCCCATAAGTAGAAATTAATTATTGTAGGATTTCAGAGGAATAAGAGATCATATCTAGTTTGATGGAGTGTGTGGGGCTTTGAAGATGACTGGGAATCCGAGTGGAAATGAGGAAAATAAGTTAAAACAAGGAATCATTCAGATACTAGTTACACACAGATCTTTAACATTTAATTTTAACTTGAAGCATAAACACCTTTTTGCCATTCTTTAAAATAAGCCTTTTCCAGGCTGATGGTGTGTTGCCTGCCTGGGATTCTCTCTCCCTCTCTCTGCCCTTCCTGTGTGCACATGCTTGTACACGTGCAATCTTTCTAAATAAATAAATAAATAAATAAGCTTAAAGAAAGAATAAGCCTTTTTTTGGGACAACTGGGTGGCTCAGTCCATAGAGCATCCAACTCTTGATCACAGAGCCACAAGTTCAAACCCCACGTTGTGCATGGACCCTACTTTAAATAAACAATAACAACGATAGAAACATTTAATAGCTTTCATAAAATAAGCCTTTTCTTAGGGTGTGGGTCCCACGGATCTGCAAACTAGAGCATTGGGGCCAAATCTTGTCTTAGCCCTCTGCCTGTTTCTGTAAACAGTTCCATTGGACACAGCCATGCTTACTTGTTGCCATATTATCTATGGCTATTTTGACTTACAAGGTAGAGGTGTGTGTATCTGTGTGACTCATCTTTATCTAGTCTTTCAACTAGCATTCAACTTAGTTCACAGAAACAACTACCAGAGAGTCTGTGTAGTATGGCAGCTAAATTCTTTATGTCTGGAGCCACATTGTTTTGCTGTTTATTAGTTATACAGGCCTTGAGCAAGTTGCTTGGTTTTCTCCTTTGGAAAATAGGGACAATGATAGTATCTAGTTTCCAAGATTCATGGAAAGCGCTTAGAACGGCGTCTGGCAGGTAGTAAGAACTCAATATTAGCTGCTGCCACTGTTTTCCTCTTCTCACTTACATTTAATTGCTTTACATAATACTTTATTAAATTATATTCTTATAATAGTAAACACAGTTGGCATAAGTTGATTTCTTTTTTTTCTTTTCTTTTTTTTAATGTTTATTTATTTGTGGAGTGTGTGCACTCGCCAGTGGGGGAGGGACAGAGAGAGAGGGAGACAGAATCTGAAGCAGGTTCCCAGCTCCGAGCTGTGAGGGTGTCAGTGCAGAGCCTGAGACAGCCTGACGCGGGGCTCGAACCCATGAACTGTGAGATCATGATCTGACCCAAAGTTGGACGCTTAACTGACTGAGCTACCTAGGCGCCCCAGTTGATTTATTAACAAACATACCTGACACTCTTGATAAGCACACAGCTTCCCTGCGGGAGAGAAAAAAGTGTTGATCCCATGATATTAGAAAATAGCCTAGTTAGTGTGTTATTTAAATTGGCTAAGAGAATTGTGTGGGGATAGTTTGCTAAGAGTATAAGACAGGATAAGTTTGTATTTAGCCATATAGGAAGTGGGATTATTTATCCTAAATGACATGAGTATATGAAAAAATTCAAGTGGTTTAAGAGTTCATGATGTAAAAAGTAAAATTCTCCCTAGCCCTACTCCATGTGAGTATCTACTTCATTTTTCTAATAGTCATAGAACATGGAGTTGACCTGAGGACTGAATGAGATAAGGTATGGTAAACACTACTTGGGGCATGGGTATTAACTATTAAAAACCCCAGTCCAGTTTTTCTTTGGATTATAATCTCAATTTTGAATTGAGAAAAATAAAGGTTCTAGACTGTGAATAAAACTAAAGGCCATACTCTTAGGAGTCTCTGAACCTTGAGTCTCTGCCACTCCTAGTTTGGCTCTGCTGTTGATCCCTTTTGGAAGTGCTACAAAAGAGAAGAAGATGGCATAATTATCACTGGAAAAGCAAGTGTTTACAATGACCAGATGACTTTAACTAGTGGAAGATGTCAGATCAGTCAGTGACCAGGCATCCCCCCAGATAACTGCCGTTTAAGGTTGGCAAGCCAGGCGTGATTGGGGGATGGGGAGGGAGAAAGGAGGGCAAGTTGATGATGCTGCCACTCCCACAGGCAGCTTTTAGCATAATAAAGACACTTTAGAAATCAGAAGTTTTTGTAGATCGTGACTAAGTATGAGAAGTCATCAAGAGTCTGATACTTAATACGTTAAAACAAGCCATTTATGCCAAAAGACATCTTACAGTAGAGACTGGGAAGGAAATGCTTTTGAAGTTCCATTGCTTTGAGTAATATCATTTCAGATTTAGGTGACCTTCCCAAGCAGAGGAGGGGCCCATCCTTAGGAATGCAAAGCCCTGCGGGGAAGGAAACCTTTGAGAAGGGTCCACCCTACCTCCTTTCCTTTTACACAAAGGCCCTAGGCTTCTGTATACAACCTGCTTTTGTAGGCTGAGGACATTATGCAATACAGCACACTGAGAATGGAAACCTGCATTCCAGAAGTAAATGGGATAAATGGTTTGCAGGGAATCTCTGAAGAGAGCAGAAGTCTAGCAATCAGTGAAATGTTAAAGGACCTTTTTTTGTTCCTTGGGTTGAGTCTTTCTCTAAATAGATAGTAGAGGTGCTGTGAAGCTGTGCTGAGTGTTTACACAATTTTGACAATTATGAGCACCTGGAACTTAGTCTTTTGGTTTACAAAATGAAAGGCAAAGGAATGCTGCTAAGTATACCCCCACAGCGCCCCCCACCATCACCCCATTCCTCTCTCCTTTTTTTCCCTCTTACCTTTCCTGATGGCTTTTTATCAGCTCCCACACGACCCTCTGCATGATCTATATCTTGGTACATCTTCTGTTTTTCATTGTTTGTATTTCTTCTCCAACAGACTGGGCTTCTTGAGGATAGGGGTTCTCCACAGTATCATCACTCAATAGATACACAATATACTCAAATGAATGAATGAAAAGAGTGGAGTTCCTCAGGGTCACACATATAATAAGTCCCACGAGCCGGATCTAGAACCCAGGTCTTCTGATTCCTAGCCCAGGACTTTTTCCACCACACCATACAACCTCAATCTGAAGTAACAACTTTTCTCGTTCTGGTTTACATTCTCTCAGTGCATTTTTCATTAAATCATCCTTTACTAATGAAAGGGAGGGAGGAGTAAAATAGAAGCAGTTAAAATGCTTTCTGGTTTCTGCTTCACACCAAATTAATTCCCAGTATTCTTCACAGGCAAACCAACAACATTATGATCTAGATGATTAAAATCCTTTGTAATATAACTGAAGGAGAATTTAGGGGTGCCTATCTGGCTTAGTCAGTAGCACATAAGACTCTTGAACTCAGGGTCCTGAGTTCAAGCCCCACATTGGGCAGGAAGCCTACTTAGAAAAAAGGAAAATTTAAGCAAAGGGGCACCTTTGCCTTTGATTATAACAGGAAGGCAGTTACAGCAATGCTTTGCCGATGTATGTTTATCTGACTAGCTTGTGTTCTTTTTTTTTTTTTTTTAAGTTTATTTACTTAGAGAGAGAGCCTTCAAGTAGGGGAGGGGCAGAGAGAGGGAGAGAGAGAGAATCCCAGGCAGACTCCATGCTCAATGCTGACCCCAGTGCAGGGCTTAATCCCAGCACCAGGAGATCACAACCTGAGCCGATATCGAGTCAGATAGCAACCAACTGAGCCACCAGGTGCACCTAGTTTGTGTCCTTTAAATCAACTGTAAGAGGCTGTATACATTTTTCTTAATGTTTATTTTTGAGAGAGAGGGAGAGAGAGAGGGAACGTAAGCGGGAGAAGGGCAGAGAAAGGGGGACAGAGATTCTGTGCTGATGGCAGCGAGACCAATGTGGGGCTCGAACTCACGAACCATGAGATCATGACCTGAGCCAAAGTTGGGCACTCAACCAACTTAGCCACCCAGGTGCCCCAAGAGGCTGTATACTTTAAGTGAAATGAAAATGAGCCATATTTGTGACTTGGACATCTCCTTTCATACTAAGGCACTCGTGGTTAGCACATTGGAAATGTGTCAAGACGACAGAAGGATCCAACGAGAGGAGCATGAAAGGGTGCATCTTGTGATTGCTGGATTTTGGAACATGGCTTAGCCAACAACAAAGGGTATCCGAGAAATGGAGTATAGTAGCTGGGAGATCCACTCCCCATTGGACTTAGGCCCTTGTATCATTGCATAACTAAAAGACCTTTTCAGTTTGTTTGCTTGACATATCAAATTTGACTTGTCCTATTCAGACCAGGTAAATAAAAGCTTCGCCAAAGGCCTTTGTGAAGAATGTAGTTGTACACTTGATCTTCTTTGTACAGAAAGGTGAGAGTGGGCAAGAGAAACAGGAGCTTCTATGTTATTTGTCACTAAACCAGGATATGTGAAGCTCAGAAATCCCTCCTTAGCTGCTTCCCAGCAAGCAAACCATCTGGAGAAATGGGAGAGTCGGGTACCTGGTTAGACCTCTGTTCCAGAAGCCTTACGTGAAAGGTAGATACTATGGATTCAGTTGACTAAAGAGTATATTAACGTTATTGTTTACTAACGTGGGCCTCAGTTTTTCCATCTGTAAAGTAAGGGAGTTGGACTTGATAATTTATTTTTAATAGGAAATATATTCACGTGGTTCACAATTCAAAATGTATAAAAGGATATTTAGTGAAAAACGTTCCTTCTACTCTTTACATCTTCTACATCTTCTACATGTAGTTTTCCTTCTACTCTTCTACATCTTCTACATCTTCTACATGTAGTTTACCTTCTACTCTTCTACATCTGACCGGTTCCCCTCCTAGAGACCTAGTTACCACTTTCTTGTACCCTGACCCCTAGAGATAGTATAGGTGTTTACAAATAATACGTATAAACTTTTTAAGTTTATTTCTTTGGAGAGAAAGAAAGAGCAGGGAAGGGGAAGGGTCAGAAAGAGAGGGATGTAGTGTCCCAAGCAGGCTTCCCACTGTCAGTGCAGAGCCCAAGGTGGGGCTCTATCTCACAAACCAGAGTCAGACACTTAAATTGACCGACCCATCCAGGCACCCCAGAACTTCCTCATTGTTTATGGCTGCAAAGTATTCCATTTTATGGAAATACAATAATTTATGTATTTAATATGTGCCCAATCAATGAATATTTACCCTGTATTTTTCTTTTTAAAAAATTTTTAAATGTTTTATTTTATATTAGAGAGGAAGAGAGACAGAGTGCGAGCAGGGGAGGGGCACAGAGACGAGGCAAAATTGAAGCAGGCTCCAGGCTCTGAGCTGTCAGCACAGATCCCAACGCGGGGCTCAGGAGCAATGAGATCATGACCTGACTGAACGAAGTCAGAGTCTTAACTGACTGAGCCACACTGGCGCCCCTATTTACATTGTATTTACAATATTTCGCTCTCACAGTCCTCTGGCAAGTATCTTTGTTCCTATAACATTTGAGATATGGGATATATACAGCTGACCCCTGAACATGATAGGTATGAACTATACGAGTCCACTTACAGGTGGATTTTTTACAGTATTGGTCTGTAAATGTATTTTCCCTTCCTTATGGTTTTCTTGATAACACTTTATTTTCTCTAGCTTACTTTATTGTAAGGATACAGTACATAATACATATAAGATATGTTAACATATTAACGGACTATTTATGTTATCGATAAGGTTTCTGGTCAATAGAGGCTATTAGTTGTTAAGTTGAGGGGGGGAGTCAAGTTATACACAGATTTTCACCTACTTGTAGGTTGGTGCCCCAACCCCTGTGTTACTGAAGGATCTATTTAGAGGTGGAATTGCTGGCTCATAGGGTATGTACATCAGACTGATAATTAAACACTCTCCTAGTTCTGGTATTCTATGAGATTTTAATTGAAAACGAACAGTAAAAGAGATGAGGAGGTATCATTTTCTTGAAACATCTTAATTATTTTTATGCTTATTTTTGAGAGATAGAGACAGAATGTGAGGGGGAGAGGGACAGAGAGTAGACACAGAATCTGAAGCAGGCTCCAGGCTCTGAGCTCACAAGCCGTGAGTGAGATCATGACCTGAGCTGAAGTTGGATGCTTCACCAACTGAGCCACTCAGGTGCCCCAGACATCTTTAATCTCTTTTTATTCAAAGACTACCAAAATCATGTTGAATTGGAAACTTGACAAAAGTCACCTATTACATCACGATCCTATAGATTTTTCTAGTGCTGTTCAGTGTGCTATTATTTAGAACTTAATTTGTAAGTAACTACTTTACGAGTACTTACGATGGGGTTTTGGAGTGGTGGGGATTTGGACCTAGCATCCAAGAAGGAATTCTTGAGGCCTCTTTGGTGCAAAAAAGGTGATTTTATTAAAACACTGGTACAGAACCCCTGGGAAGAAAGCTGTACTGGTGTTGTGAAGAGTGACTGGTTATATACTATGAAGTTGGGGGAGGTAAAGGCAAAAGGGAAGCCTCCGGAAGGACTTTTTTCCCCCCCAGAAGGACTTTCATATGCTAAAGAGGGCTCAAAGATGTCAGAGGCCTTACTATTATCACGCTAAGGGTGTTTTCCCTCCAGTAAGGCATTAACAATACGACTGTAGGGGGTTCCTGGAGAAATGTTCTACTCTGTATTTGTCAATGGGCTGCAGGTTATAAGGAAATTTAATTTTATCTGCCATTTCCTTCTTGTCTTTGTTCTCTTCATCACTGTAGAGGGGAGGGTGACATTAAGGGATCCAGGAAACTGAGTCTAGGTTTCTGGAGATTAGGCTATTGATAAGATTGCCTTTTTCTTGTCATTTACTAAGATATTTGTAAACTGAAGGAGTTTCAGATCACTGTCCCACATGACTGTGATCTCTATCAGTTAACCAGCTGTTTTCTGTCCTTCCCTTTGTTCTTAGGCAGCCAGAAGTGCCTGAGGAGTGTCCTGGATCTCCCACCTGGAGTAGGGGTGGGATGGTTGTTAAGCTCGTGCTTTGCCCTCAGTGGGCCTTATGCTCCCTCATCACCACATAGAGGATTCAGATTAGCTGTTTATTACAGTCCATGTGGGGAATGAAAGTAGAAAGATAAAGGAGAGCCTAATCTGTCTGTTGGTGTGCGTTTTTCACTGGTTTCCCAGGTTTTGGGTGATTGTGGAATGTGATAATTTTGTGAAATGGGTGATACTCTAAAAATCACATGTCTTTCTGAGGTGCTGGGGAGCACAAAGCAGATTGGAATTCTATCATCCCCTCATACTTCTTGACTAGACCTACTAACCTTCCTTTCCTCTATGTCTCACCTCCATCTCAGTCTCTTTCTAGGTGTCTTAAGCCATTTGTTCTGTAGGTAGTAGATTTCAGTTAGAGCCTCCATTGTCTTCATTGCTAAATTCTCTAAAGCCCCTGGGGCAGAGGGTATTTAATACTTACTGAATGTTGAATTGAGTTGAGTGATGTCAGAGTGATCTAGCCTCTATTCCTCTACCCTGGCAGGGTGCCATATCTCTCCTTCCCTCCCTGTGACACTCCTTCCAACCCACCACTGAGCACACCTAGTATGATTCAGGAAGGAACAAAAGGTCAAGTAAATTATCTTGAAGAAGGGTGTATGTGTGGGTGTGTGTGTGTTTGGGTAAATGTACACACACATTCCTTCTGGCTCCCACAGCCATTCTTTGTGCTGTGGTTAAAAATGTGGACCTCATTTACTTAGCTACACACTAGTGGTAGCTGTGAAGTTAGACACACTCCATAGCAATAACCTAGGAGCATTTAACTGAAAATAAACATATACCTTTTTAGTCCCACAAATCTCATGTGTATGAAATCATAAAAATAAAAAGGAGTATTAGATGAATACAAACTCTGGCTTACAAATACAGTTGTACATTTAGAAGAGACAATTGGATTAATGTTGGCTTCTCTAATTTTTTTTTAATTAAAAAATTTTTTTAAGGTTTGGTTATTTTTGGAGAGAGACAGCGTGAGCAGGGAAAGGGGCAGAGAGAGACGGAGACACAGAATCCAAAGCACACTCCAGGCTCTGAGTTGTCAACACAGAACTCGATGCGGGGCTCGAAACTACAAACCGTGAGATCATGACCTGAGTGGAAGTCAGACACTTAACTGACTGAGCCCCCAGTTTTATTTTTGTTGTTTTAGAGAGCGAGAGCGAGCGAGCAAGCGAGCGAGAGAGAGAGAGAGAGAGAGAGAGAGAGAATGAGTGGGGGAGGGTCAAAGAGAGGGAGACACAGAATCTGAAGCAGGCTCCAGGCTCCCAGCTGTCAGCACAGAGCCTGATGCGGGGCTTGAACTTAAAAACCGTGAAATAGTTACCTGAGCCAAAGTTGGACGCTCAACCAACTGAGCCACTCAGGTGCCTTAGAGACTCTCTGTGGGATGGGAGATAGCTCAATCCTCTTGTACACTATACCTCCTAAAGCTACAAGTGAGAGGATGATAGGGCTGAACACACAGCTTACCCAGGTAGGGCCCATCTTTTCCAATATAAGCTTTCCTCAATGCCAGGCTCCCAGGGAAAATTACTGCTGGGTAGCTCAAGTGAGATTCCTCATTAGGCTTCTGACTGTTATTTGGATGGCTTGTTAAAGGGCCATTAGCTTTCTAGCAACTAACCATGAAAAGAGTTTCCTTTATTATGGTCTCAGAAATACCGCAGGTGTAGGGTGCTATGTTATAGCTTAGAATTAAGGGGCGGAATTACAACCCTTTCCCTACTCTTAATAAGCTAGGATGTAGAAGAGATGAGATGGGGAAAAATATAATGTATCCTACTTCCACTTCAAGATGGCAGTTTGAGCACATCCTTTTCCTTCCCAGATTCTTAGTGAAATGACTACAGAAATATAAACAGTTTTTTGGGGCGCCTGGGTGGCGCAGACAGTTAAACATCTGACTTTGGCTCAGGTCATGATCTCACAGTTCATGGGTTTGAGCCCCGTGGGTTGGGCTCTGTGTTGACAGCTCAGAGCCTGGAGCCTGCTTTGGATTCTGTGTCTCCCTGTCTCTCTGCCCCTCCCTTGCTCACGCTTTCTCTCTGTCTCTCAAAAAGAATAAACGTTAAAACAAATTAAAAAAACAAAACAGCATTTTTTTAAAGTGTGATATGGGAATTTATGATAAGAAATATATGGTCTGCATCCCATTTCTGGCACAGAACTCCTAAAATCTTTGAGATTTCCCAAGTGATGAGCTATAAGTGCCTTGTGTTATGTTATAATGAGGTGATTTAGACTTAGCAGTCTATAATTTAGTAGGAAATCAAGAACATAAACTTAAGTCAATTAACCTTCTAAGTAAAGTTTATGCTCTTAAAAAATGTATAAGACACTCTGGGGAATGCAAACACAAACTGGACGCTTGACGAATAAGGAGTTATTGTTAATTTTTCAGGTGAGTTAATGGTATTGTATTTTGTTTTTTCTAACGTCCTCTTTCTTTTAGAGATACGGAAATGCATATGATTAAAATATTTTAATAGTTAACATTTGCATCAAAATTATGTGGGCCATGGGAATGAATGGGATACGGATGAGACAAGGCTGGCCTTGAGTTGATAAGTGTAGAAGTTGGGCAGTGGGTACATAGGAGTTAATTATACCATTCAGTCTAATTTACAGATAATTGAAAACGTTTAATAAATTATTATACCTTATTTAGCTTTTCTTTGATTGTGAAATCAAAACACTAAATATGCCTGGAGCTTCAAGGATCTACCACACACCATATTATCCTCTCTCTACCTTCATATCCTACCCAGCAGCGTGCCTGCCCTTCCTTCCTGGCCTCTATCCAACTATAGTGAGGTAACTTCGAAAGCCCTGACGTCTCCTGAGTTGGTTGCCAGTGAAGCCAACCAATATGATTAGAGAATTGGACTTTCAGCCCCCAGCCTCCTAGGAGGGGAATGGGGCTGAAGATTGAGTTGTCACCAGTGGCCAATAATTTAATCAATTGTGCCCAGGAAATGGAACCTCCATTTTAACAAAAGAAAAAGAAAAAAAAAAAGACAGTTCAGAGAGCTTTCTGCTTAGGAAACCAGATACATGTGCCACTGTGCCAGGTCCCAAACACCAGGACAGAAGCTCCTTTGTTCCGGACCTTGCCCTCTCTCCATGAGGCTAGTAATTCGTATTAATATCTTTTGTAATAAATCAGTAATCTCGTGGCGCCTGGGTGGCTCAGTTGGTTGAGTGTCCAACTTCGGCTCAGGTCATGATCTCGCGGTTCGTGGGTTCAAGCCCCGCATCCAGCTCTGTGCTGACAGCTCAGAGCCTGGAGCCTGCTTCAGATTCTGTGTCTCCCTTTCTCTTTGCCCCTCCCCCACTTACGCTCTGTCTCTCTCTCTCTCAAAAGTAAGCATTTAAAAATTAAAAAAAAAAAAGGTAAGATTAGCTATGGAGTAGGGGGTAAAAGACAAAGCAAAGTCAAAATTGCACTTAACGCCAAGAACAGTTATGAAGAAGTAACAATGCAATACGGTATTCTGGGGTGTTCTGTGTTTGGGCGCACACTGTGATGAGGTAGGTGCTACTGACATCCCTATCTCTGAGGAAACTAGCTTGCCCCTCTTTACTACCCTATCACCTTAGTGAGTGAGCCTCTCCTAACAGTCCCTAAAACAATCCTAGGAGGTAACTACTTTGATTGCCCTGATATTACGGCTGAGGGACAGAGATACTAAGTAATTTGCCCAAGGGCCCACAACGAGTAGGTGCAGTTCTACCAGGTAGAGTGGATATATACCCCCTTGTGTACTTGGAGAGCCACCATAAAAAAGAAAGAGAAAATACCTTTTCTGACCACAGTTTCCTACTCTTGGTTTTTTGTTTGCTTTTGGTGGGCTATTCAGGATCTCAGAGTTTCAGGTCTCAAAAATGCAGGAGCAAATGGTTAGGAACAGACCCTGGGATCCAATCTTAATTTCATTAATCATCCGGGAACTGTATCCAACAATTTCTTCACACGGAGGTTTGGTTTTTTGTGGGTTTTGTTGTTTGTATTTTGGGGTGTTTTCGGGAGGAGGGGAGTTTTGGTTTTGTTTTTGGTTTTTAAACAGCCAAACGGTGCATTTCCTATTTGAGGTCTGTCTTTCCGGTAGTTCCGTTAGTATATTTTGCAACTAGTCTAGAAAAATAAAAGTACAGCAGATGTATAAATTCCCCTTCATCCGTAACTCAGATTTTATTCACATAGTAGGTGGAAAAACCTCTCTCAAATCCCAAAGATGAGCCATTTGGTATTAAATTCAGTGTTAGCCCAGAAAGTTCTTTGATTATTAGGTGATGGTTTATGTACATTTTAAGTGAGGGTAGTCTAGCTCTCCCCTTTTGGAATATCACAATAAACAAATGCTTTATTTTAGCCTCTGGTTGAATCTTGGATTTCTTTTTCTTTTTTTTTAAGCTCTCACTTGTTCAACATCCAGTGCTTATATTCTGTGTAGTACGTATCTATTTTGTACATCTCTATAATTCAGAACTGTGGTTCTCAAATTTTAGAGTGTGTAAGAATTGCCTATATAGCTTGATAAATGTCTAGATCCTGAGGCCCATTCCATGAGAGGAAATGCACTAGTCTGGAGTGGGGTCTATAATTTTCATTTTTTGCCAAATAATCTTAAATGATTAAATGATTCTGATTCAGGCGGACCGCACTGACTACACTTAAAGAAACCCTTGAGTTAGGAGGAAAGGAACATTCTTTTCTATCTATGTTATTAATGTACCAGTCACTTTTATATGTATTTTTACATTTTGATGTTCGAAATATTGTGAGGTTTTATTTCCTGGTTTTACATGGATCTATTATCCCACAAAGTTGTTTTGAGTTTCCAAGATAACGTAGCCTTAACCACAGTCAGCAGGCTGACTCCCAGGCCAAGAGGGCTCTTGCTCTTACTCTTTCTGCTTCAGCAAGGTATCTCTCAGAAGAGATGATTAAGATTGCATAATGGGGAAGTGTGACAGTGACATGAACAGTGTGCTCTGTAATGTGTTTGATAACTGCTAAAGCCACTGAGATGTTAGAATATCTAAAGCATATCCATAATCACAGAGCATCTGGAAAAGACAGGTGTGCATTTGTTTCTCGTTGAAAAATATATATACCTAAACTTTTCTAACTGAAATAGGCCCCAAAGATGAGTTATTTTCTTTACTGAGGAAACTGTGCCCATAAAGATAAAATTACCTGACATAATGGGAAAAACCTAGGCTAGAACCAAAATTTCCTGATTTTACTCTCTAGTATTCTTTCAGATTTATAGTAATGGTAAGGATTAAGGGTGGCTGCAAACCACATGCTGCCAGAGAATTATCCAAAGGATTGGTCAGTCAATGGTTGGGAGTGATGACTCTTTGTGACTATAGTCAGCATTTGAAAGTTTGTAAGGAGGCATAATAATTAGAGGTGATCTGGTATTTTATTTTTTTATTTTTAAATATTTATTCATGTTTATTTTGAGAGAGAGAGAGAGAGAGCACATGGTGGGGAGCAGGAGGGGCAGAGAGAGAGGAAGAGATGGAGAAACCCAAGCAGGCTCTGCACTGTCGGCACAGAGCTAGACACAGGGCTCGAATCATGAGATCATGACCAGAGCCGAAATCAAGAGTAGGTCACTTAACCCACTGAGCCCCGCAGGTGCCCCTTTATTTATTTTTTAGTGTTTATTTTTGAGAGAGGGAGAGAGAGGGCAGGGGAGGGGCAGAGAGAGAGGGAGACAAGATCCTCTGTACTCTGCACTCTGCACTGACAGCAGAGAGCCCAGCCCAGTGCGGGGCTCAATCTCCTGAACCCTGAGATCATGACCTGAGGTGAAGTCAGACAGTTAACCAACTAAGCCACCCAGGTGCCCTTATAAGTTATGTTGTAAGAGTTCTGGTTCTGCCACTGAAAACCCAAAATGGCATTTTGGGATTTTGTAAATTTTAACAGAATGCTGAAATGTGGCCAGGAGCTTGGACTATGTGGAAGTCTTTTCTCACCTTACTTAGAACATGTAGAGGTAGAACAGTGAATACTGTAGGTTACAACTTTAGCCCAAATTGTATGCCATAGCACGGTAGAAAGTGTTTCAAGACAACTGCTCTGGTGGTAGCTAACAGCTAGACTTAGTTCCTCCTGGGCAGTGTAATGGGCAAGGACTTTAAAGACTTGGCAAGACGCTTGGATGACTTGACATTGGTTTGCCCCGAAGGTAGGCAATAGCCACGTGTGCCACCCAATAAAAATAGGTCCACTTTTCTTTCTAAGCCTCTCTCAAAACTGCAACTCCAGGAGCACCTGGGTGGCTCAGTCTCAGTTAAGCTTCTGACTTTTGATTTCAGCTCAGGTCATGATCACACGGTTCGTCAGGTCTGGCTCTGTGCTGAGAGTGCAGAGCCTGCTTAGGATCTTCTCCCTCTCTCTGTTCCTCTCCTGCTCACACTCTTTCAAAATAAATAAATAAACTTTTTTTTTTTATTAAAAAAAATTGCAACTGTTTCCTTATTGCAGTTTTCCAGGACTGCACCCAGAAAGCAAAATAGCTGACTTTGTGTTAAGAGACAGGGACACAAGGTAGGTGGATGAAAATGCCATGGTACAAATGATAGAGGTCAGAACCTGGATTCTAACTGCAGACTGCCACATGACCTTAGCTAGTCCATTAACCTTGAGTACCTCCATTTTCCGTCTGCAAAATGAGTAGCCATTCTTGTTTAACCCAGGCCCATCTTTCAAGTGCTGGAAGCACACTACATTATTGTAGCTTTGCAGAATAGCCTTCTAAGAACATGCCACAAAAGTAAATGAAGTAATTATTGGACCCAGACTTAGAATCAATCAACAAATATTTATTGAATGCCTAGAAGGTGTATTAGACTGCATGTAGCCTTAACCTAAGCTGTAACAATGCATCCTGTAGGCAAGATGTGAGTAGTTTTCTTCAGCCTCATTATTGATCACTCAGCATAATAAGAACTCACTGATGCCAGAAGGGAGGTGGATGGGGTGAGTGAAATAGGTGATGGGGATTTATGAGTACATTTGTTGTGATGAGCACCAGGTGTTGTGTGTGGGTGCTGAGTTGCCGAATTGTGCACCTGACACTGCTATTACACAGTATGGTAACTGAGTGGAATATAAGTAAAAACTTAAATAATAATAATAACTCACCGAGTTATAATAATGCTTTTACATATGTTATATGGTCTTTTTTTCCCTCAGTATTTCTTCCCATTCATTATTCCATTTGAATGACATCATAACCCCAAAGGAGAACAAGACATGTTATTTCTATGTTTCCCTGAGTTTTGGATGACACTGAAGCTCAAAGATCAAAGTAGTTCTTAGAAACGTAGGGTGATTTCGTCCCCCAGGGGACTTTTGGCAATGTCTGGAGACATTTTTAGTTGTCACAAGTGGGACAGTGCTACTGGCATTTGGTGAGTAAAGGTTAGGGGTACTGTTAAACATACTGCAATGGACAGAACAGCTCATACAACAATGAATTATTCAGCTTCAAATGTCATTAATGCCAAAATTGAGAAACTCTGACATAGGTGTTTTATCCAAAAGAATATAAAGCAATTGAGTTGCATGGACCAGAATCCAGATCTTAGACTCTGATGTGTTTTCTACTGTCCCGAAAACATTTGAGCATTAAAAACTGGAACCACATAAATTCAGGATTTGTTGTTGATGTTTTGAAAAGCTGTAAGTGAAAAGCGAGGTTTGTTTCTATCACTGAAGGTTTCCATGTATAGTATAGATTGTATAGTCCACTAAAATGTGGATCTATGAAGCACTTGCCATGTACCTCAGTCTGCTGTCCATGTCCTGCAGGGAGCTTAGCCTACTTTTGTTATATTTTTCTATTTATTGAGCAAACTACCAAATTTGAATCATTTATCCAAATACTGTTGAAATCTGGGCACAGCCCTTTAGCATTCTCTGTATGTACACAGTGCCTACTAATAACCTAAAGACCCATGGAAGTTTTATAGGAAATGTCACCATGACACTCAGCTGGAAGTTAGCAGAACCAAGCTTTGAATACCATCTGGCTCCAAACTCATGCTCTTAACACATTTCTGTAAGCTTAACTCTCATTGACAAAGGGTGGCATGGGACTTGGAAAGCTCTTACAACCCAGGATAGTCTTTGTAGAATATTCTTCAATTTTGCCCCTCAAACCATTTTATAACCCAGAAAATAGAAGGTTCTTCTGATCCTTCTAAAGCTTTAAGAGATGTCTTTCTGTTTTTTGGCAAATTAGAGGACCCATGATTCCATAAAGTTTTTTTTTTTCTTTTCTGTGAATACCTCACAGAAGAACTTCAGCGGAAAATATTAGGGAAGAGCAAATAAAGGCCAGTTACTCTACACAGCAGCAAAAGTACTCTATTAAAATATAAATCCAATCATATCCCTTCCCTGTTCATTACCCTCAAATAGCTGCCGCTTGCCCTTCGAATAAAATATAGTCTCCTTAAAATGACTCTGTTCTATCCATACTGACCTTGAATGCCCTTGATTCTTTTCTTGCCTCCGGGATGCTATTCCCTTACGTTTCTACCCAACTTCAGTAATTTATCAGTCTGAAGGTTACCTCCTTAGAGACAGCTTCTCTCTCTCTCCACCTGCCTCTCCCCCACTATCTGGTTCTTTTTCTTTTATTTTCTTCCACGGTACCATGTTTACTTCCTTCATTCCATTTATCATGATTTGTGATTATATATACTTGCACATATTTATTTGTTTACATACTTAATGAGGGCTTCCTCTTCCTAGAGTAAGCCCCACAAAGGCAAGAATCTTGTCTTTTTGCATCTGGCTCATTGGAGGTAGATACTGAAACCTACATGGATTTTTGTAAGAATTAAATACTTTTTGAATGAATGAATGTTTGTTGAATGTTCTCTCAGATGCAGTAGGGAGGTAGAAATCAGAAAGTTTACTTGTCCTTAAGGAACTTGCTGTGTAAAAATGGTATTTTTAATCACGTATTTTAAGAGCTGTAAGTCAAATTTTCCGTAAGAAAATTGCCAGGGAAATTCAGAAAAGAGAGATTTCTTTTCTCAAGATTCCAAGGAAAACCTAATGGAAGAGATGGCATATTAAATAATCCTATAAGAGTCTTTTCCTTCGGCATGCCACTTAAGATCCTGGTGTCGCCATGGGCCGCCTCCCTGCCCAGTGTTACGGGTATTGTAAGAACAAGCCTTATCCAAAGTCTCACTTCTGCAGAGGTGTCCCCGATGCCAAGATCCACATTTTTGACCTGGGGCGTAAAAAGGCAAAAGTGGATGAGTTCCCACTATGTGGCCACATGGTGTCAGATGAATACAAGCAGCTCTCCTCTGAAGCTCTGGAGGCCGCCCGTTTTTGTGCCAACAAGTACATAGTGAAAAGCTGTGGCAAAGATTGTTTTCACATACGGGTGCAACTCCACCCCTTCCATGTTGTCCTGTGCTGGTGCGGACAGGCTCCAAACAGGTATTTAGAGTGCCTTGGGAAAGCCCCAGGGCACAGTGGCCAGGGTCCACATTGGCCAAGTCATCATGTCCATCCGTACCAAGTTGCAGAACAAGGAGCATGTGATTGAGGCCCTGCGTAGGGCCAAGTTCAAGTTCCCTGGCCGCCAGAAGATCCACATTTCCAAGAAGTGGGGCTTTACTAGGTTTAATGTGGACGAGTTTGAAGACATGGTGGCTGAAAAGTGGCTCATCCCAGATGGTTGTGGGGTCAAATACATCCCTAATCGTGGCCTGTTGGACAAATGGCAGACTCTGCACTCATGAGAGCCTCAGCAGTGCCCTCCCCATTCATGCCCACCAATAAATCCTGCTTTCTGTCTAAAAAAAGTAAAAATAAAATCCTATAAGAATGAACTAGATTGTAAACTCAGAAGAGCAAGGGCCATGTTTTAACTTCACCCTAACTCTGACACATTTAGCTGCATGATAAATGTTGAATAAATAATGGATTTGCACATACTCAGGAATGGAGGAAGAGAGAAGAACACAAACTGAAAAGGCACACAGGTGTCAAGATGCTCAGTTTAATCAGGAAAAGTGAGTAGATCAGTTTCAGTGGAATATTTACAAAAAGGATTAGTTTAAAATAGGCTGGAAAGTAAGTCAGTAACAGATCTAAATTCCAGATAGTGAGCATAAAGTAAGCATCCCCAATATCAAGTTGGATATGAAAATACTTAGGTTTCTCTTTGCAGATAGTAGTTAGTCAGTTCAGGGGAGCGGAGCCTAAAATTCAATTATAGCCCCAGAAATACATGCAAATAGTACCTGGACTACAAATACTGGTTTAGTTTTGAGTGTTGGTTCTGTTATCAACATTATCACTCTCAAATAGCAAGAATCAGATTCCTGTGGAACATTTCTGTACTTAGTTTGTCTGGAAAGAGAGGGTTTCCTTTCTTATAATTCTAGAAGGGAGCAATACACTAGCCTGAGAAATTCCTGAGCATATTCAAACAGTTATTACAGAATTTGTATGTTACTGCAGAGCTCCGTGCGATGACCTCCATGAAATTGGTCATTCCAATTCTTAGTGACATTTCTATGACCCATAGATTAAAAGAGCATTCAAGTTTCAATTTCAGGTGGTCTGTATATAGTTGAAGAAATAGCTCCTGCATCTTTTTCCAGGCCTAACTGTCTGAGCTAGGCTTCTCTCCCTGGCTGGGCCAAGAAGGAAAAACATTCAAGAGGAGCTAATTAAATGTCTGCAGTTGATTAAGCTGAGAAGGAATTTTGGAGAAATACTCCATTCAGCTGTTTCTCCTACCTTTCTCAACACAATGACTGAAATAGGCAGAGATTTAAAAAATCATAACAACATGTCAGGGTATTTTGTGAGGCCTAGTCCAAGCTGGACTCTTAGGAAAGGTACAATGTGCTCTGAATGTTCAGAGGGCTTAGCAGGAGACCTTGGAAGATGAGGAGGGTTTGTTGCATTAGAGATTGTAAGGATGGACATTGCAGACTGAAGAAACAATGTGAACAAAGGTATCAGACAGAAAAGTGTGGGGTTTGTCCAATTAAAGCTTTGGGCTATTGGACTTGTTTGACTGGAACTCCAAGTATGTATAGGCAGAAAGGTAGGTTGAGGCCTTCATTTTAGAGATTGTCATCTCAGAACAAGGAAGTTAATAGACAAGGGAGAGGTTCGTAGGCAGTGGAATATTTTGAGCCATGCCTTAGATAGATGAATTTGTCATTGGTGTATCATAAGATGAACAGGGTAGGGAGTACTGTTAGGAAAACCCATGTTTGTAATAGAATCGCTGGTGGCAAAACCGGAAGCAGGCTGGGTGAATCTCCTAATGCCCTTGGGATTAGGAAAGGTGATCAAAACTATGACAATTAATGGATACAAAATTGTGACGCTGGGTAAATAGTAAGGCAGGTTTAACAGAGACTTAAGTCCTGGGCAGGGGGTGAGGACAGAAGTTCTAGCAAAGGCTCCTCCACAGGTTTCTAAAATAACATTGCTTGATTTCTCAGTGCCTCTGGTTCTGAGAAGAGAGATTGTGAGGATACAGTGTAGGAAGGAGACGCCATTGCTTCATACCATACCATTTGTTCTGGTTCCACACCATTACTCATTGGGTAGCTGCACAGAGTAAAAGTATTTTCAAGTTGATCTTATCTTACGGTTTGGTCTGTTTTCTCTACTGTCCTTTCCTAGAAAATGGCACTGACCCAGGTTTAGTGCCGTAGAGATTTGATTCATATAAAGGATCTGTATTTGGCATTTCAGACCACTGGAAGGTCAACTGCAGTGTATCCTCTTCCTTCCATTTTCAAAGCAGGTGTGAATTATGCTTACAGTCTCCTTATATTTGTCACCAAACATTTTATGAAAGTATCCATGAAAGCAAATTAGGCCAGAAAACGTAAGCATTAGATTCTCCCAAGCACTTTGTGGTTTCATACTCTAGGCTTCCTTGAACTGAATAAGTAGGACTAGATGAATTCATAATCCCCTTCCAACTCTTAAAAAGTTCAACTTTTCAGGGCGCCTGGGTGGCTCAGTACGTAAAGCTTCCAACTCTTGGTTTCAGCTCAGCTCATAATCTCACCCTTTATGGAAACCAGCCCCACGTCCTGCGCTCCCTGACCTTCCCCCATTTGCGTGCACATGCGTGCGTGCGCTGTCTCTCTCTCTCTCTCTCTCAAAAATAAATACACATTAAAAAAAGTTCAAGAGCACCTGAGTGGCTTAGTCCTTAGGCATTGGACTTTGGCTAAGATCATGATCTCGAGGTCCCTGAGGTCAGGCCCCGCACAGGGCTCTGGGCTAACAACGCAGAGCCTGCTTTGTATCCTTGTCTCGCTCTCTCTAAAATATACATTTAAAAAAGAAATAATGTTTAAAAAGTTCAACTTGTCTATGTTACTTCTATATCAACTACATTTTGCTACTTAATGTAGAACTATTGAATAATTTGTAAGCATATCCATCATATACTATTATATAGCATTTCAGAGTCACTAAAGTGGTAGAGAGAAAATTGAGGTCTGCCTAGTGTATCGTTAACAGATTAAGGAATTGATTTGCTTATCTTATGTCTAAGTTGCCAGAGAAGACGTGCACAGAAAAACAATTTATTTCAGGAAGCACTTACTACTATGTGCAGGATGTTAGAAAAATGCAGGAGATTCATGGGTAAATAAGACAGGGTCCTCATAGAACTTACAACCCAATAATAAGGATACAGGGATAGAAAAGCATTCTATTCTCCTGGAAACTGAACTGAAAAAATGTAGGATTAAGTTTTAGCTCTGGGTGTAATTTGATTAATCACAATTCAGTGTTTATACAGTTAAGGAAAATGAAGCTATAAAATATAAAATTACTTGCCCAATATAGTATTTATCACCTGTATCTCCTTTCACGTTTAAACTTGTTCTCTTGCCTTTATATTTTGCTTATATGGTAGTAGCCTGCTGCATTCAGGTTTGCCCACAAGGCATAGGTGATCTAGAGATGGGACAATGAGTATTTTAAAAATTAAGTTTGTCTTTAGCATGCTTTCTGTTGAAAATGATAGCCCTTTCTGCCAGTAAAGTTCTCCATGTAATCACATCCTCCCGGGATCTGGCCTGCCCTAGCCGGTTTCTTATCTCCCTTGCCGAGCCTGAGCAGCTTAATAAGGTGGACTGGAGATGTGGGAGGATGAAATTTATGATGGAAAGGGGTGACCTTGAACCAGTATCTGGAAACAAAGTGCTTGTCTTGCTTTGATTAGAATCAGATTACAAGTCTGCTATCTTTTCTGTGGATAGTTGGAATGAGATTTTCAGGACAGTTTGAGATTTCAGGATGACTGAGTTATTGTCCTTTTTATTAACATAGATAGGCAGGAACTTCTCAGTAAAAGAACTACTCTCACTAGCTGCTCTTTTATTTTTCTAAAAGCTTGGCAGTCCATGCCACATTTCTTGTTTGCCTGGATCACGGGCTACTCATAAATGAAGGCTTTTTAAGTTTTAAATGTAATTGTTTGAAGTTGTTTTCCCCTTTATGACTCTGGGAGTTGGTTACTTTTGGTGGAGCCCATCAGTCTGATATATGAGTAATTCAGCCATATAGACTCTGCTGTTATTTGAATATGTAAACTGCGTAGTTTGGTTTCTTTCCATGAAAAGCGCTTTCAGGGAGGGAATGGTGCACAGACAGTGAAGTAGTAGAGCTTACTATGCTAGATGGTGAAGAAAAAGAAAATAATACTGAAATCAGCAAACAATCACTACTTTAATTCTTTGCCAATTCTATCAACATCTTTGTCATATCAGCCTAGCCATTGCCATGAAGAAAAGAAAGTGAGAATTTGTTGTAGATGATCCCTTGGGAGTTATTTTTATTATGCAAAAAGGTTGAGACAACAGTAGCCTTTGTTTCATTGAAGATTTTTTAAAAGGAATAATATCTAAGTGTTTTTGTTTTTGTATTGGAAGTAGTAGTGAGGGTGGTGGGTTTTTGGCAATTATACTCCTGAGTTCTGATTGATCATTTATAAACTTTCAGTCGTAAGTGCCCTATTGAAATTTGGGGTTGATGGTTGGGTGGTCCAGAGCCAATGACCCATGAATACGTCTCTGGTGCAAAAGGTGATTTTGTTAAAGCATGGGGCTGGACCCATGGGCAGGAAGAGCTGCATTGGGGTTGCAATGGGTAACTCATGCCCTCAGGTTGGGAGAGGCATAGAGTAAGGGATAGAGGTCATAGGTCAGGGATAGAGTAAGTCGATAAGGAATTTTGGAAGCAAGGTTTCCAGGACCTTGAGGGGCTCCTGTTGCTAGGTAAACACCATTTATTACCATTTAATAAAACCTCAGTCATGAGACCCTTCAGATGCATATGGGGGGTGGGGCTGGGCTGTGGCATAAGCTTGGAGCAAGATTGCCAGCATGTATCCTGGGGCAGTTGAGATAAAGGAAGTAGACTCATAGGATCCTTGTCCTTGAGGTTGGGATGATGTTAAGCCAAGGTTCTCTTCTCCCCCCAGCAAAGTGTCATCCTTGAGGCAGCTGAGCTCCTAGAGGGAGGTCAAGGTCACTTTGCTGGTTCCATGGACTTGTCAGCCGGCTGTAGGCAGTAAGGGAATTTAACTTTTCATTTGCCTTAGTTTCCCACATTACCATGGCAAGCACTTAAACCCCTTTCCTTTGTTCTTGGGTAGCTTTCCCTCAGCCTGCCCCAAGCTCCCTCATCACCCTCATGTCCCATCACCTGCCAGAGTTAATCTGAGGGGAATTCTATGCGTATGTCTGTGATTTTAGGGTCTTTTACTTTTTTTTTTCTTACTGACCTGACCTATTTTCTCTCTACCTCTACTGCATAATTTTACCTACTGTTTTTAGTACTTTGATGTGGCAGAACTTCGTAAGTTTTTGCCAGTCCTGGCTGAGAACCTGTGTAAACCTATGATTTACTCAAGCCTTTTGTAAATAAAATTGGTAAAATTCAGTATCCTTATGATCACTGTACCTCAAGAAGGACACAGACCAACGAAAGGCAGCTAAAATATCCAAAGCGTTATGTGGTTATTGTGGTCATACAATTATGACTGATATTTCTGCTAGTCAATTTGGAGTACCAGAGTGAGGCCAGGGCCGAGGGGATGAATGGAACAATATAGCCTTCGAGAGGAAGGGTCTTCTATATGTTCATCGTATTATATTTCCCTCTCTCATTTACTGGGAGCTACTACTTTTTTCTCAGAACAAACCTTAGAAGGGTGCCTGGGTGTTGCAGTTGGTTAAGCGTCTGGCTCTTGTTTTAGCTCAGGTCAGGATTTCACGGTTTGTAAGAACAAGCTCCGTGCTGATAGCATGGAGCCTGCTTGGGATACTCTCTCTGCCCATCACCCACTCACATGTGCACATGCACTCTCTCTCTCTCTCTCTCTCTCTCTCTCTTAAAAATAAATAAACTTAAAAAAAAACTAGTATATTGGGTTGGAATGCCACGTGATGGAGGACACCTAGACCTGATTTTATTATTTCATTTTATCTCTTCTTTACTTCTACATCCCCTTAAAGGCCTCCCTCCCCAAAGGACAACACAAGTGTGGAATTCATAAAGTCATCAAGGGAATTTTAAAGTTCACCTATAGGGGCACTTGAAACAAGGCCTGAGCTGTTTCTCAGAATACCTGCTGACCCCACACAGGCCATCAAAAGGCAGGATTAGTCCAGTTTAACTGGTTGCTTGATCATGAGAACATAGTCCATAAGCATGAATCCCTGTTTATGGTAGCATAGTGTCTGTGACCTTGACTTTTCCTTATCTGTTCTTGCCGAAAGCTTAGAAGTCCTCAATAAAAATAATGACGTAGAAAGCAGAAGAGCAACTAGATAGATTTGTCTTTGTTTAATGGTTTTACACATCTAAAAAAGGAACATGACCTTTATCATTAAAAAAAAAACTTTATTTTCTTTATCAGGAAACACTGTAGGCCTTCTCTAAAAGAATTGTCTAAGTCTCCAGATTGTGTGTGTCTTAAGCTGGAGAAAAGGGACCATGTGGCAGATGTCTGACTACTTCTGTGTAGTCTTTTTGTGGGATCTAATCTCCATAGACCCTACGATTATTGTTTCTTATCCATCATTGTACAATACCAGGAAAATAAAAAAGAATTTGAGGTTTAGAATAAAGGAAAGTCAATGCTAAGACTCCGAATGGGCATCAGAATTTAGCCTTCTTGCCAATTTCCTAACTTCTGTTCATAAATTCACGTTTATTTTGCTGAAGATGCCAGACTTTGCAAAGAATCTGGCCCTCTAGGTACTTTACAGTGTGTCTGTTTTGGGAGGTAGGAGGTAGGCAGGAATAGAGAAAACTTCTTTCTTGATGATTCTCAGAAGTTGACTGAGAAAGAATTAGACCCTTGAATAGAGGGAAGCTTTAAAACCTATTTGTATAAATGCTGCACAATACTTACTAAGTAGGGGAAAGGATAAGACAGAACAAAATGCAAACCTATGTGGCATTCAGCATAGAACGGGCCATCTAATTTTCCATATCTGATAGTATTCAGGGCAATAGAAACAAGTTGGCATATGACTGACTTCAAGTACCCAACCTAAGATAAGATAGAAAGTGAATAGTGTAAAGCCTTCCTGAGAAATAAACTTAGCTACACTGTATGAACTAAGTTCTGTGGAGGCTTATGCTTTATTATTTTTTTCTATAGTCAGATCCTAGACCTTTCCCTTGTATTTCCTGAAAGATCCAGGGAGTTCTGTATGCTAGAAGGAACTATTTTCAACCAGAGCAATTCTGAACTATCCACCAGTGTCGATAGCCACTTTGTCTTCTTGGTTAGGAGACAGGATAAGCAGAAGGGCCTTAAACAAGGTCTTGGCTAGAATACTTTCTAGGAGAGAAGCAAACATAATATTTTGGTTATGTCTTCTCCCACAAGGTTTACTCATTGGACTTCCGCTTATCTAACATCTTTTATCCCCTCACATCCCATGGAATGATAACACTACCATTTGTCAGGTACTCTGCTAGGTGCTTTAAGCCCGTTATCTCATTTCACCCTCCCAGGAGCCCTCCATGTTCTACTGTCCAGGAACCAGCTACAGGGTGAGTTCCAGGTTGCACAACCAGGGCACCTTCAGAATTCTTTGACAGGTGTTTTCCAGCTGTGTAGTTGAGCTCATCACTCCATCATCTAAAATGAAGGTGCTTCTCCGCCATGGGTCCCCCTTGAATTCTGTTAGAGAAAACTAGTTCGCCTGAATTGGCAAAATAAACAAAAGTACCGTATTCCTAATTTTTCCATCTAGCTATAAACTCAACTTGGTAAATAATATTGGAGATGGATTTTATTGTAGATCGAAAGCTAGGAATCCTCAGTTTTTTTGTTGTTTTTCAGTTTTATCTTTGTGGTATATTCAGATTTTTTTTTTTTTTTTTGGTTAGTATTCTTCCTTATAAATAGTTTGTAAATTTGATGAAGGAGAAGGCTAAGGATAAGAAGAGAAGTGAATGATGGAGGTTTTTACAAATCAAGAAAATTGATTGCATAAAAACAATACAGCTACTCTGTAGACCTTGAACCCAGTTCTTAGAGACAATGAGATGGAGCTATATTAGAGAAAAGGTTCTTGGACAGCAGCAAGTAATTCCAAGTTGGCCGTGGAGTCGAGATGCTTGAATAAACCAAAGACAAAAGAGCACAGCTCAGGATTAAACCATTTTTTTCAGATTACAAATTGAAACAGCAAATTATATTGCTGGGCCACTGTTCTTTGATTTATTCTCACTCCAATACCCATTTTTATTCTGGAAGAAGCTGAGCTTGGATCATCTTAGATTAAAGTTATTGAAGGAAACAGACCTACACTAACCAACTGCCAGTTTACCTCCTGTAAGTAGAATTTCTCTTCTAAAGAAAAGGGGTTAGGTATGTTTGATTGCTATAGAAGATGAATTATCCAAATACATAGGGCACATCACTGAAAAGTCACGTAGGAAGAGAAAAGAATATAATTGCTTTTATTTTTTATGCTTTAGTAATTTCTAAGATACACATACATGTATGTGTGTGTGTGTGTGTGTGTGTGTGTGTGTGTGTATAATTTGAGTTTGGCATATTCCCATGGCATTCTTCCTGGAACAGACTTTTAGTGAGCCTAAGGGCTTGCCAGGATTGGTTTGAGTTTGTACCTGCAGTGTATGTTTATACATTAATCCACCAGATTTGTACTTTCCTATTCATACACTATTGGGCAAGCCTTGCATAGGATTCCATTTCAAGAAATCTATTGTCCACTCACAGTGAAAGGAAGTAGATTCTATTCCTGCTCTATTTCCTAGTATATTTGAAAGTGAAATTTATCCTACAAAGATGACACTTGAAAACAGGTGCATGCTTTGAAAGGCGTTCTTTAGATTTGGACAGATGAATTATTGGGCCAGTGATGTGTCTGAAGAGATTTGATGACATGTCTGCATTGAGCAGGTGTCTCTAACTGGTAATGAGGTACCTAAACAAGTAGGAACCTGTGGGTCTTAAAAAATGTTAATGGGAAGAATATGTGAATATATCAAGGGTACAAGTCCTAAGTAGTTTGTGGTTCTAAGATCTTTCTTTTTAAACTGCCCTTTACATGTCTTCTTATGCCCAAAATGAAAGATTACAACTGTTCGGTTTCCCTGTTTAGTTTTCATCATTGAGGCTCCTTGGGGAAAGACTATATGTCTGGTTCATCTCTGTATCTTATTTCCCTCAGTCTTTTACACCAGAAGACACTGCAAATAATCAATGACTGAATCAGTGGCCAAGATTCGGGTTGATGATGTGAAATGAAGTTATCCCTTTATGGTTTTCTTTTGCTGTAATCACTTTCCAAACTCTTATTTGAAGAGAACAAATTGTGACTTCTGCTTGAGTCTCTGTGGGGATGTGTTCTCAGTCTTCCTGGCTGGCAAAAGTCTTCTCATGCTTGTTTCGCTGCATTTGCTCAGCTCAAACAAAAACTATAATCTATCATCACTCAGATACCAGTGCTCTCTCCCTTCTACTGTGATTCTTTTATCTGAAAACTGCCGCCTACTTACATTTCTCCCATCATTGAAATTTTCTGGGTGCTGTTGTGTCGATTATTTTTGTGTGTCTTCTGTTTTTACTCGTACTATAAAAACTTTATGGACAAAGAGCCTATTATAAATATCCTTTATGTCCATGGTATTAATAAACCAGATTGCCAAGCTCTATAATTATAAAATAATATAGTGTCTGGCATGAAAGTTAACTTAAATTCAGAGTTGAACTTTGATTATCCCTGATGCTTTACCTTGTCCTTTGCTGGAAATACAAGCCTGTTTCTTCACCTTGCTGTAATAGAATCATGAGATGGGAGTTTGAAGAGGGGAAAATAGGTGGCTAAATATTTGTGCTTTTAAGTTAGACATACATAACTCCCTGAATCCTTATAGATTTCCTGTCTAAGGTATGCCTTTTCCCCACCTCCTAGTAATGCTGCCATATTACCGTTTATTTCCTTCATAGCACTAATCACATCGTCAAAATGTTCTGTTTACTTTCTTGTTTCTCTTCCCATGAGGTGCCCTGTTTGTCTTATTTACCAAATCACTAGCACTTAACTCAGAGTTTGGCACATAGTAGGAGCTTGATAAATATTTATTGATTGAATGAGAGGCACACTCAGGCTCATGAATTTCTAAAGCACTCTTTTCCTCCATAGACTGGAGTCGAGGGACACGTAAAGAGAATCCACCAACACCTCACTCTCAGCTTCCCACTCCCTACCCCCACCCCAGCTACAGGAGTTTTTGTTCCTTGGTTTATGTCCCAGATGGACTTTTGCAGTAAACCAGTGATGTGGCAGTAAAGACAAGGCTGAATATCCAGTTGTCTGGACTTAATTTAATATAGAATATTCAATTTATACCTTGTTTTCAGTGTTCTTAGCTTTAATCCTGAGCTAGGATTGAAATTGTATCTTCTCTGAGCACATTTCTTGCCTAGGGCAGTAATAGACCTTTTCTTCAAGTTTAAATTAGCTGAAGGCTGGTTGTCCTATACGTGAAAATGTCTTCTTAATATCTTGATAAAACACAGGCCATCCAATTAAGTGAATTATTTGAAGTACTTTTTTTTATCTACTGACATTTATGATTAGAAAGCCTTAGAGTAGTTAAATTGCATTAATGACATAAATTTGTCCATTATACAAATTGTCTGTTTCTTGCAACCCAAGGAAACTACTTTTCTTATTTAAATTTAAACATACTTTGAACATATCTATCAAAGGAACAATTCTTCAGAATAAGTGTTAGGTTTCTGAACCCCTAGGTGCAAATCCCTTGTGCCCCAATCCCCAAATGTAGTCTCTATTGGATGAAATCCACATAAACAAGTAGTTATCAAGAATCGAGATTTTAGGTGGCTCATTCGGTTAAGCGTCCAACTTTGACTCACATCATGATCTCATAGTTTGTGGGTTTGAGCCCCATATCTAGCTCTGTGCTGACAGCTCAGAAAGAGCTCTGTGTCTCTCTTTCTCTTTCTCTCTCAAAAAAAAAGTATATAAAAATAACAATTTTTAAAAATCAAGATTTTAATATCATGAAGTTAATATATATAATTCTTTTTCTTAAAAGAATCTTCTGCTGAGTCGCAACTTTACCTGCAAACGTGGACCACTCCCAGCACGCGGGGACAAGCCATATGGCTGACAACAGTACCACAGTCCCTTCTCACCACCACCACCACCCGACCACTTCGGCCCACCACTCTCATGGCGGGGGGATGGGCAGCATGATGATGGTGAGTACCTCAGGAGAGGCGGCCCTTTTGTGCCCACTTGGGTAACAGAAATAATCGAGTTTTAGGACTGGCAAGTTATAATCTTTAAAGGTCAATATACTGATGAGGAAAAGCTAAGACAGATTCAGATAAGACTAGTGATTTTCCCAAGATCACATGGCTGGTTAATTTCAGAGCCACATGAGAACCAGAATTTCTGGGGCTCTTGTGTGTTCCTTCCATTCAAAGTTGACCCTTTTCTGAATTAAGTCCTGGTATTCACGCTTTGTGTAGAAAAGAGAAAAGTACATTTATCATGATGAGCACTGAGTAATGTATAGAATTGCTGAATCACTATATTGTGTACTTGAAAGTAATATAAAATATAGTCTGTTGACTATACTGGAATTAAAATTAGAGAGAGAAGTTGGTGGTGGGGGCAAGGAAGGATACTTGTAGAGAGTGTGTCTATGGTGATAACGCTAAAATGGAGAGAACCTCCCATTCAGTGAATGTCTCTTAACCAGATCTGATACTTTAAAATGCTCTACACTTCTTTACCTGAAATCTCTAATTGACTTGTTTTGGTTTTCTGGTAGCCTATGACCTTCTACTTTGGCTTTAAGAATGTGGAACTATTGTTTTCTGGCTTGGTGATCAATACAGCCGGAGGTGAGTAAACCATCATCAGGTGGTATTCGAGAGTGACACATGAGAGGCAGTGACAAAGAATCTGGAAAGCCAGAACCTTTTTCTGCCATAATTACTGAATGGTTATGGTTATGATACATAAGCATCTTCCTATTAACTACCTAGAAGGGAAGGATACACAATGCTTATTTTGGTCCTATAGTAAACCTCCCTTAAATAACATGTTTTAGAGTTTCTGAAAAATAATTTAGATACCAGATAGGAGTCTTTGGCAATCCATTTCCTTTCATCCTTTTCCAGAGTGCTTCTTTATTTGATAAGTTATTGATCCTGGACATAAGACTATAGTCAAGTTAAAATGACATAAGGGGGTCCCTGGGTGTCTCAGTCCTTTGAGCATGACTCAGGTCATTATCTCAGTTTGTGGGTTCAAGCCCCACATCGGACTTTGTGCTGATAGCATGGAGCCTGCTTCGGATTCTCTGTCTCCCTCTCTCTCTCTCTCTCTCTCTCTCTCTCTCTCTGCTTCCCCCCCTTCCCCCCCCCCCATAAGTAAACATTTAAAAAAATGACATAAGCATTTTGCATAAACAGACCACAAAATAACCCTAGGAAGGACTATACTGGATCAATAGTTTTCTACCATTTTATATAGATTAATACGTAAAGCCCTAAATCACATAGCATTAGTATGTCAGAGATAGGACAGGGACCTAGACTTTCTAGACTTCCCTACTCCTGCGCTCTTTCTAGCACACCAAACCAGTCTACATTTCCTGATTCTTGGCATGGCTCAGCTTAGGGTCATTCCTACTTTGGGGATAACTAATACCCATTTCTGTGTGTCTGTAATGTTGAGTGGGCATGCCTTAAATTCAAATTGGTCAATCAAGCTCAATCGTCAGTTGGACTGCTTTCAGAAGGTATATCTTTGGAGCCACAAAATCAGTTTGGGGAAAAGGGAAAGCGTATAGTTCAGGTAGAGTAGTAAATCGACAGTTTGAGTACATTCATATCAACATTAACACTTCACAGTGTAAAAAGACATAGAACTGAAATGTCTGTTCAAGAAACAGTGCTTTATTGGGGCACCTGGCTGGCTCAGTCCATTAAGTACTGACTCTTGATTTTGGCTCAGGTGTTAACAACACCCTGTGCTCATCACAAGTGCACTTCTTAATCCCCATCACCTATTTCACCTATCCCCCCTCAACCCCTCCCCTCTGGTGACCATCAGTTTGTTCTCTATATAGTTAAGAGTCTGTTTTGGGGTGCCACAGTGGTGCAGTCGGTTAAGTGTCCGACTTTGGCTCAGCCCCGCATTGGGCTCTCTACTGTCAGCACAGAGCCCGCTTCAGATCCTCTGTCCTCCTCTTGTACTACCCCCCCATCTCAAAAATAAATAAACATTAAAAATATTTGTTCTTACAGTCTTTTTTTTTTTTAAGTTAATTTATTTTGAGTGTGGGGGAAAGAGAGAGAGAGAGAATGCACAAGTGGAGGAGGGGCATACAGAGAGAGGGAGAGAGAGAATCCCAAACAGGCTCCACACTGTCAGTGCAGAGTCCAACACGGGGCTTGAACTCATGACATCAGGCAGCCAGACCTAAAGGTTATTGTTGTTCAGATGATTTGGATCATAATCAGAAAATGTTCTTGAGTGGAGGCAGTGGTTTTCCCTAACACCATCTTTGCTACTCTCTTCTATCTATACAAGTAGAGAGGTATCAATATAATGTGTTCAGAAATTGAAACTAGCCCTTTATGTTGTCTCTCTGGCTTAGACAGCACGCCACCTAGTGATTTTGCACGTGTGACCATACCACCTTCTTTTCCTTCCCTACTTAGAAATGGCGGGAGCTTTCGTGGCTGTATTTTTACTGGCAATGTTTTATGAAGGACTCAAGATTGCCCGAGAGAGCCTGCTGCGCAAGTCACAAGTCAGCATCCGCTACAATTCCATGCCTGTCCCAGGACCAAATGGAACCATCCTTATGGAGACACACAAAACTGTTGGGTAAGAAGACTGAACAGATCCAGACGGAAGTTCTGGAGTGTTGCATTAGTTAAGCAGCAAAGCAGCTATTTTATTAGCAACAGCCCTGTTTTTGAGTTACTGGTGATTCTATATGACCTTGATTAGAACTGTCTCTGGAGGCTTGGGCTGTGGGTCATGAGCAGGCCAGAGGAGGAACGTTAGGAACCCTTCTGCAAGCACGAATACAAACATTCGTGAATCGTAAGGCTTGGTCACTGTGGAAGAAGGTAAGGAATCCATATTTTAAAATATTTGCCAAAATAATCATATGCAAATTAAAAGAAACTCAGGTCAGGGTATAGAAGAATGGATTCTTTTCTATAAAAAATTATATCTACCCAGTTCTAGTCTCATTTGGTTTACAATGTAAGACTGTATAGAAAACCTGTATTCTGTCAAAGAAAGTATTTGCATTACTATGGGTTTTCCCCCACAGATTGGCATATGCCTTTCGAGATTTTTGAGTTTTAATAGAAATGTAGGTCTTAAAACTAAATTGGAAGGGCACCTGGGTGTCTCCATTGGTTAAGCATCCGACTCTTGATTTCAACTCAGGTCATGATCTCACAGTTCATGAATTTGAACGCCGTATCAGGCTCTGTGCTGATGGCGCAGTGCCTTCTTGGGATTCTGGCTCTCCCTCTCTCTATGCGTCTCCCACACTCACGTGCACATGCTCTCTCTCTCTCTCTCTATGAAAATAAATTTTTAAAAAATCTTTAAAAAAAAAAATCTAAATTGGAATTCAAGGACTCTTATAGACCAATATGCTGCTTTCAAGTAAGCACAATATTATTGAGGCCCAAACATGTAGTGACTTACCTAAGGTGACAGAACTGGTAAGTGACAGAGGGGATAGCCACGCCTCCTGATTCCAGTAAATACTTTGTACTATACTACCCAACCCTCAGTTCTATTTTCATTTTTAGAGTGTGAACTTCGCAAAGGTGGAAGGCCTGAAAATGTTCAAATATATATGGGAGGGTTTAGGGCTTCCCTTTCAGGATCCAAGGTAGAGGTAAGTTAGGGGATGCGTTCTCCTACAGACCTATCACTGTATCTGGCCAGTGCTTATTAACCTGGCGGCCCTATCGTGTTTCACTCCAGGGACCATACACAACATACGTACACACAAGAAGCCACGAGTTACCAGGATGGCTGTGATGGAGTCCAGTTCAAGCTGAGCTCATGACCAGATCTGTTCCCCCTTTCTCTTGATCTGCAGAGATGCCCAAACACTCCTCAGGGTCCCTGATTGTTACGTTCCTCTTTATTCTCCAGGCAGCAGATGCTGAGCTTTCCCCACCTCCTGCAGACAGTGCTGCATATCATCCAAGTGGTCATCAGCTACTTCCTCATGCTCATCTTCATGACCTACAACGGGTACCTCTGCATTGCAGTAGCAGCGGGCGCCGGCACAGGGTACTTTCTCTTCAGCTGGAAGAAGGCGGTGGTGGTGGACATCACAGAGCATTGCCATTAACGTTCAGCTCCATGGTGCGGCCTTATCGATTGCAGTGGGAAGCAGTTCAAGACTGAAAGACATGATTCCTACTCCAATCTTCCCTTCTTGCTCCTTAATTCCTCTCTCTCTGTCTCTCTCTCGCTCAGACACACACACACACACACACACACACACACACACCTCTGCTCAGCAGAGGTTTAGCTTTTAGTCTCTGAGCTAAGGTGACAACCTCCCTGGCTTTTTTCAAAATGATCTGAGATTCCCTCAGACAAGATTTCCTCAGAATCTCTCCTCCCTCATCATTTTAGATCCAAGTTACATGTTCTTGTCCAAGCCAGGTAGCTTTTTATTGAAGAACTTGATCACCTGCTTCCTTTTTTAGTCTTCTGTTTTTATTTTGTTAACAGTATGTGAATTTGGTGGGTTTCTCCTGGGTCGGCGATGGAAAGAGATTCGCTTCAGCTAGGATTGGTGGGAGCTGAGGGAAATTCTTGCCCAACTAAACCCAGAACCCAAACTTAACACTTGAACGTGAGTTCCGGTCTTTGGATTCGATAAGTGTGAAATACATTGTGCCTTTCCCTAGGTGTGATGTGTTGCACCAAAATCTTTGTAGTGTGCAGAAGGGTGGTTTGAGACTAAATACGGGGCTGGGCTTGCAAAAGTGTACATTCTTAGGTGGCTGACTCATGAACTTGTGTTCCTACTTAAGGTTTTGATTACAGTGAACTTGTCAATCAAAAAAAAAAGATGACAATCAATTTGAGAAAATAGAAATAGATATTTTGAAATAAAACCATTGATACTTTACTTTGACTTGGTACCTTGGATTGTCACAACTGAATGAAGCAAGAGTTTGAATCATTTTCTTTTGTTATTGTTTTCATGTGTTGGCCTGTAAACCAGTGATTTTCAAACTTGAGCATGCATCAGAATCACCTGGAGGGCTCGTTAAAACACTAGTTTCTGGGCCTTAACCCAGAGCCCCCAAGTCAGCATTTCTAACAAGTCCCCAGGTGATGATTCTGCTGATGGTCAGGGGACCACACTTTGAAAATCTCTGCTTGAAACTAAGGAAGTGTCGCCTGGTGCAGTGAGCTGCCTGGTATTGGGCACAGGAATTTGAGTTGCTGGTGATAGGTAGTATGTCTAAGCTTAACTCGTGTATTAATGCTGCTGGTCAATACTTAATCATTCCACAAACATCTATTCAGCTCCAGCTGTGTGTATATCTGCCCAAGGGCTATAGCCAAAGTAACTTTTATCAGGATGTATGAAATCACTAGTCTTTATTTTTAAAGGTCTGTGGTTTCTTAGAAGTAGCTTAAAGATTGAGGAAGACCTTTGGTCTGCAGTATAATAATATCATCCAGTCATGGGTCAGAAGGGCAAAAGCCCAGCCCTCTCTTTGGAGAGGTTTAAGGTATGCTCTGCTGATGATCAGATTTTCCTCAGCCCCCCAACATCCATGTCCACACCAGGCAGGTCCTCATCTTCTCCATGACCATCTTCGTTACTCTTGGGGGTTTCGTTAGATCACATGTGGCCAAAACCTCTTTTTCTCAATGAAGAACCACATTGGATTTTTATTCTGTTCAGTTGTTAGTTTACACTGCAGTCTTAGTCCCAGTCCAAACTACCTGCATGAAGTGACTCTTCCTGTGCTAGTCTGTTAAACCTGCCCTCCTTGGTGCTAGACTCCAATCATGCCTCAGGGCAGAGGAGACAAAACACAACTATTCTGTTGGCCTCTGTTGTGGTTTTCAAGTTTGTACTTTCTCTGTGGGGGTCGTTAAATATTGGGGAGCAAGGAGTGTGTACTTATGGCTTTAAACCAAGAGAGGGTTATCAGCTTCCTGGATCAAGGGTAAAATCTAAAAACCAAGATTAAGTTTTCTGCTTTTCTCTCATTCCAACCCCTTGTAGTGCTGATATTTAGCAAGAACAGAGTGTGAATGACAGGTAGTGACAGAGTCCAACAGAAGGTGTAAATAGCCTGTTATTATCTCAGAAGCCAAGGAGTAATAAAACCATGAGAAAATAAGACTCAATATTTAATAGTGACCCTGGTGCTCTCTGGAAATCTGGGCATGAGCTGCTATAAAATATCCTTTTCAGAAACAGTACCTTATCTGTAAGGTAAGAAGAACCAGGGCCAGTTAAGACAAAGTGCTGTGAGTTTTAAACTCAACAGAGAAACATCAGTTTGGGATAGGTCTTCAGGTATTCAAGATCGAGTGTCATGAAAAACCTGAATTCCAGCAGTTCTTAGATTAGTTTGCCAAGAAACTAGTGAAGGAGAAAAAATTTAAACCTTAAATTCCATCTTTCTTGAGCTCTTGGATTGTGATCCAGTGATCTCATGGACTTTGATTTGTGTATCCCTGTTGAGGAATTTAGTGCCTGACTTCTTTGTTGCTTCCTTTTGGATCCAAATTTCTTTTCCTCCTTCCCTGTTCAACATCTCTTAGAAGCCTGTATCACCATTTCTTTGGCTTTTCTTTCCCTTCCTGTCTTTTCAGTCTTTAATCCCTCGTATCTAGTTTATTAGTCTTCCTAGCCCTCCTGAGGCAGTGGACATTGCTGTGCAGTGGATCCAGGTACCCACCACACGCTGTAAAACTGCAGAGACCCTTCAGCGCGCTTTGAGGAGAAATTGTCCTGCCAGAGTTTCTATAAAGCTGAGTCAAGGGCCACCTACTAGTACCTCCCGCAGTCCCAGAATCTTAGGTGCTGTCTCCAGTCTGTGTTGGAGGAACACTCAGCCCCTTGTTGTCCACGAACAGGGAATCCTCTGTGTCCAACAGTGAATTAAAAATTAAGGTCTCTTCACTACTTCTATGGTAGGGCTGTCTGGAATTCTATTTCAGACTGTGAGGCTCTGGGCTTGGGATCTAGCCACACGGAGTTTCTTACAAGGAGCTGGAAGGGGAGGGGGCAGGGGTTACACATTCATGTCCTTTAATTTTGATCCTGCTCTCTCCAGCTGCTTCTTTCGGAAGATATATCTAAAGATACAAAGTCTGCATTTGATATAATGCCTTAATCACTGAGTCTACAATTAATGTTGACCGTTTTAGAGTGTAAGCTCCTGGAGAGCAGTATTGCTGTAGCAGGAATGTTTTAACAGTGTCATATGTAAAAGAACAAAATAAATATTTTGATTTTTGCGATTCTATGCATGTCTTTCTGCCCAGAGTGATAGTAGAGTAAGTGGTCTTTTTTTCTTGGCCATTACCATCAGTTTTTAAGATGTCAGACTTAACACTTAAGTGTTATGATCCCTTTACGTTTTCATCCTCATCCTCCTCTCCTTAAAATGACAAGCTAATACATGCCAGAAGGTCGACATGACATTTCGCACAGGAGACAAGGTCTTCACCAAGCTGCAAATATCTCAGTATACCAAGGAGTCCTAAATTTAAAAGCTAACCCATCATATCCTAATCCCTTCTGTGTTTATGCTATTGGGCAAGAGGCCATGGTTGGGCCTCTGGGATCTTCACTACCAAGCCTTGAGGTGAACATTGACCCTGCCTATTCCTTAACACCAGAATGCTGCTGTTATCTGCCATTCCTACTCACTGGCCTCCCGAAGGTAGCTTACCATCCAGAACCATTCCTAGTCATCTCCATAGTGTACTATGAGGAGCGCGGTCTTTGGAGTCAAGCATACCTGGGTTTGAATCCTGGCTCCCCCACTTACTAGAGGTGTGACCTTGTGGCCTCTGGGTGGCTCAGTTGGTTAAGCATCCAACTTTGGCTCAGGTCATGATCTCACGGTTCATGGGTTTGAACTCCATATCGGGCTCTGTGCTGACAGCTCAGCTTGGAACCTTCCTCGGATTCTGTGTCTTCCTCTCTGCCCTCCCCTGCTCATACTCTCTCAAAATTAAATAAAGTTAAAAAAAAAAAGGGTGACCTTAGGCAAGTGATTTTAAAATCCCTAAACCTTAGTGTTCTCATTTATAAAAAGGCAATAATAGTACCATTCTCAACTTAGCAATATGTATAAAGCATTTAGCACTTAATAGGCAACCAAACGATAGTATATTTTTGGTGATTTTTATGCCCACTTTCAGGAACTGAAAGGTAAGCTCTTCTGGATGAGGTTAGTATCTCTTCACAAGCACCTGACCGTCTTCTAGACATGGACACTAGGACCTAAGGAATAACAATTGGTACATGGGATTTCAGTTGTGTCTAAAAGGATTTATGCTGCAATAAGCCCTTATGTACTCATCTGGTAAATGTCTCCTCTATACATAAAATTGCATGGAAATTTCCTGAGAATTGGAATGGCATCCTCACTTTGCCCCTGATAGCCTCACATTCTAGACCCAGCAGGGAGAGACTAGGAGAGCAGTGTAACAGTAAAGTTCAGAAATATGGGTTCAGAAATCCGTATGCTTGGGTTCAAATCTCAGCTCTATCCCTTAATAGCTGAGCATTAGTTTCCCTTTTTGTAAAATTAGGATCTAGGACTCCCAAAGGAGTTAAGGATTAAATGAGATAATCTGCATAAAGCACTCAGTACAGTGTCTACATATACATCCCTCCGAGTATTGGCTAACTAGGAGGAAAGAAGAAATTAAGGAGGCTCAATGTTTTCATGCTTCTGTGCCTATTCATGCTGCGAAGTTAGTGACAGCTTAAGGCAGAGGCTAGTTTCTCCCCTCCCCCCCACCCTTTGTTTTTGCTCTTCTATCCTGGCCTTTGCAGGCTTCAAGGGAATGTACTCAATTTCCCTATTTGGAGGGACTCTTGCTGTGTCTTTAAGACCATAACAGAATTGAAGATCCTTTATCAAACTGGAAGAATAAAGGTTTTGGAAGAACAGTTGGAGGAAGAGAAACCATATATCCTTTTCTATCACTGCCTCTCCCATATATATTTTTTTAATGTTTTTGAGGGTGCACAAGCGGGGGAGGGGCCGAGAGGGGGACAGGATCCCAAGCAGGCTCTGTGCTGACAGCAGCAAGCCCAATGTGGGACTTGAATTCATGAACTGTGAAATCATGACCTGAGCCAAAGTTGTACACTCAACTGACTGAGCCAGCCAGGTGCCCCGCCTCCCCATTTTCTTATTACCCAGCCTTAAACTACCATAGAACGAGTGGGTAAAATCTGGCTAAAGGGTCTATTCAGAACTGATGATTCCAGGGGCACCTGGGTGTCTCAGTCAGTTGGGCGTCTGACTCTTGATTTCAGCTCAGATCATGACCTCACACCTTGTGAGTTTGAGCCTCACATCAGGTTCTGTACTGACAATGAGTCTGCTTGGAATTCTCTCTTTCAGCTCCTCCCCTGCTCAAGTGTGTGCATGCATGCACAGTCTCAAAATAAGTAAATAAAATTAAAAACATGATTCTCAAGGTTCCTTCTAACACAGTTGACAATTCACTGTAATTGAATTAAACAGTGAAAACAATAGTTTGATTTTTTTTTTTAGTTTTTTTTTTTTTTTTAGTAATCTCTACACCCAATGTGGGGCTTGAACTCACAACCCAGAGATGAGAGCCACATGCTCCTGACTGAGCCAGCCAGGCACCACCCCACCACCCCCCATTCTAAATTACCCTCTCAGATTGGCTCCTGGTGGGAAAAATTCTTAGGCAAGTTGGAAAAGGAAGGCAAACTAGAATGATGGGAATGTTGTTTGCATTCCTATTACCATGTTTCCCTCCACTGCTCTTCCCCCCAGATTACACCCAAACTAGCTACAAAGCCATTCTGTAAACAGATTCTGGAAACCCACAGCTTGATCACATTTACATGTCACTAGAACCTAATCTCCTTAAGGGCAGAGATCTTCAATTCTGTTCACTGATGTTACTAAATGACTAAAATGGTACCTGGCACATAGCAGAAATTCAATAAACACTTGCTGAAGAGAGAGGTTGAAGGAGTCTGCGACAGGGTCACCCGGAAGTGTCCTGTGCTTAGACGCTCAATAAAGGTGGGAAGAATGGTTACCTCTTGGAGCAATTACCTTTTAAAGTCTTGGGGTGAAACAGTACTATTCTTATACTTCATTGAGGGTGTTGCACACTTTTCCAAAAATAGATTTATTTTTAAAAACAAAAGACAAGTTTTATAGAGTCAAATTTTCCAGAGATAAACTAGAGTTTGGATTTCCACTTGGAGGGAAAGGTAAGCATCAGTTATCTCCTGCAGAAGTATTTCTCTGCAGGAGGTAAAACATTCTGCTTGATTTCCAGCACTCAGTCTCTGTATCTTATTTGTACTTCTGCCATCATTTTACTCCATTCCAGGGCTCTGGCATGAAAGATAATCTGCCTCTAAAATTCAAAACTTCCAAATTGAGATGAACGATTGTTGGGCTTGGGTTGGGGTTTATAACCAATTCGATCATTAATCATTTGTTCCCGGCTCTTGGGGTCATTGCCGAGCCCAATGGCACCTTCTCCATCACTGATTCCTACGACATCCACTTCTTCCTTTTGTTTCTTACGGTTCTGAAAGTATAAAAGTTTTAGGATTTAGGCATCATTCTTTCCATCACCAAACATCTATTTAGCACCTACCATGCACTAGGCATAGGGTAAAGGCTAGGGTAGGGTCTGTGGAATAATAAGCTGAAATCCTAAGTTTAAATAGATAATAAGGGAATAAGGAGGATACAGGGATATAGTGAGAAAAGATATAACCCCTACCCTCTAGGATGTCACAGGCTAACCGGGAAACAGGTAAACAGACAGTGACAACACAGGGTGATCGTGGCTATGACAGAGGAAAAGTCCAGGCTACCAAAGAGACACAAAGAAGGGAGGAATTGGGCGTGCTGTGGTAGAGCTTCAGAGCAGGAAGCTGCAATTAGAAAGATAAATAATAATGAGAAGATGAAAGTTAGCTAAACCTACTGTGGCCATCATTTCAAAACACATGTCTATCACACCATCATGCTCTACATCTTAAACTTACATGGTGAGGTATGTCAGTCATTCCTCACTAAAACTAGAAAAAAAGTTAAATAAGAGTTGGCAGACAAGTGGGAGAGAAGAGTGTTTCAGTAAATGTATTATTCAAGAGAAGAGATGGATAAATTAAGTGGTAAAGCAATAACCACCAGAAATTAACAGCTACCGCAATACCATGAGATTAAATGTAACACAGGAATACAAGGTTTTGTGTATCTTATCAAAAGGCCTGAGTTTTGAGGTTTCATTTTGTTTTCAGGTAAGAGGTTTGGCTCTTACATCACAAGTGACTACAGAATTCAAGTCCATGTCTTAGTTTGGTCACTTTTTTTATTTTCTAAGATTTTATTTTTAACTAATCCCTACACCCAATGTGGGGCTTGAACTCAGAACCCCGAGATCAAGAGTTGCATGCTCCACGGACTGAGCCAGGCAGGCGCCCCTCAGTTTGATCATTTTTAATGACAGACTAACATTCATCCATAACTACTACTACCTGACTATAAAGATGGTATTAGATAATTACATTCCCTGAGAGAATGAATGTTTTTTTTTAAATAAATGTTTTATTTAATTTTGAGAGAGAGACAGAGTGCAAGCAGGGGAGGAGCACAAAGAGAGGGAGACACAGAATCCGAAGCATGCTCCAGGCTCTGAGCTGTCAGCACTGAGCCTGACGCAGGGCTCAAACCCACAAACCGCGAGATCATGACCTGAGCCGAAGTCAGACGCCCAACTGACTGAGCCACCCAGGCGCCCCTGAACAAATGTTTTATCCCGCGTTCCTTAGGAGAATGGCTTGACTACTCTAATCACTGGAATCCCCACCATTCTTCACCACTTACTAATGAACTCTGCACTTAAATGCCAATGTCACAAAAGTATACCAAATAAAGTATTACTTTATACGTATATATGCATGTGTATATATAAAATGACCTTTCTGAGTTACTCTCTAGGTAGTCTACATTACCAGTAAGTAACATTACAAAGTCTTCCCCAAATACCTTAGTGAAAACAGGTTAAAAGGCAAAGGATACTATCATTTTATAAGCCATGAGAAACTGAGAATGTCCAAATGGGATGAAATCATTTAAAAGGCTTCCCCTTATGAATAACTGCTGACTGCTTCGGAATCCAGAGTCATCAAAATGTAATTAAACTAATTTCAGTAACAAATGAAATGCCAGTTTCTACTGGTTTCATTTAGGTTGTTTAGTTTAGTTTAGGGCAAAACTATTCCTCCCTAAGTTGCTCTATAACAGGTCAAACTCACTGGATAATTGCCTTTAGTGAGTAGCTCATGAACTCAATAGTGAGCTGATTCTGCAGAGTCAAAGTTCAGCATGCCAACACTTTATGAGACTCATTACAGCTGAAGTTTAAACCATACTGAAAGGGCATTTCAGGGAAAGAGAACCGAGTGTGCAGAGGTACCGAGATTAAAGATAACTTGTCAGTGGAAGATAAAAGTGGAGAGATGAGCAAGGACTGTGCCACAAAGGGCCTTGTATACCATCCCAAGAAGTCGACTTCATTCTGAGGGTTACTAAAGAACTTAGGTCTTATTAATGGACATTGAATACTGGGGGATAAGCTACACTTAAAAATACATACTGAGGGGCACCTGGGTGGCCCAGTCAGTTAACTGTCTGACTCTTGACCTCAACTCAGGTCTTGATCTCAGGGTCATGAGTTTAAGCCCCACGTGGAGCCCACTTATAAAAACAAAAGAGAACATACTGAGCTCCTACCATGATACCAGACGCTGGGAACCCAACAGTGAAGCAGACAGACATAATTTCTACAATCAAGGCTCCTAATGTAAAGGCTTTTACAACAAACAAACAAATCCCTGTAAATTACAATAAATGCTATAAAATAAAAGAATAAAATGCTTTGAGAGACCCTAACGAGCTGGTGAGAGCATGGATGGGAATGACACCCCTAACTTGGGACAGGTCAGAAGCAGCATCTCAGACTGAGAAAGTGACATTTAAACAGACATGAAGAAAGGGGGAGAGGAAAATAACATGTGCAAAGGCCACAAGTGATAAACAGCTTGGCGTATTCAAGGAAATGGAAGAAAGCCAGTGTGCCTGCAGTACAGAGGCCAAAGCAAAGAATGGCAGGAGGTAAAGCACGAGGGACCAGAACTTACCAAATCTTTTTTTTTAATTTTTTAATGTTTTTTATTTATTTTGGAGACAGAGAGAGAGAGCGCGAGCAGGGGAGGGTCAGAGAGAGAGGGAGATACAGAATCTGAAGACAGGCTCCAGGCTCTGAGCTAGCTGTCAGCACAGAGGCTGACTCGGGGCTCAAACCCACAAACTGTGAGATCATGACCGGAGTCGAAGCTGGACATTCAACCCACTGAGCCACCCAGGCGCCCCCAGAACATACCAAATCTTGTAGGCCATGGTAAGGAACTGAGATTTTATTCTATGTGCAGGAAACCATGAGTAGTTTTAAGCAGGGGAATGAGATGATCTGAACACTTTTAAAGATCAGTCTAGAAACCTGGTGGAGAATGGATTAACAAGGTAAAAATGGAAATATGAAAGACCACTTAAGACGCAACTGAGATTGTACATAGAGAGACAGATGATGGTTACTTGGACTGGGGTTGTAACCGCGGAAATGCACAGGGTACAAATAAAGGGTAAGGAAAAGCTAGAACTCGGGAGTGATTCCTAGGTTTCTGCCTCGAGCAACGACATAGATACTCACAAGGGAACACCGAGGTGGAACCGGCTTGACGGAAAAAGCAAGGGGTTTTTCGTTTTAACATGTTAAGTTCAGTAGGCTGAATGGTGACTTCCAAAGCTCTTAGGTCCTAATCCCCGAACCTTAAATGTTGCCTTATATGGGAAAAGGGTCTTTGCAGATGTGATAAGGATCTTAAAATGAAGACATTATCCTGAATTATCTGAGTGGGCCCTAAATGCCATCACATATATCCTTGGAAAAGAGGGCAAAGGGAGATTTCACAGAACAAGAGAAAGCAATGTAATCATGGACGCAGAGATTGGAGAGATGAGGCCACAAGTCAAGGAAGGCCAGTGGCTACCAGAAACTGAGTCAAGGAACGGATTCTCCTCCAGAGCCTCTGGAGGTAGCGTGGTCCTGCTGACACCTTGCTGTGGGACCAGTGATACTGATTTCAGGTTTCTGGCCCACAGAATGGTAACAGAATAGATTTCTGTTGTTTTAAACCACCAATTTTGTGGTAATTTGTTACAGCAAGCCATAGGCAACTAACACATTAAGTCTGAGATGCCTGTAAAGCATCCAAATAGAGGTTTCAAATAAGCTGTTGGTAAAGGGGTCTGGAGTTCAAAAGTTAGAGCTATTATTTTAAATATCCCTAAGGGTTCGAGAGTTGTATTCTTACCTCCAGGTCCTTTCGAATGCTCTCAAACTCCTCAATGTCATCAAGCTTCAGCTCCAGGCGGGTTGGTTTTCGCCGCAGCATACTGAGATGAACCCCAAGGGCCAGACCCAGTGAACTGTCGGCTGTTAGAAATAGCAGAGGAGGAAAAACTGGAGGGGAAAAACCTCAGCTACAAATACAAGATCAATGTGTCAGCATGCATGCTAAATGAATGGTGATAAAAAGGGCTCATTTGGGTTCATACAGAGACTTCGAAGTCATTAGATGTATGATTATTACATGATGGAGATCTGTAACTCTGCAATTACAACAAAATAGTTTTCAAGAAAAAAGAGCAAGCTGCCTATAAAAGAGAATTCTAGGCAATAATCAGTTTCATCTTATGTCCCAATCACATTTAAAGAAATATTCCACCTCAGAGAATAAAGTTAAAATATCACATCTTAAAAATAAATAAATTAAATAAATAATCACATCTTAATTCGGTATCGTTAGTGAGAGAGTATGCAAGCCGTTAAATCTGATCAGCTCTGCATGAGAGCTGTAAGAGATTTGTGATCACTGCTGAATACTGAAATCGGTTTACTAAATCTTAGGAAAACTCCATATAACTCACAATTCACGGGGCTATCCTCTGGGTCTAAATAGGTCCTCAGTGGATAGGTCATTCATCAAACAGACACTTCCTGTGCTCCAGCTACAGAGTTAAAAGGCATAGTCGCAGTCTGTGGGGAAGACAAACACGTAAACAGAAAATTGCGACACACTCTAATAAGAAGATGATAATACAATGGCACCACACAGCCACCCAACCCGATCTGGGTAGAGCGTGGGGGCAGACAGGAACGTGGAAGACTTCCTGGAGGAGATCTCTAGGCTGACTTGTGAAGGGCAGGCAGAGAAAGGAGAGTAAGGAAGGGCATTCCAGGCAGAGAGAACCAAGTATGCAAAGAGGCTCAAAAGAACACTCTTGAGTCTGAAAACCCAAGGTAACGTTTAGGCTAATGAAAAACTATTTTTTTAAAGATACGGAAACTCCCCAACTTAAAACCTGTTGCGGGCATCTTTATATTCTCCATTGCAGCAAGCAGAGTGATTCAATAATAACCAGTCAGTAAATGTGTTGAGTAAATTAAGACATCCAAGTTAGGGGAAATGAACTTTTCTTGGGCACTGTGCTATGCTTTTCCATTCCCCTTCCTTAGGTTTTTATTTTAACACAGAAACCCTCTGAAGCTGACAAAATTACCTCTATTTTAAAAATGAAGTTGAAGCCGTTCAGTTTGGTTAATAAATGTGAGCCTCCTATAAAAACTACATGGGTCACATGGTGAGGATTAAATGAGAATGATGTAAGTGAAAGCTCCTTTAAAGTACCTACAATTACAGGGTCGTCTGTCTGGCTCAGTCGGTAGCGCACAGTACTCTTAATCTCAGGGTCATGAGTTCAAACCCCATGTTGGGCGTGGAGCTTACTTTCAAAAAAACATGTACAGGTATAAATTATTAGTACATCTATCTAGGATGTAGCTAGAGACTCTGAGGTATACAAAGGAAGAAACGCAACCTCCCGGGAAGCTTGGGAACCGGCTGGCACATTACGTTTCAAATTGCTTTGTATTAAATCAAACACTACCTTGAATCCAATGTAAACAAATGGTAGAGGAAGTCAAAGTTCCAAGGGGGAATAAGGGAGGAAAGAATATTTAAAAGGGGGGGGGGGGAAACCCCTGCTGTAGGTTTTCCTCACTTTTCTGCAAACTGTGAAAAGCTCGCCACTAGGAGGCAGTATAGAGTAATGGGCAAAAGTGCTCCCTGAGGAGGCCAAAGGGCAGAAGACGTGATTCTAACCCCACAAGCCACCGATCTTGGACAATTAGTTTCATCTTTCACTGGCCCTTAGTTTCCTCAAGTTTCTGTAGTCTGTTGTTGTACAGATTGAACGACGTAATGCACAGAAAGTTCCTGGAACATGACTTGGCATTTAGTAAACACTCAGTAAACAATAGCTATTATTATTGTAATTGCCCGGGGGGGGGGGCTGTCCAGGTCGAGAAACACCAATATTTTAAGCACCTCCACCCGACACGGGGTCAAAACCTTTGCCTTGCCCATCTCCGATGTCCCAGCACCCAGCGGAACACAGGGCCAATGCAGAGTTGCCTGGGCTCAGTTTACCCGACGCCTGCATGGGCATCATCTCACTCTGAGTCAGATACAAAGACCGGGCTGAAGACAAACTTCAACAAAAGCAGGCCGTGCCTCCTCCTCCGGGCCTTTATTTTTACTTTGGCGCTAGAGGGCTTTTCGAGCCTAATCCGTCGCCACTGCCCAAATACACCAAAAATTCACCCAGCTCCAAGGAAGGCCCTGGGACAACGTCCCCACAACGGAGAACAGCGTTCAGTCCGCAGCTCCCGAGCTGCACTCAAAGTCCAGGGAGAGGGTTTCCATGGCAACATGGCCCTACTAAGGGCCGAGAGCGACAACAGGCCTCGGAAGCCCTCCATTTGCTACCCGAGCTCGGCCCAGGGCCGCGCGACTCGACCTACCTACCTTTTTTCAACCCAGCTCAGCCTCTTCCCGGAACCCCGGCGCCCACCGCGAATCTTCTGCTAAGCTCACTGGACTACGCTTCCCAGACTGCTCTGGGCCTCCCTCCTTCAGAACCTCGTCCTCCGCCCGCTTTCCTCAAAGGCTCTTCGGTTGGCTCCACGACTCTTGCCTACTACGATTCCCATCATGCCACACGTCACGCAGGACTCTGCGTTGGCCCTAGACCCACTTCCGGTCGGTGACGTACTTCCGCATTGCTGGGCGCGGGGTGGATGGTCTGAAACGTACATCTCGGCTTTCGCTGGGGTTTCGTTGCTCCAGAGCTCAGCATGGCTTCCTCACGAGCCTCCTCCACGGTACGGACCTCAGTTCTTTCTGGCGAGGAGCGCGAAGGGGGCTGGGAGGGTGTCCCTGCGGGTTGGGGCCGCTCGGGAACGGGCTAAGGCGGTGGAGGACTGGGGTGAAAGGCTGCGAGACTCGATCCTGTCTTAGCGGAGCAGCGTTTTCCCGATCTCTAAGTGCTTGCCTGTGTTGTAGTTCATTTGCATCTCTCCCTACAGCCCCTAATGGTAAATACCTATTCCGAGTGGTCCAAAAACGGAGCTCTGAAAAGGAGTAGTGTCGTGGCCCGGATTTATGTCTGTCTCAGACTTCTTAATTGCAGTAAGGCCTTCAAATTTCATGTCTGTTGCCTGGCGACTGAAAACGTTTGAAACGTGAAATAAAACCCAAGAAGAGATTGCAACCGATTGATGTAAACGTGTACCAAAGCAAACCTTTGATAGAAAAATTACCAAGAGTAATTCACTAGTTTTTCCAGCCTCTTCCTGTCTGCAAAACTTAAGTGATTAAGAGATCCTCCCCACCTTCCCCTAATCAGTGAAGATAGCCTAACTGGTGTCCAACATGTCCTTTGGGGAGGAAGTGGGATTGAAGCTCAGGATGCGCTCCATCGTTCGGGGAAGCCTCGTAAGTTGCTGAGATTGACCAGGTCTCTGATTTAGCAGGCAACCAAAACTAAGGCACCTGATGACTTAGTTGCTCCTGTTGTGAAGAAACCACACATCTATTACGGAAGTTTGGAAGAGAAGGAGAGGGAGCGTCTGGCCAAAGGAGAGTCTGGGATTTTGGGAAAAGAAGGACTTAAAGCTGGAATTGAAGCAGGAAATATTAACATAACCTCTGGTAAGAAGCAAATTGTGAGTCCCTCTTTATCTTTGTTTTATAACGTCAAAAAATTATATTTAAATTTGCGTCTTGGTAAGTCCATCCTTTGCCTACCCCAGTTAGCAACATCCAGAGAGACTTTTTCTTAAAACCTCTTATAAATCTTTTTTCTTCCGTTCAGTTATTAGTAATGTTACCAGGAATTTACTCAATGTGTATTTGAAGTTTATTTATTCATTTTGAGCGAGCGAGAGAGAGACCTCGAGTGGGTGGGGCAGAGAGAGAATCCCAAGCAAGCTCCACACTATCAGCACAGAGCCCGACATGGGGCTCGAACCCACGAACCTAAGCGGAAAGTAAACCTGAGTAGGAAGCTTACCTGACTGAGCCACCCACGCAACCTTATTCAATATGTATTTGGATTCATACTGATTCCATTTGTCTTCTGGAGATCGAACCCAGTTCTGGCATTGATTCGAAGCTACTGTGGTTTGTAACATTCTCTCCTTTTAGTTCTCCAATTTTCAGACTAAATGATATATGTTTTAAATCATAAATGTAATAGTTATTTTTATTTTGAAAGAAATGAAACTGTAGAAATGTGTGAAGTAGAAAATCTTGTAATCCTTATTAACTGGGTCTTTCCAATATCATAAAGCTGTAAAAATTTGTAATTTTTTTCATAAATGAAACTGTGATGTATAAATTGTTTTAATTTTTATTTTTGAGAAAGAGAGCGTGCGTGCGAGCAGGGGAGGGGGGCAGAGGGGGAGAGAGAGAAAATTCCAAGCAGGGTCCACGCTCAGTGCAGTGCCCAACACAGAGCACTGATCCCACGACCCTGGGATCATGACCTCAGCTAAATTCAAGAGTCAGACGAACTTAACCGACGGAGCTACCCAGGCGCCCCAGTCTTCCTGCCTTTTAAAGCTGTGCCATTTAGTTTTTTGTGTTTGGCACAATTTAATAAACTGAGAAAGAGTAAACTATGAATTTATGTACTAGATTAGTTCCTAGAGGTATACACAGACTCCAATTGTAAGAAATTATTTTTTCCCCTATTTGAAGAAGATCTGGTGATTACGCTGATATTGCCTGTTCTTTTCATAGGAGAAGTGTTTGAAATTGAAGAGCACATCAGTGAACGACAGGCTGAAGTATTAGCCGAGTTTGAGAGAAGAAAGCGAGCCCGGCAGATCAATGTTTCCACTGATGACTCAGAGGTCAAGGCTTGCCTTCGAGCCTTGGGGGAGCCCATCACACTCTTTGGAGAAGGTCCGGCTGAAAGAAGAGAAAGGTGTCCTTTCTAAATTTTTACTCCCTTCTTTAATCACAAGGTTCTACTTTCCAATTCCAGTTGATATTTGTAGCTAAAACTTTAATAGAACGTCTTAGGTAATGTTAATAAAATATGTCATTCCGTTGTTTTTATACAGTTTAGCCCATGATCTAAGTAGGCCAGTTTTTCACTCCACTACTAATTTTTCTTCATAAACTGTGAATAGGGTGTTAATATGTGAACCCCCCTTCCCCAGTAAGGGATTGTGAGCTGGGTACATATTTGTTGTCGAACTTTGAACATTTAGACAACATGCTTATTTTGTCAATGACGTAAAACATAATGATAAGTATTTTTTGGTTATTACTGAAAGGGGGCACTTTCTTCAGATGATGTTCCTCTTGTGATTTTAAAGTCACAGAGTTTCTAAGTGACAGGCTAGTCATACACAGTTATGAAGACCTCCCTTGTCTTTCTGTCCACTGTCTCATCTCTCCCTTTCATCTTTTTTTTTTGGCATAGTCTGCACATTTAATCACTTTTAAACCTGTCTCGTTATCTCATGTCCATTAAATAGAACAAATAAATGTTGGGTCTGTTTAAATTAGGATACCAACCCAGTATCTTGGCTGGCCATAAGGGGGGAGGAGGAGGAGGGGCAGCCCCGGGCAGGTGGCTGGGGCCAGGAAGGGCTAAAGGACAGAAAGAAAAGGCAGCTCCCAAGTGGGAGGGGACTGGTCGTCCTAGTTGGGGAGGGGTGCTAACAGTACTTCAGAAGAGTGGAACTTGGGGAGTGGACAGGTCCGTGCTTTCTCCACCGGAGCACAGTGTTAGAGGAGGTGCTCTGTGCCACTGCTGCCTACCCCTGGCACTTGGAAAACGAGCCATGAGCCCTGGTTATGACAAGCCCCCTGAAACATGGATGATGGCCTGCCCCTCCCACCATGGTGCCCTTTTCCTTGAGGCTCAGCTCCTCCTCACTTACTGCATTTACTCTCTTTGGGCCCTTACCCCTCACTTACTCCTCAGCAAACCAACCACTGCCACATTGAAATTGCTCTTTATTAAGGTCCCTAATTCATCTTTACTAAGAATAGTCCTGGTACACTGTCAGCCAGTTCCCCTTTGAAACACTCCCTTTCATAAAACCAAATCCTAATTTTCCTCCTATTTTCTCCGGCTGCTTCTTCTAAGCCTCTTTTTTTTTTTTTTTTTTTTTTTACCTTGCCTAACCTTTATATATTGCAGTTCTTTGCCTTGAGTCTACGCATCATCCTGGGTGATGAGATCCACTGCCATGGCATTGTTTACCATGTATATTCTGAGGTCTCCCAGGTCCCTGTTTGTAGCCTGGATACTCTGTAGGTACTTCAGCCTGGACATGTCTAAATCGAACTCCTCTGTTTCCCTCCCTTCTCCAATTCTCCTTTTAAATAACACTACCATTCACAGTTTTCAGTTGCCTTACCCCCTTTGTAATCAATCCGTCAGCAAAATGTAGTCTGTTCTAGATTTGTACCAAAACATACCTCCTCTTTTCTCTATCTTCATTGCTTTCACACCTAGATGATTGTAATGGCCCCAGACTTGTTTCGGTGTTGCTTGCTTAAAACCCAACGGTGTCTTCTTGTTAAACACAGAGTAGGGGTGCCTGTGTGGCTCAGTCAGTTAAGCGTCTGATTCTTGATTTCATCTCGGGTCATGATCCCAGGGTCATGGGATCGAGCCCTACATCAGGCTCTGCACTGGGCGTGGAGTCTGCTTGGGATGTTCTCTCCCTCCCTTCCCCTCTCTCCTCCTCTCCCTCTCTTCCCCTCTCTCCTTTTCTCCCTCTCTCTCTGCCTTTCTTCCGTTCATACTCCGTCTCCCTCCAAATAAATAAACATTAAAAACAACATAGAGTAAAAAAACCTCTTGATTATACTCTTCAATCTTTTGTGCCACTCTTTTCCAATTTATTAGACTTAGTAGCCTTTAAGGGTCTTCCTGGAATACTCAAACTCTTTTTCTGTTTTTCCACTTATTTTTTCTTTTTGTTCCCCTCTCTTGCCTTTTTTTTTTTTTTTAACGTTTGTTCATTTTTGAGAGAGGGAGAGAGAGAGCAAGCAGGGGAGGGGCAGAGAGAGAGGGAGACACAGAATCCAAGGCAGGCTCCAGGCTCTGAGCTGTCAGCACAGAGCCCAACGTGGGCCTTGAACCCCCAAATCATGAGATCATAACCTGAGGCAAAGTTGAACGCTTAACTGACTGAGCCACCCAGGCTCCTCTCCCCTCTCTTGCCTTTTAAAGCCTTTTTATTCTTTTGGTTTCAGCATAAATGCCACCTTCTCAAAGAAGACTTTTATCACCTGACCCCTTATAAAGTAAGCCCCTCCGTTATTGCCTCTCGTATGATGTTACTCTCTCAATAGCATTTTCAAAGGGTATACTTTCATTATTTGTTTGTCTTCCAGTCAACAGCAAAGTCTTATTATGGAGACCCTTGGGGGAATGTCTCGAGTCCCTACTGCCTCTGTCTTGATTCAGACCACCATTAAGACTCAGGGGCTTCCTACATAGTAGACTGATTTCCCTGCTTTTATTATTCCCTATTATTCTCTCTACTTCCCGGGGGATCTTTCTAAAGGTAAACTCTTCACCATGGCATGAGGAGCTCTTTGTGACGTGGCCCCTGTTTCTGTTTCCGGCCCCACTCTCACCAGCCCTTTTCTGGCACTCAGTGCTCCAGCAGTACTGAACTATCTGTGATTCCAAGCTCAACATGCTTTTCCTATCTCCAGACCTTTACATTTGTTGAACCCTCTGCTTCAGCTGTCCTTTCCCATTCTTGACCTGTCGACCTAACTAATTGAGGACTCAGTGTAGGGAACACCTCTATGAAACCATCCCTGGTCCTCCTTTCAGGCCTAGGTTAGGTATTTCTTTTATGTGCCCCCTTAAGCACCCAGCCCTTAACCAGTGTCATAATACTTAATATAGCGTATTGTGGTTCCCTGTTACTTTCTGTCCATCCACCTACTTCCTCCTTCTCCGCACCCTCCCCGCCCTCCCCCCACCACCCCAATTATGCTATTTGGAATAAAGAAGTGCTGCTTAGTTGTTTTTGTGCACTTAACACCTCAGTCAGTAATCCAGCACATTGTGGCCTGGAGCAAAGGTTGGCTGTCTTCACAGACCAAGTGGCGGCCGTGTTGGGACTAGCTGACTCTAAATTGAATACAGTAATGGCTTATAGTTCAATTTAGGGAATCTTTAAATAAAGAAGACCAAGTGAAAGAAATCACACTGGAGGGGTGCCCGGGGGGCTCATTTGGTAGAGCATGCGATTCTTGATTCTTGGAGTGGTAAGTTTAAGTCTCACATTGGGTCTAGAGATTACTTAAAAAAAAAAAAAACTTAAGAAAAATCACACTGGAAGTTTAGGCATGACACGACTCTTAAAGAAGTTTGCTTAGTGTAAATGGAGAGGACAGGGCAAGCATTCTCCCTTCTTAGGTACATTTTTTCCTAGCTTCATTTCAACTCTGTTTAAATTCTGATCTTTTTTGTTACAGGTTAAGAAATATCCTCTCAGTGGTTGGTACTGATGCCTTAAAAAAGACCAAAAAAGATGATGAGAAATCTAAGAAGTCCAAGGAAGAGGTAAAATGTGTCTTTGGCTTCGCAGTATAAAAGTGAAGGAAATGAGGGGTTAGTTCTCTCATTTTCTGTTTTCAGGGTTTGCTTTGCTAGGGGGAAGGGTAGGTATTTGAGGATTCTACCTTTCAGGAATAGTTGCTGGCCATAGTTTGTGTTTCCTGTGTAGGTGTAAATGAAGGTAGATGGGTTTCCCATTCAGGGAAAAACCATAGCATTCCTAGTGTAATTTTTAACAAGGAACCGGAAGCCATCCAATAAGAGTTCATAAAAACACAGTAGAGGGGCACCTGGCTGGCTCAGTGTGTGGAGTCTGTGACTCTTGATCACAGGTTTATGAATTCGGGCCCCCACATTGGGCACGGAGCCTGCTTTAAATACACACACACAGTAAAAAGCACACATACCTGATTTCATCCTATGACTGAACTAATTCACCTTTTTTCTGGACAGTTACAACAGAGAACTGACAGGAGAGGAGCAGGAATGCTTCAAACTTAACATCTCTGCTCTTAATTTAACTTTCAGTATCAGCAAACCTGGTACCACGAAGGACCGAACAGCCTGAAGGTTGCTAGACTGTGGATTGCTAATTATTCGCTGCCCAGGTACAGAGAGTCTCTAGAAGGAGAAAGAAGCAAATTTTTTCTTTTTCCTCTTAAGCACTGACGATCAGCTTTATAAACACTGGTGGTTGTTAAATAAAACTGATGGTAGGGATACTTGGGTAGACCTTTGTTTCCAGTCTGTTTGTTCACAGGAATAACGTCTGTGTGTCACAGGGCAATGAAACGCTTGGAAGAGGCCCGTCTCCATAAAGAGATTCCAGAGACAACGAGGACCTCCCAGATGCAGGAGCTGCACAAATCTCTCCGGGTAAGATGCCCTCAGTGATTGTCTGCATATCAAGGGCTCTTAACTCTGCATTAGATTTCCTCCTGCGGCCTACCTCTTGGAAGGTCCAGGCTGTGGTTATCCCTCCCTGCTCACATGCGCTATTTGGGAGGAGCCATCAGTTAAGGTGACCGGACCCTGCTGTTCTTGGTACTTAACAGAGGCCTGTGGTTCTAGATTCAGTTCCCTTTGAAGAGGTCAAAGCTGTATTCTAGCTCTCTGTGCTTTTCCTGGGGATGGTGAGCTGACCCAGAAACTAGTGATGCTACTAGCGTGAAAGACAGCATGCCAGAGTTCCGGACGAGCCTCAACTCCATTCATTCATTAACTGTCTCCTCACAACAAATTTATAAAAGAATCGGGGGGAGGTGGGGAGCTAAAACCAGAAAGCTGTTTTTTTTTTTTTATTGTGGAAAAGCCAAGAAACTCATGGATTAAACCTATTAATGATTACTGTTTGTCTTTTTTTTTTTTTTTAAGTCTTTGAATAATTTCTGCAGCCAAATTGGGGATGATCGGCCTATCTCCTATTGCCACTTTAGTCCTAATTCCAAAATGCTGGCCACAGCTTGTTGGTAAGTCCCATTGTACAGTGATATTTTTTCCTAAAGGGAGGACAGGTTTGGGAGGCAGGGGCGGGGGGGGGGGGGGATCAGCCTTTTTCTTAGGTGCTCCTTTCTATGTCCTTTTCCTCTGCTTCTCATGATCGCACCAAACTCGAGATGCCAGTGCTTACCCCTTATATTATACAAGATAGTCTGGGTGTAACATTTCTTCCCGTTCACAAGGGACACCAGAGATCCATGACATGTCAGTCATGCTCTTGACGCTTGTAGCATTTGGAGCAGATAAACAGTGAATTTATAGACTGACCAGTATCCACACCTCACTATAGCTTTTGTTTTTCAGTTAGGTAACCCAGGCAGGGAACTCTGTAAGCTTCAGTTGCCTTATGTGTAGAGGAGGGTGAGCTAATATTGTAAACCGTTTTACCTGAATAGTGCGTGATATGTGGTAAGGACTCAGAACCACGAATTCTTGTTTTTATCTTTATTTTGTTTTCTAGTTACTGCCACATATGCAGGAAGCTCTTAGGACGTGATAATTTTGTTGTTCTATTTAGTGATTCAGTTGTTTTCGTGGGACAAGGCTGTCTAGTGAGAAGAGAAACTTCTTTTCTTGGCATACACAGGGACTACTTGACTAGGTAGAAATTGAACTTGGTTCAGGAGAAAGCCAAGGACGTACACAAATCCCCCTGCCTCTCGAAGCCTCCGCTGCCTTCCTTAGAAGTGGAAATGATCATTTCCTGCATTCCATACCTCACAGGTCTATTATGAGGATCACTTGAGATGATAGAAATAAAAGTAATTTGTTGGAAATTTTCTGAAATAAAGTCTTCTTAAAGAAATTTTTAGGTACTCTGTAAGCAGTAAAATGCTATTCATATTTAAGAAGGTAGTAAGATTATTAATATTATTGTTGGATAGTTTAATTTGTCTTATCTTTTCTCACCAATCACTGTAGACATTAAGGAGAATAGCAGCTTGTACTATTAACTCCTAGTCCCCTAGAGGCCTCGGGTTGCGTGAGACGTGCACATAGCTTTCTTTTGTAAACCATCTAAATGATAAGTTTTCTTTCTCTGTGTGCCACTGTCAAGTTTTTGGAGGGTGAGAAGCGATTGTCCTTTAGGAATGTTACCAAGGTACCTTTTCCTTCCCAGACCAACCCTGGCTGAGATGCTTTCCTTTGTATTTGATAGGAGTGGGCTTTGTAAGCTCTGGTCTGTTCCCGACTGCAGCCTCCTTCACACTCTCCGAGGTGAGTTTGAATCTCGTGTAAATGTCACTCATTTTCCCAACGTGAACCCTGTCAGACAGTAAAGCTAATACTCTGCCTGACACTCAGGCCCAGTGCACACAAGATTAATTCTTGATTTGAATTGACTGGGTTTGGTTTTCTCTGACCACAAGCCGGGAAGATAATGACTTTATATACAAACTGCTATTCTCTCATGTCCAACCCCACTCTGGCTTTGTACAGTCTCCAGACCAAATAAATAAAGGTTGTTTGTGTTTTGCCCCTTTTTTTGGTAAGTTTATTTATTTATTTTGAGAGAGAGACAGCATGAGGGTGGGGGAGCAGAGAGAGAGAATCCCAAGCAAGCTCTGCATAGTCAGCACAGAGCCCGATATGGGGCTGAAACTCACGAAACCGTTGAGATCATGACCTGAGCTGAAATCAAGAGTTGGACACTTAACCGACTGAGCCACCCAGGTGCCCCTGTGTTTTGCTTTTTTTTAATGTAATTTAAATATTTTTAAGTTTATCTTTTTTATTTTGAGAAAGACAGAGACAGCGTGAGTGGGGGAGGGGCAGAGAAGGAGGGAGACAGAATCCCAAGCAGGCTCCAGACTGCCAGTGCAGACAGAGCCTAGCACAGGGCTCGAACCCAGGAAACTGAGATCATGACCTGAGCTGAAACCAAGACTCGCTCAACCAGATGCTCAACCAACTGAGCCACTCAGGCACCCTTGTAATTTAAATATTGATTTAAGTTAAAACAGTTCTTTTTTTTTTATTTTAAATAGTTCAGTAGTCACTTTACTACCCTATCTGTCCACATGTTCCCTGATACATGTCTGTGTTACTCATCATAGTCTGTTTTCGCACGTAAATTATAAGGAGTGGGGACCCTTTAACTTTCATCTATTACACTCCTTCAGGCCATAACACAAACGTAGGAGCAATTGTATTCCATCCAAAATCCACTGTCTCTTTGGACCAGAAAGATGTCAATCTCGCCTCTTGTGCTGCTGATGGTTCTGTGAAGCTTTGGAGCCTGGACAGGTGAATATTACTGTTCTGTCGATACGGCATCACTCAGGTAAACAGTTGCTTGGTTGGTCCTTGGGACCTGAAAACCATGCATTTAACTCCAGAGATGGTCTTAGAGTCCAGGAAACATGGTGTGAATATAGAATGTAGGATTTCTTTCTTAGACCTATTCTCACCAAAGGAGTTGGGTCCGGTTTTTCTTATTTGTTAACTTTGGACCTTGATTTTTGCCTCAAACGTAGTGGCCATTGTCTTCCCACTCCAGTTATTCTGGAAAGGTCTGTTTACACCTCCTATGCAACACTGACATTGGAGAAATGCACTATTTGGTAGATTGACTAAAGATAATATTCTTGGCAGCACGTTGGTTCCTAGCAGATGGCCACAGGGGAGAGGAAAGTGAAGTTCTGTCTGGCAGTCTTGCCAAGGAAGTGATGTCTCCTCCCAAAGGCATCCTCTCGTACCTAGCCTCTATTTTCCCATTATAACAGTTTGCGTTGTGGTTGTTGTTTTTTTTTTTTAACGTGTTTATGATGATTGTTTTCCAAACAATTTTTGAAAGGACTTTGCTGGCTAAAAGAAATCTGAATTCAGTTGCTTAGTTTTTTTTTTTGGTTTTTTTTCCCCCCCTTTGGGAAAGCACATGAGACTTTTTATTCCAGGTTTTTGTAGAGGGCCAATTAGTGTCTCCACTCTTTGCCAGACAGGGTCTGTCTTCTGAGCAGAGCAAGTTTTAATTGGCTTCATATCACTTAGTGCTATTTGTTCCCCTGGGGCTTTGATTAGCTCTATGTGTGCACATTGACAAAGTTCCCTTTTTAATTGCCCTCTCTAGGATTTGTGTTTATTTCCTTTCACTGGTGTTTCAGACCTTCTTTTCTGTGGTTGCTGGTGAGGAGAATTTGATGGCTACCAAAACGACACTGTCTATTCAGGAGTTCCTTTTTTCTTGTGGCTCCTTCAACAAGCTAAAGTTTGAGGAAAATTTATCTGTAATCCACTTGCATCAAAACTGTTTGATTTCTGTAGCTTCATATCTCTATCAAAGTATGTTTTCTTTCTAGAATCTCAACACTCCTTTGGTGTAAAGAGACTATTTTGCTTGTCAGGCTGAGTTGCCTTTTATTTTTCTCTAATCCTAAATGAGAATAGCATTAAGAGTTGATTAACATAGTCAATTGAGTTATAGAAAGATAGTTGTTTATTGAAATACTTTGGGCAGTTTTGCCTTGTGAGCACATGAAATAGTCCCAGATCTTTTAAAACTTTGGGAAGTAACATAAAATTGTTGTTACTTAAAAAAAAAAACCTACATTTTTAATAAGTTATGAGGTTAGTTACAGTTTGGTCTCTTAAATCATACAGAATGGGTACATTTATAAATTCAATGAATATTTATGACTATAAAAGAGTTTACTCACTTATATTTGATTCTTTTTCAGTGATGAACCAGTGGCAGATATTGAAGGCCATACGGTACGTGTGGCCCGTGTAATGTGGCATCCATCAGGACGTTTCTTGGGCACCACCTGGTAAGCCATCCTGTTATTGTTCTATTCATGCAGGCCCCTGGCATCTAGCTAACCCTTATGACTAACTGCCAAGTAACTTTTAAGAACAGAGATCTTCAAGTAGGATTTTCTTGGACTGCAATGAATCAAAATCAGAAAAAAATATGGTAAAGTTAGGGCCAAGTGAATTTGCTTTTATTTTTTATTTATTTAATTTTTTTTTAACATTTATTTATTTTTGAGAGACAGAGCATGGCAGGGGAGAGCAGAGAGAGAATCTGAAGCAGGCTTCAGGCTCCGAGCTGTTAGCCCGGAGCCGGACGCGGGGCTCGAACTCACGAACCGCGAGATCGTGACCTGAGCCGAAGTCGGTCGCTTAGCCGACTGAGCCACCCAGGTGACCCTATTTTTTATTTTATTTTTTTAACATTTATTTATTTTTGAGAGAGAGACATAGCACGAGCCGGGTAGGGGCAGACAGAGAGGGAGACACAACCCAAAGCAGGCTCCGGACTCTGAGCTGTCAGCACAGAGCCCGACGCAGGGCCCAAACCCACAAACCTTAAGATCATGACCTGAGCCAAAGTTGGGTGTTTAACCAACTGAGCCACCCATATGCCCCCAAGTGTATTTGCTTTTAAATTGCAGTTAATCAGAAATTTCAGTCACTAATTGCCAGAAAACTAGAATTTTCACTTTTTCCCTTTTAAGGGAGTAGGGGAGGGGCAGAGAGACTCTTAAGCAGGCTTCATTCTCATCACAGAGCCCAGCTCGGACTCAATCCCATGACCCTAGGGTCATGACCTGAGCCAGAATTGAGTTGGACACTCAAGCAACTGAGCCATCTAGGTGGCCCGTCTTCTCTTTCTTTGCCAGTACCGGTGGTGTTTTCTTTTGTTTTTGCCACACATTGTATTGTAATATCTCTGCTTACAAATCAGTCTCCCTTTCTGGGGTGCCTGGCCGGCTCAGGCAGTAGAGCATATGACTCTTGATCTCAGGTTTGTAAGCTCAAGGCCCAATTTGGGTGCAAAAGATTCCTTAAAATAAAAATAAAATCTTTAGGAGCGCCTGGGTGGCTCAGTCGGTTAAGCGTCTGGCTGCGGCTCAGGTCATGATCTCACGGTTCGTGGGTTCAAGCCCCGCATCGGGCTCTGTGCTGACAGCTCAGAGCCTGGAGCCTGCTTCTGATTCTGTATCTCCCTCTCTTTCTGACCTTCCCCTGCTCACGCTGTCTCTCTCCGTCTCTCAAAATTTAATAAAAAAATTTAAAAAAATAAATAAATAAAATAAAATCTTCAGGGCCGAGCCGTCTGGGTGACGTCAGCCCAGGTCATGATCTCACGGTTCGTGAGCCCTGCGTCGGGCTCTGTGTCCTCCTGTCTCTCTGCCCCTCCCCGACTCCCACGTTGTACATGTGCTCTTTCTCTCTGTCTCTAAAATAAATAAACACTAAAAAAATTTTTTTTTTGAAAAAGTGCAAATTGGCCTCCTTTTCTGGTTCTGTAAGTTCACTGAGGGCAGAATCTGTTAAAGAACTTTTTAATTGAGATGTAATTTAAATGTAGTAGAATGGATTTATTTTCAGTGTACAGTTCAAATGCATACGCTCACGTAACCTACATCCCTTTTAATAGAATATTTCCATCACCCTAGAAAGTTCTTCATGCCCCTTCCCAGTGGACTCCCCCTTCCAGAGCAGCACTGATCTGATTTCTAGCGCCATAAATTCATTCTGCCTGTTCATACTCTATGAATTTGTGCCTGGCTTCTTTTATTCAGCATGATGTTTTTTTAGATTCATTTATGTTGTCACGTGTATCGGTAGTTTGTTAATGCTGAGGAGTATTCAGTTGTATGACTCTGCCGTAGTTTACTTGTCCATCCTCTTACAGAGGGACATTTGGGCTTTTTCGAGGTTTGGGTCACTCAGGATAAAGGTGCCATAGATATTCTTATACAATGCTTTTTTAAGTGATCTCTGTACCCAACGTGGGGCTTGAACTCATGACCCTGAGACTGAGTCACTTGCTTCACCAGCTGAGCCATCCAGGCGCCCCTCTACTTCCATTTACTGAAGAGACTTTGTTTTCCCTATTTAAATTGCTTTAGTGATCTCATTTGAAAATCTTTGACCAAAAATGTGTAGGTCTCTTCCTCTACTTTCTCATCTGTTGCATTGATCTATTTGCTTATTGATTTTTGTCTCCCCAGCATCCATTTTAAGGCCCAAGAAATACTCAGTGAGTTAGAGGACTTGACAGTTGAATTGGGAAAGAAAGAAGGCAGCAGTCTTTGCTGGGCCAGTCTTAGGAAATTGTATTTTTTTTTTAAATTTTTAATGTTTTATTTATTTATTTTTTTAAATGTTTATTTTTGAGAGACAGAGAGTGAGCAGAAGGGCAGAGAGAGGAGACACAGAATCTGAAGCAGGCTCCAGGCTCTGAGCTGTCAGCACAGAGCCCAATGCAGGGCTCGAACTAACGAACCGTGAGATCATGACCTGAGCTGAAGTCGGCAGCTTAACCGACTAAGCCACCCAGGCGCCCCTTTTATTTATTTTTGAGAGAGAGAGAGGGACAGCGTG